>JAOTNS010003934.1:725000-835000 GCA_028476615.1 Culter alburnus | reverse complement strand
CTATCTATCTATATATCTATCTATCTATCTATCTATCTATCCCATCCATCAGGATTTCACAGAACACTTCCTACAAATGAATGTCCACTGTAATGTCAACTATAATATGAATACATATAAATGTATAATTTATATATTTATTGTAATATATTGTTCATGATATATGTGTGTGTTCTTTTGAAGGGTCTGAGTAAGAAGACCGGCGTGTCGTCCAGTGTTCTTCAGGCCTTATGGATCAGCTGTAGTACTGATGGTCTATCTGCTGCTTTGGCCTCCCTGAGGAACCTCTACACACCCAATGTCAAGGTCAGCACATACTGTTTTTCAGCCGTCTTGTTTCTGGATTTTTTTGCCCATGTCTTTTTAAAGGTAATTTTTGGCCCTCTAGCGGTTAAAAAACAAAACTTTTTGTTTTGGTTGTGCTTCGGTTCTGGATTAGCTGCTCCATGTCAACCTATGGCAGCTTTTCTATATTTATGGATATAACGTATGCATGCAATTTCCTGTGAAAACCAGTATAAAATAGAAATACTTTTAATAGGCATAACATAGTGAAAAGGGATAAGACAAAACATGTTTTGGATGGATGATGTTAATTTTGAACCAAAAAAAAAAAGCTACATAGTATAGCTTAAATGCATTTAGACTGTTTGTAGCTGTCTTCATCATATAATACCTGGTGTTAATGTGTAACTCTTTCTACACAGATGACTCAGAGAGAGCCAATTAGAATGCAGTGTTTTCCACTGACTTTTGACCCCCTACTCATCTTCCCTGTTCTGTTAAATGACATTACTCATGAGCTCCTCATGCAAAAGTTTATAATGAGACAACATCATTAGAACTGCTGAAGTCCAGCGTTCAGCACCGTTATAGTTCAGACAAGTCACTTCATTTATTCAGTAATGTGTGTATATAATAGAAGTGTGTGTGTGTGAATGAATTTCGCCGACAGTATTGAACGAACAAGAAATGATCCAGGCACTGATGAGCTCTTCTTAACACTGAGTTTGATAGCAGCAGGTTTTGACTGAATACATTTTCACATTACTCTAATGCAAAACAATCTTATGATTATGTCCGTATTGATCAAACATTGAAATCCTCTGTTAATTATCGGATTAATTCACTCCATCGGTTTGATGTGAAGATTGGGAAAAAAAAGATAAACGTCGGAAAGAACACTTGACATTTTCAGTAATAACCAAACCGTTTTAGATTTAGTGCAAATTTAATAACCTAAAGGTCATTTAAAGTAAAGTCATCCAGATGATTTCTGTGTGTGTAATAGAGGACGGCCGCTGTACTGAGACTCCAGAGCAATTATCAGCAGGAATGATGGATTTTAGCTTGAAGCAAAAGTGATTTTATTTTCATCCTCATCTATTAACTTTCATAATGTCCTCCTCCTTCAGGTTCTTCCTTTCAACGCGTCTTCTTTTGAACACTATGGACTGCAAACACACATTCTCACAATGACAGAGGCAATGAACTCTCTCTCTGTTTTTCTCTACCGCTTTTTTATGTTGAATAAATATTATTATTATTATATATTTTGCATTAAAAAGAAACCTGTTTTTAGGTCCATTAAAATTCGCATTGTGACATTTTGATGATAATAAAGCACATTTACCCTATAAATCAGAATTACAATAATGCATTCACATGTTTAATTTTTGAGTTTTTAATGAATAATTACTGTAAAGGCCCCGATATATTCATGGCGAAGTTCTTTTTCGTTCTTCGTTAAGGGGTATGAAATACGTGAGCAGCGATATACTGTTATTGAAAATCAGACGCCGTCCGCACTGCTGAGCAGCGTTTAGATGAATATGTAAATATGTCCTGCGCTCTTTGCTCTCAGTAACAAAATAAACACAACTAAAATGAGAAAACAGCAAGCTTTTTTTATCCACCTTGTTCCTGACGAGCCTACTGCGTTTTGAATTATGAGTGGCACTTTCGGTTTGGGAACTTCCATTCAAAAAGACTGAAACAATTCATTTTAAATCATACGGTTGCACAACAAATAAAGCTTATCCATCAGTTTGACTGAATGAGCTGTCAACTTTTATTTACAGACATCATGAGAATAACGTAACGCTTGGTATTTTAACACAACGTTATAACAAGAATATCTATAGTAAGAGCTCTTTTCAGTCACTGCATTTTTTTCCTCATGATTATTTTTTTATTCCTCTGTAATAGTATGAAAAAGGACAACATAATCTGCACATTTGTGATCTATTCTCCTGATTTAATTTACAATATATACCATTAATAATTCACTGGACAATAATGCACAAAGAATCTCTCGTTTTTCTCCTCAAATCCTCACGTCTCTTTCCAGGTTTGTTTTCACAGGTAAATAAATTATTATTTGACGGAAAAATGACGGAAATCACTTTGAAATAGTATCAATGCTGAAGTTAATGAACATTTTGATCAAGCAACGTATGTTACATAATACAGATTAGTGCTGGGCGGTATGACCAAAAATTTATATCACGGTATTTTTCAAAATTATATCAGTTTCACGGTATATGACGGTATTTTTTTCCCTATGCATGACCGGGCGTTAACCACATTTTCTACTGATTAAGAGAGGAAATACTGCAGTAGATTGACTACAATGCCTTGTTTTACTGTCATGATGAGTGAATATTGTAGAACAAATCCAGAGTTAATAAAGGTTTACAAATCCCACAAAATGATGCTGTGGGGAGACAACAACCAATAAAACACAGACCTGTGTTTTTGAGACACACTCATTACAGACACATGAATATTAAAATATGACCATGGAGAGAGAGAAAAAAAAAGCTGAGGGCACCTTAAGCATTTTAAAAATATAACCCTTTATAAAAACAAGCTGCCAAAATGAGGGAGAAACGCGGAAGAACATTTAAACTGTCTAAGGATATTTTCAGTACATTTTAGAGCACTACAGTCTCTGAACAAATGACACACGTAAGTTTAACACAGAAAGAATAAAGCAGTTAAATTTTTGCACGTTCTTCTTTGAATTGTCAGTATATTTTATTAACTTACATCGTCTTCTGTGTACCATCGTGTCATCGCGGTCGTGATCAGATGTACAGTTCAGTGTCCTTTGCGTAAGGTTGCATTTCATTTGAAGAAGACGTGATGAAATATGCGTGCATACACGCTGCTGGTTCATGTTTAGAGCACTAGAGTATATGAAATGGGTCCTTAAAAAACTTAAACACACTTAAACGTGGAGAACGTTGTTAATCTCATCACGGCGCTCCGCACAGAAACGCTCGTATCTCGCGCGCCGCGTGTAGTTTGAATTCTTCGCTGTAATCAAGGGCTGAATCCAAAATCGCCCCCTATAACCTCAAATAGGGCATTATTTGAGGCGACAGCCATTTGTAGTGGTGTCTGAAACCATATTGAATTGAGTTATTGAGTGCGCTCATTCAATCTCACATTGCTCCGCAATAACGAGTGTACAGCTGATGTACACACAACTTACCATAGGCTGTGATGCGATCTCAGCTGTGCTCTCACTACAGTGCAACAGTGAAACGGGACGCTCTCAAACAGTGACGCTGTGCCGCGTTCCGAACGTTGGTTAAGCGACACATACCGGTATTGCGGTATCATCAAAATTCATATCATAACAAAAATAAATGCCGGTATTCGGTATGAACCGGTATACCGCCCAGCACTAATACAGATATATATTACTACAGTCATATTTAACTCATCCATTATTGCTGTGGAAAGAATCGGTCTTTTGGGGTTATACATGCTCTCTGTTGTAGTTGTTTGTTGATGCTTTTACATTTTTAAATGTCCTTTTAATGTTCAATGGTTGAGGGGTGAGTACAATAATGTTGTCTCATTGTACCCAGTTTATAAAAAAATTATTATTGCATTCATAGAGCGAGCCTTTAACTCATTGTTAACAGCTTAACGAAAGTTACACCCATAATTCATGCAAAGCATCATGGGGCATAGGAATAAGGTGGATACATCACGTCATGTTTATTTATATGGCATTTTATTCAATAGACTGCTTAAAAGCAAGCTTACAGTATCCAATGCTTCCCACACATAGACTTTACTTGCCCACGTTTAATAACGGCCGCCCAAGTATATTTAGAGACACATTTTTGCTTTTATTATTTTTATCCTCTTATACTTTTATATCCGCACAAGATAACGAAACCATCCGCGATCGATAAACTAGTCGTTTCGTACCTGCTCGTTATGTGTGCGTCAGAACTGTTTACTGCTGCTAGCATTCCCACAGGCGCTGCATGTTGCAAAGTCACAAGGCGGCGCTGTTGCGTGTTCTACAAGCTCGCGTAATAGTGCCTCAGACTGCTTCAAAGTGATTCTCAATCAATGAAAAGCACAGATTTATGCCAAGCGATTGCTAATGAACTCAAGTTGATGAATTATTACAAAGTCTACTTCATGGCCTTTATATAAAATGTTTTAGATGATTGTAAGAATCTGAAGGATCAGCCTGCAATGGTACAGACATTTCAAAATAAGAGTCCCGGTGTATTTCGGGCTTGTTTATAATTAAAAGTCACACACTAAGTTTTTTCTTTTTTTTTGGGGGCATTATTGGTATTTTGGTTACACAATAAATTGTATTTAATTTGATTTCCATTTAATTCATAGTAAATTATTGTAGTCTCCCCCACAGGAAGAAAAGACTAAGAACATTATTTGACACATATATTATTCATTTTATAAATTTTACTAGTAAAATCTGTCCCATTCACTGAGAGAGACACTATATGACAGCAAGGAGACCATACGAAAAGGTGAACCATTTAAATGCTGTAATTTTGCATAATTTACAATGTATAATAATGCATAATATTAGTATGTAATTAAGTGTAATATGCTATGTAATTAAAATTAATTTCAATAAATAAAAATACTGTTAAAAATCACACATTATTTGTTTGTCACATGTAGCAGACCATTTTTGTGCCGTGGGTAATAGGAGGATTTTTCGCCCGGCTACCACCGCAAGTATATTTCAAACCTGTGGGAAAGACTGAGTATCAAACATCAAAACAGTGTCAGTGCCTCATTTCACAGAAGCACAGCTTCATTTTTTTACTGTAAAGCGGCTATCCAGTGTGTTCGTGTTTTAACGCACGGAAAACTTACCTAGACAGACTCAACACATGAAATGAGTCAGAGAACAGTTCTGTGTGAAAGAAGGCGGAGCTTCAGCGCACACCTCCTATTACGTTACCGTCACGGACCAATGGTAGTACGAAGGTGTTTTGCAGCTGAAGTGAACTTTTCCTGAGAGTTCGCTTCATTTTGGTCTGATTTTGTTCAAAATGACGACACATCAGTTCGTTCTTCGATTTCGTTTGAAGCAAATCGGGGCCTTAATACACCATAAATTAATGGCTGTACAACAAATACTATTATATATAGTGTATATATATATACACACTTTTTATATACTGTATATGATTTTTTTAGTGGTGTGCATTACTTTTATATTAATGAATTATAGATGTGCTTAAATGTCATAAATTCTAAATAAAAATAAAAAAAAAATTCATTTTTAATGCTATATATAATTAATATATTACATACCACATTATATGTAACACAGTAAAACCCTCTTAGCACCACCATCAGCTCAAATTTTATGTATTTATTTATTTATTTTCTTCTCCAGACCCAGTCCTGGATAAGTAGCTATGGGTGGCTGGATTTATTTATTTATTTTGCTCATAACCTTTGAACTCTTTCATTGTGAAAAGCTAATTATTTTCTCTCCTCATCCTGAGTTGATTAAATATGGTGTAAAAACTCGCATCAAACTGTAAAACGTATTGTACGTTTCTCCTCTCGGTGTGAATAAGTCATCCTTGAACTCTTTACATGGCCCTCAGTGAGTGTTAGTCGAGTTCGGCTGCTGTAATTGCTGTGCAGCTGTATTTTATATCTTTATCTTTCGCCTCTTCTTCTCCATCTCTCTCTCTATTCCTCAAGGTGGAGTCTAAACATTCTCATGTGGTTTTGGTAAATAAAACAAATTTCATTTCCAGGCGCTTTCGAGCCTCTGGGGCCGCACAGCCGCTGCTGATTAAACGTTTGTTATTCATACGCTTATCAAAAGCAGAATCCAGGCTGATTAATGACTGGGACACAATGTGCCGCCCTCGCGCTGGAGCACTTAATGAGTCTGTGAATTGTGATCAGCATGCTTTACCAATCAGCAGTTTGTTCGTAGTGAACTTTAAACACAGGATGAGGCATTGTTTTACAAAGAAAGACACAATAAGAGGGCTGGTGGAAGATAAATGACAACCGGCAGCTCTGAACGACTGAAAATCAAAGTCGATTTTAGGGATTTGGTTGAAGAGTTTTAGAGTTTTTTGATTCAGACACATAATAAACACATCATTTGTCAGTCTCTAAACTGTCTCGTTTCTGTCTCTAGGTGAGCCGTCTGCTGATGCTGGGTGGAGCGAATGTCAACTATCGTACGGAGGTGTTGAACAACGCCCCGGTCCTTTGTGTCCAGTCTCACCTGGGCCATCAGGAAATGGCCGCCCTGCTGCTGGAGTTTGGAGCGAACGTGGACGTGGTTTCAGAGAACGGCATGAGCTCTTTGTGTTACTCAGCGGCCGCTGGTCATCTGGGGCTGGTCAGTCTTCTCTGTAAGAGAGGAGCCAAGGTAAAATATAAATATATATGCATTTTCAGTGTTGTGGGTAGGGGTTGAACGATTTCAGATTTTTTAAAGTTGACATTTACAAACCCAATTCCAAAAAAGTTGCGACTGTACAAATTGTGAATAAAAACAGAATGCAATGATGTGGAAGTTTCAAATTTCAATATTTATTCAGAATACAACATAGATGACATATCAAATGTTTAAACTGAGAAAATGGATCATTTTAAGGGAAAAATAAGTTGATTTTAAATTTCATGGCATCAACACATCTCAAAAAAGTTGGGACAAGGCCATGTTTACCACTGTGTGGCATCCCCTCTTCTTTTTATAACAGTCTGCAAACGTCTGGGGACTGAGGAGACAAGTTGCTCAAGTTTAGGAATAGGAATGATGTCCCATTCTTGTCTAATACAGGCTTCTAGTTGCTCAACTGTCTTAGGTCTTCTTTGTCGCATCTTCCTCTTTATGATGCGCCAAATGTTTTCTATGGGTGAAAGATCTGGACTGCAGGCTGGCCATTTCAGTACCCGGATCCTTCTTCTACGCAGCCATGATGTTGTAATCGATGCAGTATGTGGTCTGGCATTGTCATGTTGGAAAATGCAAGGTCTTCCCTGAAAGAGACGACGTCTGGATGGGAGCATATGTTGTTCTAGAACTTGGATATACCTTTCAGCATTGATGGTGCCTTTCCAGATGTGTAAGCTGCCCATGCCACACGCACTCATGCCCCCATACCATCAGAGATGCAGGCTTCTGAACTGCGCTGATAACAACTGGGTTGTCCTTGTCCTCTTTAGTCCGGATGACGGCGTCCCAGTTTTCCAAAAAGAACTTCAAATTTTGATTCGTCTGACCACAGAACAGTTTTCCACTTTGCCACAGTCCATTTTAAATGAGCCTTGGCCCAGAGAAAACGCCTGCGCTTCTGGATCATGTTTAGATATGGCTTCTTTTTTGACCTATAGAGTTTTAGCCGGCAACGGCGAATGGCACGGTGGATTGTGTTCACCGACAATGTTTTCTGGAAGTATTCCTGAGCCCATGTTGTGATTTCCATTACAGTAGCATTCCTGTATGTGATGCAGTGCCGTCTAAGGGCCCGAAGATCACGGGCATCCAGTATGGTTTTCCGGCCTTGACCCTTACGCACAGAGATTGTTCCAGATTCTCTGATTCTTTGGATGATATTATGCACTGTAGATGATGATAACTTCAAACTCTTTGCAATTTTTCTCTGAGAAACTCCTTTCTGATATTGCTCCACTATGTTTCGCCGCAGCATTGGGGGAATTGGTGATCCTCTGCCCATCTTGACTTCTGAGAGACACTGCCACTCTGAGAGGCTCTTTTTATACCCAATCATGTTGCCAATTGACCTAATAAGTTGCAAATTGGTCCTCCAGCTGTTCCTTATATGTACATTTAACTTTTCCGGCCTCTTATTGCTACCTGTCCCAACTTTTTTGGAATGTGTAGCTCTCATGAAATCCAAAATGAGCCAATATTTGGCATGGCATTTCAAAATGTCTCACTTTCAACATTTGATATGTTATCAATATTCCACTGTGAATAAAATATAAGTTTATGAGATTTGTAAATTATTGCTTTCCTTTTTTTATTCACAATTTGTACAATGTCCCAACTTTTTTGGAATCGGGTTTGTATGTGATTAAAGTCGACATCAACAAGTCGCTGCTGACGTCATTATTGAACAAATAAGTCTGAACCTCGAGCTGAGACTCGAACGTAGGTCACCTTGTGCACAGCTATGGCATATGACGCTGCCCACAAAGCTATAGCTCCTACATAACAGCTTATTTTCATCAGTTCTTTTGCCTTGTTATATTTCTCACAGGTTTCTGCTCATTCTAAATCATATACAGATAAAGCAGCACAGTAAAGATCACATTTATATGAATGCATTAGTGAGAGAGCGATTGTGTGTAAACAATTATGTCGTTTGTGGTCAGGTGGATCACGTGGACAAGAGCGGTCAGTGTGCGCTGGTGCATGCAGCCCTGCGGGGTCATTCAGAGGTCATTGAGTGTCTGCTGGAGCTGAACTGGAGCAGTGAGGGTCAACAGGACCTGAGCCTGAAGAACAAAGTCCTGCAGCAGGGGCTCATAGCAGCCTGCAGTATGGGACACATTCATGTGAGCACACACACACACACACACACACACACACACACACGTGCCAATGGCAAAAGTGTTCTATTAAGGTGCAATAAGATGCTTTTTACCTTTTATGAGGCAAATTGTTTTTCTAACCACTTAAAAATGCACAGCATGTTACCCATTTGTGTCAAATACTTCATTTGAGTCATTTAATTAATAATAATAATAATAATAATAATAAATGCTCTGAACAACTACAGCTGGTACCTGTAAAATCAAATCCGCATCAAATACCAAAGCAGCTGTAAATAATGCAGAAGATCTCATAACACAATAAATGATCTGTTAGAATCTGGTGTTTGTGTCTGAGTGAGAAAAGAATTTGTGTAATTTGAAGTAGTCATTGAATGCATTTTGTCAAAGCAATGATAAATGATCCACAGTTTATAAACAAACAGCAAGATTACACACTAAAGAAAGTTGTAGAAAAAGATGTAGAAAAGACCTTGAAGTACAATAAATCTTGGTCTCGGTTGACCATGGGAGAACAGCCATAGCAACAGGCCAGTCTCTATTTTCAAGCTGTTTGAGCCTTTAAACAAGCTCTTGTGTGTTGTTCCAGCATCAGTGCTTCAATCTATATTTTATTAATTCAACTTCCTGTTGCTCAACCCAGATAGATTCATGGTTGCAGTCAAGATCCACAATTAACTTATTGCAAATCTTGCCATTAGTGGGTAAATTGAAAAAAATGTGCCAGCCATGAAACTGTAGTTTGCGTTATTTTTATTACAACTATTAATTTGTCCTTATGACAGTGGCATTATTTAGATTTTATTTAGATTTTTTCCCCTTGTTTTTGTTACTTTAGCAATGGTCAGACTGTCGTTCGATTTAAACAACGTAACTTAAAATTCCAAAATTCCAAAAATTTGATTTAAACAAAAATAACGTTAAAAACACTTAAAATTCCAAACACTGGAGAGTAACTACACAAAAAGATCATTTTTAATCACATATGCTCTATATAAAGACCTTGATTTCAGTCCCTCTGTCTTGTATGCAGTCTGCTGGGGATGTTTCTGAGTCTTCATTTGCTGTTTTGTTCCAGTATTGCATTTGATTGATTGTGCGATGGTGTTTTGGCAGGTGCTGGAAGGCTTGTTGATGTTGAATAATGAACTGGAGGTGCAGATTGATGCCCATGACACACTGTGGGGCGAAACAGGTACATTCAGTTCTTCTTCTTCATGTTTTTCTCTCTCGTTTCTCTCACTGTGTCATTATTTCTGTGCCATTAGGAGTCAGAATCACACTCGGTGGGATGCTTGCAGTGGATTGTGGGTGTCTGTAGATGTTTTGTCAGAAAATACATTATCAAAAAAAAAAAAAAAAAGCATGCACAATCTAGATATTTTTAGCCTTTTAAGGTATTATATACGCTTAAAAGAACCATGTTTTTTAATGTGAAGAACTTTTTACCGGTTGTGCAGTAGAAAGGCTCTTTGGATGTGAAAGGTTGAACCATAATTCCAACAAAGAACCTTTAATTATTTTATTTACCTTTTTTTTTTTTTTTTTTAAGAGTGATATATCAAATGCTAGCTTCAAAACTGCTCCAATAACAGATCATTAGTAATTTATATGCTCTCTTTAGGTTGATTAATGTAAATCGCTAATAATTAAGCATTTGTGCAAAAACGCCTCAGGGTCATTTATTGCAGGATAAAGTGTTTTTGTTGTCTCTAGTGCAGTTTAAAGGGGTTTGTGATGAGCTGTCTTCATCAGTGTCAAATGTAAGGTTTGTCTGCTGTGGATTGTGTGTTTGAGATGTGGCTGCTGTCATGAGTCCGTTGAGGTCAGACGTGGGCATTCATCTCATTTCATTACGTTCATTACTGTGTTTCAGTGCTCTAAAGATGCATGTATTCATCAGAAGGAGAGATGCACAGATAAATACAAGACCTTAAGCTAATAAATGCATTCACTTTAATGGCCTTTTCTAATGCATTTTTATTATTTAATTTTTTTTCCACTTAGAATGTTACTAAAATGTTTTGCATAAAATATGATGTGTCATAATGTCACTGAAGTGTTTTGCATCCACTTTTTCACCCTTATTAGATGGTTGATCTTTGTTGCCGTGTCTTTAACATTCACATTTATGCATTTAGCAGATGCTTTTATCCGAAGCTTGCATTGCGTTTAAGGTGTACATACATGATTGTGAATGTGGGTGGTTGTTTAAATTCATTCATCCGTCTGATGTCTGAAAGTTGAATAGTTTAGTTTCAATGAATGCTCTGTTTTCACTGGGAGGAAGTTTTGAGTTACAGTATGAGATAGAACGTTACAGTATGTTTCATAGTACAGTGATGTCTTTTCTTTCTTAAAAGATCAAGGAGATTTTGATTTGCCATGACATGAGGTCACATAGAAACACATGCATATCTCAGCATCATGTATGTGCGTGTGTGTGTGTGTGTGTGTGTGTGTGCTTTGAGGAAGTCAACAGACTACAGGAGGACTTTTAAACTCTACAGGGATGTGAAATGCAAGCAAAACATTGAACCCAAACAGAGATTCAACAGATAAGAGTGTTGAAGAAACACAGCTGTTTCCCCAGGCAGCTGTTCACCTCTGAAAACCTCAAACAAGGCAATTTCTCATTAACACAAAAGTTGAGATAGTGTCTGTGTTTTATATTATTTTTAATTATTTATTTGATGATTTTTAATTAATTAAATTGAATATATAAATTAAAATTTAAATAAATATAATTTATATTTTTATATATTATACATATATATTTATAATTTTAATTATTTATTTATTTTAATTAAATTGAATATCAATTAAATATAAATTAAATTTAGATATAAATTAAAATTAAATAAATAGAAATTATATATATATATATATATATATATATATATATATATATATATATATATATATATATTATTTTTTATTTTTTAATTAAATTAAATTGAATATCAATTAAAATAAATTAAAATGAGATATAATTAAACAATAAATAAATTATATTTTTATATATTATTTTTAATTATTTTATTATTTTTAGTTAAATTAAATTGAATATCAATTAAAATATAAAAAAAAAAAAAAAAGAAAAAAAAAAAGAATTATATTTTTAATTGAATTGTTTTTATTTTATTTTATTATTTGCACGCCTGGAAAATCATTGGGGAAAAATTAAATGTATTCAATTTATCTCTTTATATATATTATTATTTATTTATTTATTTTTTATATAATGAATAAATTCATTCATTCATGTCCAGGCCTGGAAAAGTCATGAAAATAATGAAATCTTAAATAAATTTCTATTAGCATTAGAGATTGCTCTTTGCCAGTGTCATATCTATGAAATTATTTTTTAAAAGACCAGTAGTCATCAGTGTCTATTGGAAATACAGTGGGAAGCCTGTTTTTTTCTCAGACACAAAATAATATGAAGTAATTTCTTTGAAGTCATTCTCCATAAAGAAAAATACGTTCTCAACACAGATGCTTCGACCAGAGATGTTCATTTCTTCTGAGTGCTCTTGTGTTCTTTAATCTTCAGACCAGGATCAATCCTCTCTGTGCTCGGACCCATACGATCCCACTAACAAACAGAGCTCAGATGAAGGTCATTTCCATTATCAGACCTCCTTGAAGCAGGACCTCCACATCTCATCTTTCTCTTCTGTAATCCCTCTCGAGCACTCTGGATTCAGCGGATGCATTATAACAGGCTTTAGGAATAACTCTGTTTCTCCTGTTCAAATGTGGTTCCCTTGAGTGAACTTTTCTGTTTGCTGGGCTTTTGTTTTTGCGTTGTTGTTTATCAAGCCATTACAGTGCTTCTACACTGTTGAAATTGCAGTTTTTTAGTGAAAACATTATGATACAGTGAAATATGTGGCTGGATTTTATTCTTCTGATCGGAGAGTCATCCTCATTGGACTCGTTTGATTCATTTCCTTAATAACAAAGCAAATGAAGATGAATCTCTTCACAATTCTGCATTAATCAAAGAACTCACTGTCTGTTCTATAATTGTAGTTTTACCTGGATTTTAGGGGTGGGTGATACGGCCTAACCCTTATTTTACTGTATTTTCCACAGCATTTAATATCAAGAAATGTATTTCAAGGTAACAGTGTGTTTATCATGTTAGTTATTTTGCAAGGTGGTTGCTAAGATGTTCTGGCTTGTTGTTAGGCAGCTGCTGTAATGTTTTGGGTATTTGCTAGGGCATTTCTTTGTGGTTGCTGTATGTTCTGGGTAGTTGCTAAGACAGACAGATGGACAGAGATGACGGATGGATGGGTGGATGAATGGATGGGTGGTGGTTGGATGGATGGACAGATAGGAAGGAAGGATGGATGGATGGACAGATATGATGGATGGATGCATGGATGGAAGGAAGGACGAATGGACAGACAGATATGATTTATGGATGGATGGATGACGGATGAACAGACAGATATGGATGGATGGATGGATGGATGGATGGATGGATGGACAGATGGACAGACGAATGGATGGATAGATATGATGGATGGATGGATGGATGGATGGATGGATGGACGGACAGATATGATGTATGGATGGATGGACGAAGGATATGATGGATGACGGATGGACAGACAGAATGGATGGATGGATGGATGGATGGATGATGGATTGGACTGATGGATGGACAGACGTGATGGATGCATGGATGGAAGAAAGGACAAACAGACAGACAGATATGATGGATGGATGGATGGATGGAGATGGATGGGATGGGATGGATGGATGACAAACTGGATGGATGATGGACAAGGATGGATGGAATGGATGGATAGATGGACCAGATGGATGGATGATTATGCATGATATTATGGATGGATGGATGGACAGATGTGATGGATGCATGCATTAAAGGAAGGACAAATAGAGGATGGATGGATGGATGGAGATGGATGGGATGGACAATGACATGGACGGACAAATGGACAGACAGATGATGGATGACGGATGGACAGACAGATAGGATGGATGGATGGATATGATGGATGGATGGATGGATGGATAGATGGACGGATGGACAGATATCCATCCATCCATCCATCCAAACGGATGATGGATGGATGAATGAACGGATTGATGGACGGATGGACAGACGTGATGGATGCATGGATGGAAGAAAGGACGAACAGACAGACAGATATGATGGATGTTTGGATGGATGGATGGATGGATGGATGGATGGATGGATGGACAAACAGTTGGATGACAGATGGATGGACAAACGGATGAATGACAGATGGATGGATGGATGGATTGATGGATAGATGGACGGATGAACAGATGTGATGGATGCATGGATGGAAGGAAGGACGAATAGACGGACAGATATGATATATGGATGGATGGACGAACGAATGGACGGACAGATATGATGGATGAATGGATGGATGAACAGATATGATGGATGCATGGATGGAAGGAAGGACAAACAGACAGATATGATGGATGGATGAATGGATGGATGGATGGATGGATGGACAGATGTGATGGATGGATGGATGGATGGATGGACGAACGGACAGATGGATGGATGGAATGAATGAATGACAGATACGATGGATGGATGGAATTCTCTCTGATGTCTTTTTTAATGTGGAAGATCTTGAGTTGTGAAAGAGTTCCAGCATGATTCACAGCTCAATGAACTCTTTTATCACAGAAGATCAAAGAGATTGTTATTCCTCTCTGATGTGTCAGTGTGTTGTGTGGGATCCCGCTGTTTATACAGTTGCATTGTGGGGGATTGTGTGGGGCAGCTCAGGTTAGCAGATGCTGTGTCAGTCCCAGGTGGAAAAAACAGGCTTTATTTTCTTGAAGCAAAATTTAATTTCTTATTGTTCCCGTTTGATTTTTGAAGTCACACGTGACCCGGACATGTTCCTGATCTGTGTGAAGGTTCAGTGGCGTTTGTGGATATAAAAAGAGAGCTTTCTGGCTTTTTTCTGTCCGGTTTGTTTCTCGAGCAGTAAACGAATGAGTATATGAGCTCACAGGTCTGCTGAAACACGGCTGGAGTTAAAGATGAACAAAAGATCAGCTCTGAGAGATCAGTGTGAGAGTCACACTTTAATTTTCATCCTGAAGCAATAAAAACCCTTTACAACATGTTCTAGAATAGTTTAAGATGCGTCCCTCTCTGTGTTTTTGCATCACTCCATCTGTGTGTAAATGAAAGCAGTGCTCTTCAGTACATATGGATGTTCTGATTCTTGGAGACATCACTAATGGCACAGGCATCTTCTCCACTCCAGAGTCCCGGTCCTTTAATCTTGCTCGAACTGCAGAGCTGTTAGTCATGTGACCATCAATCCTGGTGTCCTAGACAACCCCATCAGACCTGACATGAATGTTCTAGCCGGAGAGAAGCTTCCAGAACACAGTCTAGTCTGTTAGCTCTAATTAATGATCTATGAGTGATCCCATATAAGGAATACTGTTTCCAGGTCCAAGCCTCTACTCATTTCACTCGAGAATACTATCTCAATAGCTGTTTATGTGCATCGTTTATATATATATATATAATATATATATATATATATATATATATAATACATTTAACCTAAGCTATGTAAAACTTACTTTGCTCACAGCATCCCGAACACCAATATTTTAATGATTCATAAAAGATGAATCACTGTCCGGCCATCTCAGATTTCATAAAGGTTAGGATCTGGATTCTTCGGTAGAATTACATCACATCATGAGTGTATATTAGCACAATTTGTGATTTGCTTTTGGCATCTGATATAGCGTTTGGACCCAGAAGTGGTCCAAACCACTGATACACAATGAGGATTAATGCATCAAGTTGCTATATAACTTGGCAACCATTACAGTTTATATTTATATTGTAATTATTACTATTAGTGCTGTTAAATCGATTAATCACATCTAACATAAAAGTTTGTAAATATATAATGTGTGTGTGTATTAGGGGTGGGACAAAATATCGATATGGCGATATATCGTCGTCTTTCTCTGTGCGATTCAAGAATTGTATCGCTGCGCCAAATATCGATATTTTAATTTTAAAAAAATAAGCACTATAAATAGATTTCTCTGCTCAAAGCGTCACTACTTCAAGGCGGTGCTCAACACATGAATGAGGGAAACGTGAACGAACGTGAACTAAGAAAAAGAGGTTATTAACAGGATGGCGGACAGCAGTGTGAGTAAAATAGATGCCCCAGCCATGTTTAAGTTCAAAGTCTTGAACGTCAACGTCAAAGGGTCTGTTTGCACCTGGTCACTTCATGCATTTTCTCTGATCGTGAAAAGACCAGGTCTAAATGCCCTCCGAAACGCATTTGAGACGGATTTAAATCCGATCGTTCAAACCACTTCAGGAGGTGGTCTGGGACGCATTCCAGTCAAAACTGTCTATGCATCAGTCTAAATGCATCTGGTTGTTGAAACTACATATGTAAATTTTACTTCTCCCAAAAATACTAAAACTGAAACATGTGAGTCAGATATGACAAAGCTACTGCATCACGCATCGCCATCGCAGATCTCTTCAGCAAGCTGACGCGCAAACTGCCGCATATGAAAGTGAAAGTAAGTCGCAGACACGTAACACACAATTATCTTCATTAAAAGTAATGAGACCTTACCAGTGCTGTTGCCGCTCTCTCCTATTGCAGTCTTTGATTTTGAAATTAACTGATGGTCAATAAAATGCACCTCATATTTGTTGCTTTCGGTGACGTGAACTCTATTAAATCTCCATGCAGGAACTGAAGATCGGATTTATCCGTTAACCTGCACTTAACCTTTTCACTTGCATTTTGTTTTCATGTTAAGACCGATATTGTGATGTATCATTATAGGATTGTCTAGCGATATATTGATTATCTCAGAATCGCTGACTCACGATATTATCGTTATCGTGAGCCATTTATCGTGATCGTATCGTATTGTGAGGTACCCTCCTATTCCCATGCATATGTATATGTATGTATATGTGTGTGTATATATAATATATATATGTATATGTGTGTGTGTATGTATATATATATATATATATATATATATGTATATATTAGATGTGATTAATCGTGATTAATCGTGATTAATCGATTTCACAGCACTAATTAATATATTATTATTTATATAAAGTTGTTACATTTTTTAATTAATTAAATATAAATGTTATTTAATTTATATTTTATATATCATTTATATAGAGCTTCCCCCAAAAACATATATGCACCATTATTTATTTAATAATCAATTAAAATAGTGCATAACTTTGAATAAAAACCTGTAATATGTTTGCAGTGATGTAGTATTATAGTTTTTGTTAATTTGATTTTATATGTATATTTAAAAAAAAAAAAAAAAAAATTGTAATTTTGTTTTTGTTTTATTTATTTATTTTTTTAAAAATGCCAATATAGTTTTTTATTAAGGTTTAGTTTTTAGCTTTAATTATTTTAGAATGAAAATGAGAAATGTCATTTTAAAAAGAAAATTATATTATATTTTAGTGAAATATAAATGTTTTTTTAATGTTTTTGTTTTTAATTAACTATAATAAAAGCCCTGCTCTTTACACAGCTCTGACTGCGGCTGCAGGACGGGGGAAGATGGAGGTGTGTGACTTCCTGTTGGAGCGGGGGGCGCAGGTTCAGCAGGTGAACAGGAGAGGAGCGTGTGCGCTGTTCTGTGCGGTTCGACAGGGACACTGGCAGGTGGGACGCTGCGAAACACTTAAACCACGCAAACAGCAGTACTTCCTCTTCAGGGAAGAATGATTAATGAATTATCATCTACAGATTGCAGATCTGTTGCTGCAGCATGGGGCGGATGTGAACGTAAGTGACAAACAGGGCCGCACACTGCTGATGGTGGCCGCATGTGAGGGGCATCTCAGCACAGCCGACTTCCTGTTGTCTAAAGGTGAGTGGCATGTGCATATGCACTGTGAGCTTTTTTTATCAGCGTTTGTAGGCTTTTATAATGCAACATAAAGTCAAGTCACCTTTCCTTATACAGCACTTTATACAATACAGCTGTTTCACAGTAATAAACAGGGAAATGACTAGGGCTGCCCCCTAATAGTCGACTAAATGTTAGTGGATTAAAAGAGGCTCAGTCAACCAAATTTAATTAGTCGTTTGGTTGCAAAAAAAACAACAGAGAGAACGTTAACACATCTGGTCCATGTGGTAATTACAGTATGTCGGGCAGGAAATCCAAATCCAAACCTCTATCATCCATCGACCTCAGACATGGCTTATCATTTGAAACATGTAAATAGTAGTCTGTTAGCCACTTTACATGGCCACTCGCTCTGATGTTTAAGGATCACTTCAGAATTCAAATTTCCTGATAATTTACTCACCTCCATGTCATCCAAGATGTTCATGTCTTTCTTTCTTCAGTCGAAAAGAAATGAAATGAAGGTTTTTGAGGAAAACATTCCAGGATTTTTCTCCATATAGTGGACTTCACTGGGGTTCAACGGGTTGAAGGTCCAAATGTCAGTTTCAGTGCAGCTTCAAAGAGCTCTACATGATCCCAGACGAGGAATAAGAGTCTTATCTAGAGAAACCATCAGTCATTTTCTAAAAAAAATAAAAATTATATACTTTTTAACCACAAATCACTCATAGTTTTTAAAACTTTTTTA
Source organism: Culter alburnus (assembly GCA_028476615.1). Taxonomy (NCBI): domain Eukaryota; kingdom Metazoa; phylum Chordata; class Actinopteri; order Cypriniformes; family Xenocyprididae; genus Culter; species Culter alburnus. The sequence continues at coordinate 816,465 of JAOTNS010003934.1, read as the reverse complement.
AAAACTTTATTTTTTAGTCAGGGGCAGTGCAATTAATGATGCAAACTCCATCAAATATGAGACAAATTCAAATTCTGCCATAAAGCAGCTGTACAGAAGACAATGGTGTTGTTATTCAGCTCCAGTCAGATCGATTTTGATTCAGCTCTGTTCAATAACAGAGTCATTGTTGCAAATAAAGTAGAAGAGCAAACCTGTTGTTTGAAAGTCATTTATTGAGATAAAGTGGCAAGTTTCCAGCAAGAGTTCAAACGAACATCCTCTGCTTTTCCCAGGTGCCTCTTTAGCGTCGGTGGATAAAGAAGGGTTAACTCCCCTCAGCTGGGCATGTTTAAAAGGACACAAGAACGTTGTTCAGTTTTTGGTGGAAAAGGGTGCAGTTATCGACCACTCAGACAAGAATGGACGCACACCGCTGGACCTGGCTGCCTTCTACGGAGACGCTGACATTGTAAGTGAACAGCACATTGTAGAGCCGTAATTAAAGCTTGTGGAGTTCAGCGGGGCTCTTTTTGATATGAGATACGCTGTGTGAAGTCACAGGACTGATGCATCGTATTATGAGAGAAATGGGGTTTCTCAGCAGAGTTTTGCTGCTGTAGATTCAACAGCCTGATGAATTTGAATTGTAAACAGGAGGCAGAATTGAAGGTAAAGTTATCTGACAGTGTGACAGACATTTTGTGGTGCTGTTTTGATTGATAATTGTTTTGACTATTGTGAGATGTGTGGAATCAGTTGAGGAAAAAATCTGGGAATAAATATAATTAATTATTTATACACTTCCATTCAAAAGTTTAGAATAATTAAGGTTTTTAATGTCTTTAAAAGAAGTTTCTTATGCTCATCTAGGCTGCATTTGTTTGATCAAAAATACAGTAAAAATATTATTACAATTTCAAATAGCTGTTTTCTGTGTGAATATATTTTAAAGTGTAATTTATTCCTGTGATCAGAGCTGAATTTTCAGCATCATTACTCCAGTCTTCAGTGTCACATGATCCTTCAGAAATCATTCTAATATGATGATTTGATGCTCAAGAAACATTTCTGATTATTATCAATAATGAATACAGTTGTGCTGCTTCATATTTTTATGGAAACACCAATACATTTTCTTCTCATGATTCTTTGATGAATCAAAAGTTCAAAAGAACAGCATTTATTTGAAATATATATATTTTTTAAATATTATAAATGTCACTTTTGATCAGTTTAATGCATCCTTGCTGAATAAAGTATTAATTTCTTAATAAAATAATAAATATCTGATATATTTTGTCATAAAACTCTAATGATATTCCAGTATGTTGGAATTTCTTCCTTTTCCTGTCATTCTATCACAGCATCTCGGCCTCAGGTTCACACTGATGATCTGAAGCGTGTGTTTTTGCAGGTTCATTATCTGGTTGAGAAGGGTGCTGTGATCGAGCATGTGGACTACAGTGGCATGAGGCCGTTGGATCGAGCCATCGGCTGCAGAAACACCTCCGTTGTGCTGACCTTACTGAAGAAAGGAGCCAAACTAGGTGAGATCTGCACTTCAACTGGAGGATATGGATAAAAATGTTATCAATATTTATGTATTTGCTTTGAAATGAAAAAGTGTGATGGTTTGTTCAGTCATAATAGACAGTCATTGTAGTTTTGAAGTGTTTTGAAGGGTTAGTTCACCCAAAAATGAAAATAATGTCATTTATTACTCACCCTCATGTCGTTCCTCACCCGTAAGACCATCATTCATCTTCAGAACACAAATTAAGATATTTTTGATGAAATCCAATGTGAGGCCTCCATTAACACCAAGTTAATTTACACTTTCAAATCCCCAAAAAGCTACTAAAGACATATTTACAATAGGGCTGGACGATATGGCAAAAAAATAAAATCTCGATTTTCTCAGGACAATTGACTGATTCACGATTTTGATTTTTTTTTTTTTACTGTTTAACTAGTCAACTTAAAAACCTAACTACAATTTAATTTAAGTAACATTCTCTTCATTAACAATCTGGTTAAAAAAAGTTCACACATGAAGTCATCAACATGGTGTAAATGTAAAACAATTTGTTAAATATCTTTGCAGAAATATGCCTGAAATATGAAGGCAAATGTTGTACAAACTTATCTTAAACACATCCTGTATACTCAGAAATAATATAAAACAAGAAAATGCTAAATATTTCTTATCCAAAAAGTAATAGCAATAAATAACACCAGTAATAGGCTATTATTAACAGCAAATGCTTTGTAAAAACAGAAAACAACAGCAGCTTTCAGCCTGTCACCATCATGCAAACATGAAATATCAAACAGGTTTACAGGTTTTTGCATTCCATTGCGCTATTTGTCCTATTGTTTTTATGTTTGGCGGACACGTTTAGGTGTTGCACTTGTGTCTCGCGTCTTTTGCAGCGTCTCACTCATGAAACGTCATTCTAAAAACACGGCGGTCAAGTAAAAAAAAAAGTTCAACTTACATTTAATATCTTTGCCTTTTTTTTCTCATTCCACTGCCTGCATCTCATTTTTATAACGCAATAACACATTTCTGAATGAACAGCCGCTTAAGAATAGTGATGTGTCTACGTTCAGAGCGTCACATGAGAGCGGTTAACCCTTAAATGCATACCTCGGGTCTTTAGTGACCTGGGATGTCATTCACTACCCTCCTCCTCGTTCATTTTTTAAAGTTAGAAATCAACCTTCTAACAAGAAAAAAATCATAAAATTATAAAAGAATGCCTGTTTTTGTATTCATTTTTGTAAAAATTGTATAGGGTCGCTATCGACCCGATGTCCGTATAAGTGTATGTATATTTTTTCTGCACAGCAATAATTGAATCCTAGATGACGGAATAAGTGCAATTCACCTTTATTCCACAAGGTGGCAATGTCTGATACACAATGATGAAGTGACGTTTCATTCAGACAGAAAACAAAAGAATAAGCAAAACATGAAATGGCTCAGTGATTTACTGCAGAGCAAGTACTGAACGCAATCAAATATGACTGTAACTGTTACAGGATGAATCTGGTGAAGCTGTTAGCGATCGAAATATTGATTTTGAAGATGCTGAAAATTATATAGTTTTGAGAATATGTTTGAGATCACTGTCCAGCCATCAAACGTAAAACTAGCCCATTATTTGCTGAATTTACTGGGAAATGAGCTCTGACGAGGACAGTGATGATGGCATAAAACATCTGCTCAAACGGAGCCCTTTCATGCTCCAAAAGGTAACAAAATATGATTTATTTTATTCTTCTGTAATTGTTACTCTAATATCAGAGGAGTTTTATATTATCGTAACAGGCAGAGATCCATCCGTGTTAGATATAGATCCGGGTCGATAAAGACCCGAATATGTAAGAATGATTGGCGAAACAGTCATGCATTTAAGGGTTAATAAGGCGTGCCGGCGCCATCATGAGGTCGGATCATTTTCTTATCCTAATACGGTTATCATTGCTGTATTGTCAACATGTCTAATTGTAACGCTTGCTAACATTTTTATTCAAAATCGCGATTTCTCGATTAAAAAAATAATAAAATCGAGGCAAAACATTAAATTCGAATTAATCGAATCCAAAAAATCGCCCAGCCCTAAAACAGTTCATCTGATTCAACCTTAATGTTATGAAGCGACGAGAATACTTTTTGTGCACCAAAAATAACAAAATAACGACTTTATTCAACAATATCTTTTGTTTCGAATCAGTGGTTTGTAAAGCGTATCAAACTGCCAAACAGTCATGTGATTTCGGTAAACGAGGCTTCATTACGCAGTGTTTCGAAACATTTTGAAATTTCAATAGTTCACGTGACTTTGGCAGTTTGATACACGCTCCGAACCACTGATTCGAAACAAAAGATTCGTAAAGCTTCATGAAGCAGCGTTTTGAAATCGCCCATCACTAGATATTGTTGAATAAAGTCGTTATTTTGTTTTTTTGGTGCACAAAAAGTATTCTCGTCGCTTCATAACATTAAGGTTGAACCACTGTAGTCACATGAACTGTTTTAAATACGTCTTTAGTAGCTTTATGGGGCCTATGGAGGCCTCACTGAGCCATCGGATTTTATCAAAAACATCTTAATTTGTGTTCTGAAGATGAATGAAGGTCTTACGGGTGTGGAACGACATGAGGGTGAGTAATTAATGCCAGAATTCTCATTTTTGGGTGAACTAACCCTTTAATGCAAGAAGTAAAATACAGCAAATAGAATCAAGGCACATTTTTATTGAATCAGAGTTTTGAATTGATTCACTGAAATGGACCATTTGTCAATAGGACACTATCATCAATAACATGAGCTTGTGATATTTATTAGACAATCACATCTTTCCTCCTGAAGCTCTTACATCATAGACCCTGCTGTGTGTGTGTGTGTGTGTGGCCATGTTTCCACTGACTTGAGCTGATTTAATTTACCACATCATCTACCCACAAACAATCATAGTGCATCATAGTCTTTGTTTACGAGAATCTTCAACATCCAAAGTAATTGAATTGAGCATTTATATCACATCACAAGCTGGCTTTGATAAAATGCCCAAACATTATTTAAAGGTGATTTATGTCTAAAAACGTTTATTATTTCTGCAGTCTTGTTCGGTCTTGTTGATGACACAGAAACCACACTTTGTATAAAACAAAAATAATATTCATATAATAATCAACGAATCATAATAATCACAGTTTAAATGATAATAATGAAATAAATTTAAATGAAATAAAGTACTTTCCAGCATAGCAAAAATAAAATATAGGATGGTTGCAGCAATAATGATTATAATTAGCCAAGTTTAGGGCTAATCAAGGATTTGTTGATCTAAGATGTGTTGCAGCACTTAATTTTAAACACAGATTAACAAATCAGGGATTAAAATTCTAATCTGTGATTAAAACCTTCATCTGAGTCATTTTGTCTGCCATGATTGATTGGTTTTTGTAATTAAACAGAGACAGTGTTGAAATTCAATTTCCTTTTAACCTTTTACTGACCTGTAAGTTTAAAGTTAATCCCTAACTGAGATTTAAATAATGGAGCACTTTTACTTTCAGAATTTAAAGTGATGGAGCAACAAGATCAAAGTTAATCTATCTTAAATGTCAATTAAAACCAGGAACAAAATGATGGTTTAACCTCTTAAAATCGGGGACCTTCTTTGGGATTTCCGCCTGGATTTGGCCCAGTGTTTCTGGTCCAGTTTCTTCAGTGGAAACAGCTCTGTGTTGGTGTAAAAGTGAAATCCGTTGGAAGAGACTCTCTGTGTCGTCTGGTGTGACTGAGGTGGATGTGTGATGCTGTATTTTCTCTTTGCATGTCTCTTTCTGCTGTTTTTTCATTCTTCTCTCTTTTAACTGCTTCACTAAAACCATCATCATCAGGCTACAGAACGTCGCCTTATGATCGAACAGGTACACTCTTTAGGTAACTTTATTTCACGCCAGTTATATTCTTCTCCTAAGCTGTGTTTTTGAAGAGTGGTTTGATGTAACGGACCACCTCTCTCTCTCTCTCTCTCTCTCTCTCTCTCTGTATCCAAGGTAACGCAGCCTGGGCGATGGCGACCTCAAAACCCGACATCCTCATCATCCTCCTGCAGAAGCTCATGGAGGAAGGAAACCTGCTGTATAAGGTTAGGACAGGTTAAGGTTTTGTTTAATTACACAAAGATATTTAATAGCTGAAGGTTGAGATTATTCCAGAATATTCCAGAGAAGTTTTGATATGTGACAATAATGTCTGAATTTCTATAAAAAATAAAAATGGAAATGATTAACAGTGATGAAAAAAAAAAAAAAAAAAAAAAAAACTGGATGGGGTGAGAGAAATGTTGATTATAATTATAAATTTTAATAATTATAATAATAATACAATTTAATAATAATAATAATATATATTTTATATATTATATTAAATTATGAACAATTATAAAATAATAATATAATATAATATAATATAAATATATAATATATATATATATATATATATTAGGGCTGTCAAAATAATGCGTTAAAAAAAATAACGCAGATTAATCCTTTCCGTATTGACCTTTGAACCTGGAGCAGTTCTAGCCACCATTTGACTGTAAAATGAAGGAGGGAGACGAGAACGCGCTGGCGCTGCCTGGATCATTGACTGGAACATTTACTTATAAAAAACGGCCTGATGGAAGTGTTGATAAAAAATAAAGTCGTCTGCAGCAAGGAATTTGCATATCACCGGAGTTCGTCCACTCTAAAGTAGGCTACCACATCAATGCAAAGCATCCAGGAGTTAACGTTAATCCGGAGGTACGACCTAGCACCTCGTTAAATTAATGCTTTCTATAGAAATATTTCTCATGTCTCTGAGGCAAGCAGTCTATACGCTGAGTTTCGGTTCATTCATGTAAGACGCGTTCCAGTTCACGCGCCAGTGATCGCGCCCGCGCCTCCATGTCCTGATTATATTTTCTGCTATATTTGCTTCTTATTTATTACATCCAGGTAATTGGTTGATGAAACATTGATTAAAATTAAGATACAATTTTTACAAAACAAAATTCACTTTAAAGAACCCACTCCATGTCTCCCAATATATTCATTTTTCATAATCAAATAGATAAATTTAAAGCATAACATAGGACTATGAAACCACGTTTTTCTTTAATGGCTACCAACACGTAGCCTATAGTACAGTACAGAGAATTTCACGTGTGAATTACCAATTAAAATGTGAATAAAATAAAAGCAATTAAATGTGTTATATATATATATTATATAATGATATATTATGTATATTATGATATGAGTTAGTCAGATATGATTATGATTAATAAATGATATTAGATTTTATATATATGTGTGTATATAATATAACAATTATACTATAAAATACACTATGAATTTTATATATATGTATATATATAAATAAATAAAATACAATTTAATAATAATATATATTATATATAATAATATATATATATATAATATATATATTATATATATATATATATATAAATAATTATATATATATATAATATATGATATTATATAATTATATTATTGTTATAAATTCTAAATTAATGATTTTATATATATGTGTATGTAATATATACTATATAAATATAATATATATAATATATATAATATATATATATATATATTATAATACAATTTAATGAAAATATATCATAATAAATATATATATAATTATATTATATAATATATAATGATTATAATTAAAATTATATAGATTTTATATATATTATTAATTTTAACAATAATACAATTTATATATATAATTATAAATATATATATATATATATTATATATATATAATGATTATAATTATGAATTATATTAGAATATTTAAATATTATGATATTTTAATACTTATAAAAATTATAATTATTAGATAATTATAAATTATATTAGATTATATGTGTGTGTGTAATATAATAATATATACTATATAAATACTAATACTATTGAATTTATATATATATATATATATAATATATATATATATATATATTATTAATAATCTATATTATTAATAATTTATATATATATATAACATATTTTATATATAATATATAAATATGTTATATATTTATATATATATATATATAATAATATTTATATATATTTGTAATTGTGTGTGTGTGTGTGTGTTTGTGTGTGTGCATATATATATAAAGTTTGAAAACATTACTACAGTCAAACCAAAAATTATATAATAATTATAGATGTAATTTTATATATTATATTTTACTAGTGGGTGTAGGACACTATAGTTCACCCTAGACCCACCCAAAAGGGTTAATTGGAGCAAAAGAAAAGTGTAGCATAATTAATATGAAGATATTTTGACAGCTCAAGGTGACCAATCATAATCAAGTATCCCAGAGATGAGTTTTGATATGTGATATTAGTGTCTAAATGCTTATTAAAATAAAAATGAGAATGATTATCTCCACATGCCTTATCAAAGCGGTGAGCTTTACTCCAGGAGAAATGGGATTGGAAATAATGACACATTGAGTGATTGTTATCAGAGCATGAATGAGCAGATGGTGTGTGTGTGACATTTAACAGATTGACGTTTGTGTCAGGACGATCTGCGCAGCTGGAATGAGTGATTGATGAACTTCTTTTCTCTGTCTCCTCAGAGAGGGAAGATGAAGGAAGCGGCTCAGCGGTATCAGTACGCACTGAGGAAGTTTCCCAGAGAGGGTTTCGGTGATGAACTGAAGGCCTTTAAGGAACTGCGTGTGTCTTTGTACCTCAATCTCTCCCGCTGTCGACGGAAAACCAATGTAAGACACTAGCATCAAGAGATCATTACAGATGCCTCACTGGACACCAGCTCTCATTTTGTTTCCAGATTTTTAATTCTGATATCAATCCTGATGTGAAGATTTTCATACATCAATTATCAAAACATGTTTTACAATCCACACGATAAAGTTTTAAAATACAACACACTGGCAGTGTCATTTTACTATTATTTATATAATATTGCAGTATTTTTTAGTATTTTGAATTAACTTTTTTATTTTAGACATTTTTAATTTTACTTAAAGGAATAGTTCACCCAAAAAATGAAAATTATCCCATGATTTACTCACCTTCTGTCACTTTCTGACAAACACAATCTGAGAAATATAAAAAAAATAAAAAATATCCTGGCTCTCCTAAGCATTATAATGGTAGTCAACTTTTTTTATTTGTAAGCAAAGAACGAAAGAGCATTGGTGTGAGAATATCGGGGTCTTGAATCACGTTCAGTCTCTAGCATGAGCAGTAGGTTTCTGGCTGCAGTTCACTTAATGACCAACGGTGTCGCTAATAACAAGGGTTTCTGAATTCTACATAGAGCCCCTTTAACAATAACAATGCAGTCAAAAAATGTATTTAAAAGAGGAAAAATCTAATAAATCAGTTATTATGCTTCATGCCAAGGTTTTGTGCCCCACATGGGACATTTAAAGAGATCTGGAGCAGTGAGCCGAGACGCGCCCCTGCTAGTTCTACTGATCTGGATCAATCAGATTGTGTTTTTCACTGCTCAAAATGTCAGACACGGCAAGACGAGAAAGATGCAAATTACTCATAGGGCTTGAATTGATTTGAAGGTCTATTCAGAAGTAATAGCCTAGCGCCAAAAGGTCTCCTGACACAATACGAAGCCAATTTCCAGTCTGCACCTTTGATTGATGGCACAATGAACAACAACTGAAGAGTTCATTAATTAAATCACCTATTATTTGGACCAATTTACAGCTATTCAGCACTCCTGTGGTGTGAATCTAAATTCAGCAACTCTGGCTGATTGCTTCACATAGTTTGGCTGTTCTCAGTTTGTGGATCTGTGCGGTATCTGACGCTCCCCTCCCCTCTCTCTCACAGGACTTTGGCATGGCTGAGGAGTTTGCCACAAAGGCTTTGGAGCTCAAACCCAAATCGTACGAGGCATACTACGCAAGAGCCAGAGCCAAACGCAGCAGCAGGTGAGATGACGGTCTTCACATGCAGAACTTTGATCTGTTTTTAAACCTAGACTCACAATTGCATGAAATATCAAATTGAAATTGCAAGTAATAAAGTCTGAATTGCGAGATATAAAGTCAGAATTGTGAGATATGAAGTCTGAATTGTGAGATATAAAGTCTGAATTGCGTGATAAAGTCAGAATTGCGAGATATGAAGTCAGAATTGCGTGATATGAAGTCTGAATTGCGCGATATAAGTCTGAATTGCGAGATATAAAGTCAGAATTGCGCGATATAAAGTCAGAATTGCGCGATATGAAGTCAGAATTGCGCGATATGAAGTCTGAATTGCGCTGAATTGCGCGATGAAAATTGCGTCGCTGTCGCGATATAAGTCTGAATTGCGAGATATAAGAATTATAAGTCTGAATTGCTGAATGCGAGATATAAAGTCTGAATTGCGAGATATAAAGTCTGAATTGCGAGATATAAAGTCTGAATTGCGTGATATAAAGTCTGAATTGCGAGATATAAAGTCTGAATTGCGAGATATAAAGTCAGAATTGCGGATATAAAGTCTGAATTGCGAGATATAAAGTCTGAATTGCGAGATATAAAGTCTGAATTGCGAGATATAGTCTGAATTGCGAGATATAAAGTCAGAATTGCGAGACAAAGTCTGAATTGCGTGATATAAAGTCATTGCGTGATATAAAGTCAGAATTGCGAGACATAAAATTGCGTGATATAAGTCTGAATTGCACGATATAAAGTCTGAATTGCGATATAAAGTCTGAATTGCGTGATATAAAGTCTGAATTGCGAGAAAGTGCCTTGCGTGATATAAAGTCTGAATTGCGAGATATAAAGTCGATATAAGTCTGAATTGCGTGATATAAAGTCTGAATTGCGAGATATAAAGTCTGAATTGCGTGATATAAAGTCTGAATTGCGCGATATAAAGTCAGAATTGCGTGATATAAAGTCAGAATTGCGAGATATAAAATCTGAATTGCGTGATATAAAGTCTGAATTGCGTGATATAAAGTCAGAATTGCGCGATATAAAGTCTGAATTGTGATATATAAAGTTATATTTAATAATATTATATAATATAATTCATTCCATAGCAAAAACATAATACATAATTGACTATTGTACCCAGTCATTAGTTTAGTAACATTGTTTTGAAAAGGAGCTACTGTGTTTTAATTTGAATGATTAGTTCATTTTCCTGACTCTTACAAAGACAGAATTGTTTGCATGACCATTCTCAGTTACTCATGATTTTCTCTCCATCTCTTTCTGAACGATGTGCCCACAGACAGTTCACCGCGGCGTTAGCAGACTTACACGAGGCCACGAAGCTCTGCCCGAACAACCGCGAGATCGGCCGTCTGCTGGCTCGTGTCGAGGACGAGTGTAAGCAGATGCAGCGCAGCCAGAGCAAACACCAGGGGGCTGTCCAACACGCCGGAAGACCAGGACCACGCCGATCGAGAGGAGGAGGATGTGACGGAGCGCGTCGATGAGGACGAGGACGAGGATGACGACTCTGAGGCCTGGTCTCAAAACATCTACTCGCTAAACAGGACTTCTAACGGCCGCTCGGTTTCACCGCCTCACAAACAAAGCCTCCGGCATCAACACAGGGAGTCTGTGGCTCAAAAGAGCCTCGTTTTGCAGCCGAGCAAACAGGCGCAGATTGTCAAAACCAACCAGCACCTCGGATCGATACAGGTGGGTTCTGCTCGGCCAACAAACACAAAAAGCCAGTCGCAGTACGCTCCCTCCAGCCCGATCCCGAGCCGGCATATTTCCAGCGCGCTGAAGGCCGGACCGGGCATCGACATCAGCCCGTTACTGCCCGCCAACGATGATGCAGGACGCCACGAAATTGAGGATCTTCATCATGTCCAAGTGCACTCATCTCTGGACGGGACGGTCCTCTCCATGACCTCCGGAGCTCAAGGTCAGGAGCTCAGAAAAGACACCAGCATGAGGGTTTCCAGCTCCACCAGCAGCCTGGCGTCCAGCAGCAGTTTATCAGACAGCGGGAAAGCACAAGGCCCGGACGTGCGCACCAAGGACAAACCTAAAATCAGCCAGACGGGCTCTGTGGAATATAAACCTCGACCGTTCATGGGAATCATGGACAAAACGGCTCGATTTCAGCAGCAGCAGCAGCAGCCGGCGCCTCGAGGATGGCAGAGTCACTCCAGTGAAGGTCTTGTAGCTTCTGCGGGTGTGACGGGTGAGATCATGTACGCCAAACCGTCCGGCTCTTATTATGAGCAGCTCAAGGGTCCTGCGATGGGCGGCCTGCACAACGGGAGTCTGCATGCTAAAGAGTTCTGCCATAAAGAGCCCAAACCGGTCCTGGCCATGGCACATTCGTTCACAGACAGTATGCAGAAGCAGCCCGCTTTAGCTCGAGAAAACACCTCCATTCATGTAGCGTCAATGAAACCAAAGAGATCCTTTATAGAGTCTAATGTTTAGAGCGTTCATATGCAACAACCCCGCCAAAACACACTTCAGATGTGTATATATAGTACCCGTCAAAGGTTAATGTTTTTGAAAGAAGTCTCTTCTGCTCATCAAGCCTAAATTTATTTGATCAAAAATACTGAAAAAAATGTAATATTTTGAAATATTATTACAATTTAAAATAATGTTTTTTTTATGTGAATATATTTTAAACTGTAATTCATTCCTGTGATCGAAGCTGAATTTTCAGCATCATTACTCCAGAAATCATTCTAATATGATGATTTGATACTCTGATTTATGCTGATTTGTCATTATCAATGTTTTGGAACATGTGATACTTATTTCAAGATTCATTGATGAATAAAAAGTTAAAAAGTACAGCATTTATTCAAAATACAAATCTTTTCTAACAATATAAATCTTTACTATTACTTACACATAAACTGGGAAAAAAAAAAAAACCTGACCCCAACTATTGCTATTTTAATAATGATATTCTTTTTTAACTTTTTATTCATATATGATCCTGAAAAAAGTATCATAGGTTATAAAAATATTAAGCAGCACAACATGAATAAATCAATATTAAAGGAACACTGAAGACTGGAGTAATGATGCTGAAAATTCCTTTAATCACAGGAATAAATTACATTTTAAAGTATGTTACAATAGAAAACATTATTTTAAATTGTAATAATATTTCACAATTTTACAGTTTTTTTCTGTATTTTTGATCAAATAAATGCAGCCTTGAAGAGCAGAAGAGACAAAAAACATTAAAATAGCAATGTTTTCAAACTTTTACTGGTACTGTATATATATATTATACACACACACACATATATATATATATATATATATATATATATATATATATATATTTCATGCATATATTATATTATTATATATATATATATATATATATATATATATATATATATATAATATAAATATATATGCATGCTACCATTCAAAAGTTTGGAATCAGTAAGAAATTAGTGCATTAACCCTCTGGTGCTCTTGCGAAGAAAAAAAAATAGTTTTTTTTCCCCCGAATTTTTAACTTCACCAGAATGGTACAAAACTTGGTAAACACACACAAAATGTGAACACACAAAAATCATGGACAAGATTCGAAAAGGTTAAATGGTCCTGAAAAAAATAGACTTGTGCTCCTTGCGGTCTAAAATGAGCACATTGTTTAGATTCATGGCTTTGATTTTCTTGCAGTTTTAGAGTAAAACGTGTTTTTGAAAATATATATATTTCATATAAAAATTGATGATAGTATTAGTTTTTTTTGTGCATTTTTCATAACAATAAATGTAAAATTCTGTAACTTTGTTAGTTTTTTAAAACCTTTTTTTTCACTTCAGCAATAATTTGCCAAGTGTCATCTTTAAAAAGAGATCAAAATGAAGTCTGTGCACTAAAGCATTCAAGATTTATGACAGTTTAAGTTGGAAATTTCATTTTCAGGTCTATGCTCAAAAAGTGAATAAATGGATAATAACTACAGCGTAAATATAATTTAGTACCATAAAATCCCCTAAAAATGCACAATATTAAATAAAAAAACATTATCGAACTAAAATGTAGTACATTCATTTCATTGAAATAAAATAAAAATGTCATTTTTGACCGACACGCAAAGAGCTCCAGAGGCTTAAATTGATCAAAAGTGACAATAAATATTAGTTTGTAGTCAAACTTTTGAATGGTAGTGTTTATATAAGCATAGATTTACAAAAAAATATACAGTCAAAAAGTTTGAACCCACATACTTATTCTTCATTATTCATATTTTCAATATTGTAAAAGAATGTTTCATTTAATTCATTTAATTTTTTTATTTAAATAAAATACGTTTTATAAGTAGGCACAATTTATATTTGTCTACAAAACTAATTTCAAGCCTTTAGATCAAAAGGGTGGAAAGATCATGAGAAAACAATGATCTAGTGTTATATAATAGTTCATTCACAAACACAATATCCGCTCAGAAATATATGAAAACATGACATTTATTTTGTGAAGTTCAGACTTCTGTTATTGGCGAAGCAGGTGCAGTTATCGGTCTGTTTCTACTCGTTTTCTTTAAGCCCTGTGAACATGGACAACCTGAGCATCCAGGACGGCTATTTTTATGCCCTTCAAAAGGGACCATAATGAACCGTAACCGCCTGAACCGGGGCTCGATCGCTGCGTCACATGACCGCACTGAATCAGTGGAGGGACGTGGAGATCACGGCACTGAAGGACTGTGCAGAGATCAGACCCTCGACTATGTAAATATTCTGACGTGTATTTTCCACCTTTATGTGAAGACCATTATTTGAGCATTTATCTACAAAAAAATTGAGTTTTTCATGCATTTTTGGTTGCCATGATGTTTGCGGTTATTAAACTTGTACCTGGTCTGTTTGTATGTTTGTACATTACACTACAATGTTGAAAAGTTCTTTCCTGCTTGTTGTTCCTGTCTAGGTTAATTTATTTGCGGCGCCTCCGGCTTGGTAACTGTCAAAGCAATATATTTTATATAGTTATTTTTGCACAGCTACTTTAAGAGAAATATGAAACGGAAATATGTTTTACGAATATGAAACCATAGAGGCCATCTGAGTGTGAGCGCATGCTAAAGTTTATGTGAAGGAATTGGAGAAAAATATAATTCAAAGTGATGAGATGGGCAGATGTTATTTTAATGTGTAAATATATATATATATTATTTTTTTCTGCAATTGGTGCCTCATGAGTTGTGTTGATCTGTTACTGCAGTCTGTATTAAAAATGAATTCATTTCTGCCATGATCCATCTATGGGAAATAAAACTCCCATTGGAAAAAGGATTTCTTCTTTATTATTGTGTGAAGTGTTGTACAAGATAGTTTAGATTAAACTAAAAGAAAAACATATGCAAATGAAAACAAATAAATACATCACTGTCCAAATCATACAGGCAACGGTTTGGACACATGCTTATTACAATCGCCCACATTTATTATTACATTTTACTTCCCACTCTCAATATTATAGCCATCAAAACTAAAATGTGTTATTAAATATATTTTTGTGCAGCTACTTTCAAATAAACATGAAACAGAAATGCTTTATGAATATGAATATATTGAGGTAATCTTAGTGTGATCGCATGCTGAAGTCAATATGAAAGAATTGAAGAATAATATATACAATTAAAAATATAAAAGTTTATATAGGTACACTATTATTTCTGCAATTGGTGCCTCGTGAGTTGTGATTCTGCCATTATACATCTATAGCAAATAAAATATATATTATTATTAATTACTGTGAAATGTACAGAATGCACAGAATTTGGACAGGAAGGATAAGACTTTTAAAAACATTATTAAAGAAATGTGCAAAAAAAAAAAGCTTTTCTGATCACCAATGTTGCATTACACAAAACCTAAGCAAAGATTTCCATATCCCACAATTCAACTTGATTGTGACGTCCCAGTAGATCACGCTTAACTGGAATGTGTGATATATTGATTATTATGAGAATTAATCGCATAATAGTGTATATTAATTATGTTGAGATTTAATAATTGTAGCTACCTTATATTCACAGTCAAAGTTTATACTGTTGATATTTTGTTTCATTTGTAGATAAAAATTTGTAGTGGAACGCAGCCCTGGCCTCATGGGATAGTAAAGTGTCCATCAAATGCACACTTCAGAATCTCGTCGGAAGTAGGTCGACTCTATGAGCAATGTGAATTCAAACATACTTTTGTCACACAGCCTAGTTTTTCACCTACTAAGTATGTGATTTCGGATGCAGGTAGACTTTACTGCCCGCATTTAATATTACTTTTTATTTCTCACAGAATAATAAAGCTATCAAACATAACGGATTTACCATTGCCACTCTGGTATTGTTTTTAACACTGAAGTCTCCAAGTGTGCTAAACACTTGGTTATTTTCCTTCACTAACTAGTTAAAGGGGGGGTGTAATGCTATTTCATGCATTCTCACTTATTTACACTGTTAAAGAGTTGCATTCTCATGCTAAACATGGCCAAAGTTTCAAAACACGAGTTGGACGTATGACAGAGTATTTCTGTGCCAAATATACAACTTCCGGTTATGGACATGTTTCACTGAATTTTTTTCGAGTATGGCCTTTATGACATCATAAAAGGGTGGAATTTCCTTGTATAGGCACTTCTCCCTGATAAGCGTACACACACATCACCCAGAGCAAGAGCAAGATCACGCCCATCAACGCGTTTCGTTCGGGATACGGAAGCCGAGAGATTTTTCAGCAATGGCTGTGTCCCAATTCAGAGGCTGCACCCTTTGAAGGCTGCGTACATCAATCTCGTTTAAGAAAAATAAGCTTTAGATTGCAACATAAGAAAGAAATTACAGTATTTTACACCTCACAATTCATTTTATTACAGTTACTTTTCTTAAATATGACATCCTTGATGACGTATGCAGCCTTCAAATGTAGGGCTGCAAAATTCCGGGAATTTTCAAAGCTGGAAACGTTCCATGGGAATTAATGGGAATATATGGGAATTAACAGGAATTAATGGGAATAAACAGGGAATTTACAAAGTTACAGGTTAGCCTATAACAGGGTAATTAAATGTAGTTGAAAAAAACATCGTGCAGCATAATTTTGGTTAAAACAACCAGATTTAATGCAATTTTAGTTAATTTTTTCCCTGCACATTCCTCAATCACATTCACACAGCACACTACTTACTGCAGGGCTGTTGAGGACACACCCCCTGCATTCACTGTGTATTCTCCCAGTCCATCACATACACATTTGATCAAAAATAAAGAAAAAAAACAGTAATATTGTGAAACATAACTACAATTTAAAATAATGGTTTTCTATTTTGATATACATAAAAATATAATTTATTTCTGTGATGCAAAGCTGAATTTTCAGCATCATTTCTCCAGTCTTCAGTGTCACATGATCCTTCAGAAATCATTCTGATATGATGATTTGATGCTCAGTTATCAATGTTTTTTTTAGGATTCTTTGAAAAAAAATAAAGAACAGCATTATTTAAAATAGAAATATTTTGTAACAATATACACTACTGTTCAAAATTTTGGGGTCAGTAATTTTTTTCTTTTTTTGAAAGAAATGATACTTTTATTCAGCGAGGATGTGTGAAATTGATAAAAAAGTGATATTAAAGTGATATTGTTAGAAAAGATTTCTATTTTGAATAAATTCTGTTCTTTTTTTCACTTTTTATTAATCAGTGAATCCTGGAAATAGTTTACAGGTTCCAAAAAATATTAAGCAGCACAACTGTTTCCAACATTGACAGTAACTGAGTATCAAATCATCATATTACAATGATTTCTGAAGGATCATGTGACACTGAAATAAATAACACATAATTCTGCTAAATATATATATATATATATATACATATTTACTAAATTAGAATTAATTGAATGCAAAAAATAAATAACTATTATTTCATGTTATGACCAAACAAAATGTTTATATTTGTTTTTATATGATACTTTTTATGTAAATATTATACATTTATAGAAATTTCCCAAAATTTCCAATTAATTCCCATAAATTCACGTAAATTCCTGTTAAGTTTCCAAATTGGAATATTTCCAAAATTCCCCAGGTTAAGTTCCCGTGGAAAGTTTCCGGAAATTTACCGGAAACTTTCCGGCCCTTTGCAACCCTATTCAAATGTGACCTCCAGAGGACGCAGCCCTCCGAAATGAGTGCAGCTCCTGTCACCAAAGGAGTGTTTTTGGTTGTGAGGAAAAGATTACCTTTTTCAGCTTCCCAAAGAACCCAGCATTAAGGGAACAGTGGAAGAAGTTTGTTTTTCTGGGGCAGCAATGGAGTTGTGCATGTATGTTTGTTTCTTCCCTGAATTTCGGTGATGAATACTTCCTAAACAAGTCCCAGTTCGGCGCTGGATTTGCAGATCGTGGGTTGTGAGTAAAGCTGCATCAGATGTCTGTGTTGTGTTGGCAGTCGGCGCGCAAGTGCATATAACGTAAACAACATGAACGTTTTTGTTCCCTTTTTATTTATAATGATGTCACAGCTTGCAAACGATCTCTATGCAAAAGCTGCACTCGCTCGTGACTCTTTTGCTCCGCCCACAGCACTGACGGCAGACACGCCTCCAGGAGCTTGGCATTTTTTGGAAAGACTCGGTACAGCGTATCTATTTTTTATAAATATGATCAAACTAAAGAGTTTTCAGAGATATGAAGGATGCATTGTTACTCTATATGTAGCCTACTCAAGATTAACATGAGATTGGCAGAAACTCTTTAAAAATGAAATGTTTTGTAAAGCGAAATATAAACTTGTAGGCAAAATTTATATTTCTCTGCAAAGCTAATTTGATGCATTTAAGCAGCAATCATAAGGCTTTTAATGGCATGAGAAACAAATTCAGAAGTTGGTCGTCTATCATATTATTCATGAGTGTTTGCTTTATGTCAGTATGAAGAAGAAAATGAAAAACTGCAAATATGTGTGGAATTGTTTGGTAAAAGCTTTTCCCAGAATGCTCTGCGATGTGTTCATGTGCAATTTTGAGTAAAAATGCATTTTATTTGTGCAGTTAAATGTTCTGACCTTCATCTAACGGCTCTATTCAAATCAAGCTTGACTTCAGCACTGCCTGTTCAACCTGAACACCTCATGTGACCCTCGACTGAGTCACACCATTGTTGCCCGTCATACAGAAAGCACAGCGGTGATGAGAGCTGTATAAACTAGTCAAATACAATAATGCCTCTTCGCCTGTGAGTTCAGCACTGTGGAAATATGAACATGAACTAAGCAAAATTAAGCCGCACAGCTGCTTGAAATTGTAGGAGAAAGTCTGTTCATAGATTATTATTGGCAGTGATGGGAGAAACTAAGGAGATGACGCCATATATACATGCATTTATTATGTCTATGGTCAAAACAGTGTAAATAGGCTGTACATCACATGAACAAACAAGTAAACTGGTCTCATCGAAAAATCGAATCAGAATAAAGACGAAAACTTTTCTATCTATTAAAGAAAACCGGCCACATTGAGGTCACTGGCTGGACTTCCAGCGCTGTATGGCCATCTTCAAGCTTCTGTTGGCGGTCAGTATAGTGGTTTGTAAAGGCAGGTTGGTCATCGGGCTTGAGCGATTGGGAGTGTTGATCCAGCTCTCGATCGCCTCCCTTTCATAGGAATATCCATCTGTTAAAGACACGCACCGGTTAAACAGAAGAACATGCACTGCTGTCATTACAGTACAGTGATTTACAATTTGACTTTGCGTGACACACATTGAATTAACTCCTGAAAAATTCAAGTAGCAACAACTGCATTGATATGAGTCTGTGATTAGGACAAATTAACTTCAATCCATGTCCTACACCGACCCGCAGCGATGACGGGGTCCTTCATGAGCTCTCTGGTGATCGGACAGAGGAACTCGTCTGGACTGTCGGAGTCCAGCAGTGAAGATCTCAGATCCTTGATCTTCCTTAAGACTCGACCCCGGAGACCCACCGACTCTGCAGGACAGAGGAATGTTTTTGGTTTTGGCATTGCTTTACTTCTGTGAAATTCCAAATGTATTTGGTTACCAAACAAAACAAATGGCATAGAAATACACCATACATCATTTGTGGATGGACATTGTGTTTTCCTACTACTGCTGCTGCTGCTGTATAGAACTAGTGCAACTAACATTAACTCTTTCCCCACCTGTGTTTGTTTTTTTTGCAATTGCGAGGGAAAAAATGTCAGAATTGTGAGATAAAAAGTCGCAATTATCTTTTAACTCTTTCCTCGCAAGCCTTTTAGAAAAAAAGTTGCCAGCTGGTATTTTTGATCATTTTCACACAACTTTCATGGCCCGCAGAATATTTTGAATGTGGGTGAGTTTCATTAAAAAAAGCAACATTTTGAAGAAAAAGCTGAAAAAACATGTTTTTTTCAAAGACTACAATGTGCATAAGAAATGCTTTTATCACTTGTTTCTGCTTCTTTTTCGCTGGTGTTTTGATCTTTCAGAAGATGTGTAATAGTATGGAAGCTTGTTTCCGCCACCGAATAAAGAATAAAAAAGAAAAAAGGAGCTTGTGCTTTTTAAACAAAAATTTAATTCTAGCTTCATGCATTCTTTTTTTTTATCAACACTTGAATAAGGGTAAGTTTCATAAAAAAGCAACATTTTGAGTATAAAGCTAAAGAAAAACTATATCTGGATCATATTCAGAACGATGATCAAAACCCAGATGGAGTAGATTGAGTCCATCAACACCTCTAATGCTTCCACAGTCCTGTAGCTCATCCTGGGTCGACATTTCATTTGGTAACATTAGGAAGTTTTGATTTATATGCGGTTTAATATTGATGATTGCATTATTTTACATATGCATCTGCTTACATATGCTATCGTTTTTTTTCTGCTTCTTTTTCACCTGTGTTTTTGATCAGGAGATTCAGTACTCTTTCAGAAGATGTATAATAGCGCCACCTACCCTGAAGATGTGTAATAGCACCCCCTACTGTATAACAGTAAAAACACAGAAAGCCGGAAAATTCCATCAATGACAGGGAAAGAGTTAACAAAGGCAAACTGGGACTAAAAAATGGCTCTGCCTCCCTTTACATATATATATTCAGGGCTGTGTATTCCCAAGTTGTGGAAATGAGACATGATTGCTTAGTTTTAATAGGTTTTAAAAGTAACCAAAATGCTAAACATTAAAATTAAAGCAGAACAAACATAAACAGAAATGTTTGATCCGAGCTTGTTCAGTTTGTTTATGATCTGATGTCACTTATATTTTTAAGCTCTAAACAACAATAACGATAATAATATTGCAATAGATAACATCAGATTTGTAAAAAAAATTTATTGTTGAGACCCATTCAAAAGTATGGAATGTGTAACATTTAAAAACTTGCAGAAATTGAGAAGAAAATATTAAAATTAAACTCAAAAATGCAATTTATTTATAGTAAAGTTGATCCCCCCCAAATTTCTCTCTTCCTTTCTTTCTTTTTATATATATATATATATATATATATATATATTTACATGTGACCTTGAAGTAATCCAAAAGTAATCAGATTACATTACTTTCATATTGTGGTACTTGGATTACGTTACTGAATACTTTTTTTATGAAGTAATTTGTAACTGTAACGGAAAACATTTTTAAAGTAACCCTCCCAAGCCTGCCGGTGTTTGACCAATCAACGCACACTCACGTCAATGATAGTTCCTATAGTGCTGGTTTAGACCCTACTCTGAAGTAGTTCCCTCAAAAGGAGTTCCTAGAACTTAAATCATTCATAGTTCCTGCAGTGCGAACACGGCAAAATCCGGGTACTTCAGCCAATAGTTCTAGGAACTATGAAAAGGCTCCTCCTGTGTGAAAGCCCCTTTAGGTAGCACATGTCATTTGTGATGATGAAGTTGCAGATTACAGTAGGAGCTGGAGAAAGATGTGAGAATCTGCACTAACCCTCCTGCCCTCCGCAGAGCTGCGTGTGTAATCAATATGCAGTCCGACTCTTGAGTGCAACCTGGACGAGCTGGAAGATTACAGCAGCAGCAGGTTATGATGACTGCAGCACCTCTGTAAATGCAAGTCATTAGCACAGAGCTCACGCTCCTCGAGGACCCCGTCGGACAACCACGAGACAAACAAAAGACAAAAAACCTGCAGTCTGCATCACCCACAGGCGACCAACATCATCAACTCCCTACAATCCAAAGGCAGTTTCAGGTTATAGGAGTTCTACTAAGTAAAAATAGAGTTATTTTAAGTATTACTAATTAATTGAATTATTATCATTTATTATTTATATATGCATATTAAAATGCATATTACATTTATAATAATAAAATCTTAAATGGCAATTAAAATGTAATTTACATTATGTTGTGTGACTTGATCTTGCTGGCTTGTTTAGTGAAAAACTATGTTACAAATGGGGAAAAACAAGATTCAAATTAATAATCACAAAAAATTTCAAGCCATGTTTGGGTCAAATATGGAAAAACCCCACCATTGGGTTTAAAAAAAATAATTAAAAAATGTAAACCAATGGTTGGGTTTGTCCATATTTGACCCAAACATGGGTTGAAACAACCCAGCATTTTTAAGAGTGCTTTAGAATTAATAAATAATAATAAATTATTCAAATTAATAAATAATAAAAATTACATTTACAAAAATAAGTCTAGTACAGTACTACAGTGTTCAGTACGGAAGAGGATTAGGGCCAAGCAATAATAAAAAAATAAAACCATCTCGAGATTAAAGTTGTTAAATTTTGAGAAAAAACTCGTTAAATTTTGAGAAAAAGGTTGAGATAAAATGTTGAGAATAAACTCATTAAATTACGAGAAAAAGCTCGTTAAATTTCGAGAAAAAAGTCGAGATAAAATGTTGAGAATAAAGTCATTAAATTATGAGAAAAAACTCGTTAAATTACGAGAAAAAAGTCGTTAAATTATGAGAATAAACTCGTTAAATTTTGAGAAAAAAGTCGTTAAATTATGAGAACAAACTCGTTAAATTACGAGAAAAAAGTCGAGATAAAATGTTGAGAATAAAGTCATTAAATTATGAGAAAAAACTCGTTAAATTATGAGAACAAATTCGTTAAATTTTGAGAAAAAAGTCGTTAAATTATGAGAATAAACTCGTTAAATTTTGAGAAAAAAGTCGTTAAAATGAGAACAAACTCGTTAATTACGAGAACAAATTCGTTAAATTACGAGAAAAAAGTCGTTAAATTATGAGAATAAACTCGTTAAATTACGAGAACAAATTCGTTAAATTACGAGAAAAAAGTCGTTAAATTATGAGAATAAACTCGTTAAATTTTGAGAAAAAAGTCGTTAAATTATGAGAACAAACTCGTTAAATTACGAGAAAAAAGTCGAGATAAATGTTGAGATAAGCATTAATTATGAGAAAAAACTCGTTAAATTATGAGAACAAATTCGTTAAATTTGAGAAAAAGTCGTTAAATTATGAGAACAAACTCGTTAAATTACGAGAACAAATTCGTTAAATTACGAGAAAAAAGTCGTTAAATTATGAGAATAAACTCGTTAAATTTTGAGAAAAAAGTCGTTAAATTATGAGAACAAACTCGTTAAATTACGAGAAAAAAGTCGAGATAAAATGTTGAGAATAAAGTCATTAAATTATGAGAAAAAACTCGTTAAATTATGAGAACAAATTCGTTAAATTTTGAGAAAAAAGTCGTTAAATTATGAGAACAAATTTGTTAAATTTCGAGAAAAAAGTCGAGATAAAATGTTGAGAATAAAGTCATTAAATATGAGAAAAAACTGTTAAATTACGAGAAAAATGTTAAATTTCGAGAAAAAGTCGAGATAAAATGTTGAGAATAAAGTCATTAAATTATGAGAACAAATTCGTTAAATTACGAGAATTAATTCATTAATTTAATGACTTTATTCTCAACATTTTATCTCGACTTTTTTCTCGAAATTTAACGAGTTTAATCTCAAGATGGTTTTATTTTTTATTATTTCTTGGCCCTAATCCTCTTCCGTAGTTCAGACATGCTCTAATTTGTTACATTGTTTATTAAAGTTTAAGTTATGTTATAATATTTTCTTCTATTATTTTGATGTTTTTATTATTATTTTATGTATGTATGTATTGGCAATATTATATTATTTACAGTCATGCCAATAAAGCAATTTTGAATGTGAGTATATATATATATATATATTTATTTATTTATATTTTTTTTTTACAGTATAAATACTTTCTTTTAAATTTTAGGATGGGGGTCCCTCAGATGAGATGAAAATCGAGAATGAGAAAATTCAATTTTTTTTATTGTCCACAATAAGAAAGTTGTCAAATTAATTGTAAAATATTTGAAATGTTCAGTTTGATTTCTTGCTCTCTAGAACCTGTAATAAAGCATTAAAGACAATGTCTGAAGTGTTTTGTGTGTTTCCTCACCAATGTTAAATGCAGTGGTCAGTGTCTCCGTGTTTAAGGTCACTAGTTCGGCCCCGTCAATGTTGTGGGCCCTAAACGCGTCCACCAGAGCCTCAAATCCTTCGTCACGGAGCCACTCGCACACATCCTCCTCTGACCAATCGCTGACCAGCGTTCTGGAGTAACCCAGCGGCTTACTTCCTGTCCACACAACAAACAGGAAGTGCTTTCTTATCATCATTCTCAATGCTGAACATCTCTCATTATGTTGCAAACAATGTCCCTTCCTTCCCAAACCCAAACAAAGCTTCTCCTCTCGACCTGATGAATTATTCATATATACGAGCCTGTAAAGATTAAAAACATGTGGCTTGCTTATTTTGTTTGTTTACATACTACATTCATCCATTTTTAAATCTACAACATTTTAATAAGATTTTTGAATGCAGTGAACAAAACTTGCACAAATAATCAAATTACAATTAAAATTGTGATATGATTATTACACAGCAAAAGACTCTGACAAATATCTGGTTATGTGTCTCCTTTAATTGAAGAGTAAAGGCATTAAATAGTTATAAAAGGCACTATCAGATCCAAACTAAGAGAAATCTGACTCATTTACGTTTATCAGCCATTCCATTATTTGCAAATCCTCAGTTCAGTTCAAATGCTCTTACCTTCAGACTCATTATGAATCAGACATGCTCAAAAGAGACTCGAGCTGATGTAGTGTGATTCGAATGAATGAATCGTTCAGAACAGCTTTGTGAACTACTGAAGTTTAACCAATTCATCATTCAAGATCTGACTCAGAAGAATGATTCACACAACAAATCTGGTGTTGATCTCACTGCCTCGGGTCTCAAGACTGATGAATATACTCATTTTTGTTTCTGCCACAGAATAAAACAATTTAAAAGATAACTGACTTTTTTCTTGCAAATTGCAATTCTGATTTTTTCTCACAATTGCGAGTTTATATCTCAAAATTCTGACTTTTTTTCTTGCAATTCTGATTTTTTTTCTTGCAATTTACTTTTCTCGCAATAGCGAGTTTATATCTCGCAATTCTGACTTTTTTCTCGCAATTCTGACTTTTTTTCTCGCAATTGCGAGTTTATATCTCAAAATTCTGACTTTTTTTCTTGCAATCTGATTTTTTTTCTTGCAATTTACTTTTCTCGCAATAGCGAGTTTATATCTCGCAATTCTGACTTTTTTCTCGCAAGTTTATATCTCACAATTCTGACTTTCTTTCGCAATACTCTTTTTTTCTCACAACTCTGATTTTTTTCTTGCAATTTTGACTTTTTTTCTCACAACTCTGAGAAATAGACTTTTTCTCCCACATTTATGACTTTTCCTCTCAATTGCAAGTTTATATCTCACAATTCTGACTTTTTTCACTCGCAATTGACTTTTTCTCGCAATTGCGAGTTTATATATTTTTTAAATTAATGCATTCATTCTTTAACCAGATTAAAAAATCTCACAATTCTGACTTTTTCTCACAATTGCGAGATAAAAAGTCAGAATTGCGAGATGTAAACTCGCAATTGTAAGAAATATACTTCTCACAATGCTGACTTTTTTCTCGAATGATGAGTATGTGAATATCCCCATTTTTGTTCTCTCAACAAACATTTAATCAAATATATCAACTTTACTGTTAATATGCTGATTTAATAAAAATGAATATAGACCTAGGGCTAATGTGTTTCTTTGTTTGGTTTTATTTGTGAATGTTAATGGTGAGAACATGAAGCTCTTACAGTACCTTGGACTGACGTTTTCAATGGTTCAGCTAAAAAATAAAGAGAAAATGGGTCACTAGATATAAAAAAAAACATACAGCACAAATGAATGCCATTTTTTATTTCTGTTTAATATGTGACGTCTGTACATAGACATTCTGTAACCCCACTGAGAGAGAAACTGACCTAGGGTTGGGTGATAATATCAAATATTCATGATCATTTTTCTGCCTATTTAAAATGACCACAATAGTGTTAATGCACTTTTATTTGGCCGTTACGTTTCTTAAAGACCGTCTCATTACACTAGTTTCACGATTCGTTCGTGATTCTTAAGTATCGAGTGTTCAGACAGAGATACTTTATCTCTTTTTGAGCACTGAAAAAGACCAAATAAAATACTTCAAACTTGACTTTTGGGGTTAGTAGTTGTGGTCATGTGAACTGTTGTTACTTGCAAAATAAGAGTGAAAACATTCTTCAAAATTTCTGTTTAAAAAAATAAATAATGATTTTTTTGTAATGGCATGATTAATGTTAAGTAAATAATGGCAGAATGTTTGGGGGGTGAACTATTGTTTTAAGTCATAAAGGATCATTATACAACAGATCCGCAGCTGTTCTGTCTGAGCTTGTAAAATTTGATTCTTCATAGTGTCTGTAATCCATGTTTGGATGGCTGCCGCTCTGAGCTGGTGCCCGTCTAAAGGCCGGACCGTGTGCCATCTGTCAGGCTGGCAGTGATTTAGACCTGCAGGACGCGCCATCCCAACATGCCCGTGGGTCACAGAAACACTAACTCTACATGCTCACACATTCACAAATGGTTATATTATATTCATTACAAACTGTTGCAAAACCACATAAAGACTCGTCATTACAAAATAATGAAATTGTCTAATTAAGGTCAACAACTTACAAAGATGAACCCAAATTATACAAATGGTTCAGGATTAATACAAGTTAAACTGAGGGACTGTGAGAATCAACAGTGTAAAAATGACCCTAAACTGCTAACTCTGTTGAAGCTTGTTTCCGCCACAGAATAAAACAATTTAAGAGTTAACTGTGACGTTTTTATTTCGCAATTCTGACTTTTTCTCGCAATACTGACTTTTTTACTCGCAATTCTGACTTTTTCTCCCAGTTCTTTGAGATTAACAGTTTTTATTGATTTTCAGGCACTTTTCAGAATACAACATGCATCTGCACAAAATCAACATTTTCACCCCAATATCAACTCCCACCCCACCCACACAAGAAATTCCCAACTACAGCTTGAAGTCACAACTTGGCTATATAATTCAATACAATAAATACAACTTCCAGCATTTATCGGTGAGAAAAGGAGAATAATAATCATTACAACAAAATAAATAAAAATTAACATATTACAACACGTCACAATTAAACTTTCAACTGTAAACATGTTTCTCACACATAATTATTACTGCCCCTTTTCCAAATAAGATAAAAATCTGGACCATTTCTTATGAAATAAATGTCATTTTTCCATCAGTTTATAAGACTATATATTTTCAAATGCAGCCACTCTCCCATGTTCTGCTGCTCCTCCTCTGACTTCCAGCTCCTAAGAATGATTTGTCTGCCAATCATTTAACTGGTTTGTACCCAGTATCTTATATGTTTGTCATTGTCCGTCCACCCACCTAATATAAACTATTGAGGACATAGTGAAACATGAGTATCTAAAACAATGCAAATGTGTTCATGAAGTCTTTTCCAAAATCCTGAATTTTCTACAAATCCAGAGGTCTCCATCCTCGGTCTTACATCTCCAGTAATATGGTGGGGGTGTTTTTTTCTTACAATTCAGACTTATTTTTTGGCAATTCTGATTTTTCTCTCTCGCAATTACAAGTTTATTCCGACTTTTTTCTTGCAATTCTAACTTTCTCACAATCAAATCTGAGTTCTGACTTTTTTCTCCTAATTCTGACTTTTTCTTGCAATTTCAAGTTTATGCAATTTGACTTTTTTCTCAATTCTGACTTTTTTCTTGCATTTCTACTTTCTCGCAATGGCAAGTTTATATCTCACAATTCTGACTTTTTTTCTCGCAATTCTGATTTTTTTCCCTCAAAATTCAGACTTTTTTCTCCCAGTTCAAGGGAGATTTTTTCCCTTTTTTTTTCTCGCAATTACAAGTTTATTCTGAATTTTCTCGCAATTCTGACTTTTTTCTCCTAATTCTGACTTTTTCTTGCAATTGCAAGTTTATATCTCGCAATTCAGATTTTTTTCTCACAATTCTGACTTTCTTTCTTGCATTTCTAACTTTCTCAAAATTTCAAGTTTATATCTCACTTTTTTCTTTTTTTTTTCTCTTTTCTTTATTCTGACTTTTTTCTCCTAATTCTGACTTTTTCTTGCAATTACAAGTTTATATCTCACAATTCTGACTTTTTTCCTCAAAATTCTGACCTTTTTCTCCCAGTTCTTTGAGGGAGATTTTTTCCCATTTTTTATTTCTTGCAATTACAAGTTTATTCTGAATTTTCTAGAAATTCTGACTTTTTTTCTCACAATTCTGACTTTTTCTTGCAATTGCAAGTTTATCTCTCACAATTCTGATTTTTTTCTCACAATTCTGACTTTATATCACCAATTCTGCCTTTTTTTCTTGCATTTCTAACTTTCTCAAAATTTCAAGTTTATATCTCACTTTTTTCTTTATTCTTTTTTCTTTTCTTTTCTTTATTCTGACTTTTTTCTCCTAATTCTGACTTTTTCTTGCAATTTCAAGTTTATATCTCGCAATTCTGACTTTTTTTTCTCCCAAGTCAAGTCAAGTCACCTTTATTTATATAGCGCTTTTTACAATGCAGATTGTGTCAAAGCAGCTTTACAGTAATAACTGGCGAATAATTTTGGCTGAACAGCAGCTCTTAAAGAAAATGGTGTCATTGTCAAGTTTAAGTAATTTCAGTATTGATTCATTCTGTTGTAAAAATCAATAGTTATTAATTTAGTTAATGTATCTATATATCGGCTCTGGAGAAAACAGTGACATCATCATCCAGCTCAGTTCTGTTTGCATTCAATGATGTAAATGAAGGCAAATCAAAAACATTGTTGAATATCAAATGTCAAGTGTCCCCAACTAAGCGAGCCAAAGGCGACGGCGGCAAGGAACCCAAACTCCAACAGGTGACATCAGGTGGCAAACAAGTGTTAAAATGGAGAAAAAAACCTTGGAAGAAACCAGGCTCAGTTGGGGGGCCAGTTCTCCTCTGGCCAACAGCGAACAGTGCATGATTATGATTCAGGCAGCGTTACAGGTCATAAATCCAATTGGGATCGCAACAGTCATATTTAATCCAGTTCCATCTAGTTGAAGATGGTATTCATCACACCGGTATGGGATAGTTTGTTGGAAATCTGTGCCACTGGCCCAATTCTGACTTTTTCCTCGCAACTGACCCTTCACATGAGTTTGATTGACAGGCGATCTAACCAATCATAACGCCGAATCCGCCTTTTTGTCCGACAAAGCAGTCAGGGGAGTTAGCAGATTAACATAGGTGGACTTAAACTTGAAAAATGATGTGTACTGACGTCTTTCAGTGGTTGAAATGTGGTTCATTCATGTTTATTTGATGATATAAATTAACAAGAAGAGATGATCGGTTTATGAGCCACTTATGAAGCGCTACAGCAATCTGTCACGACACATTAAAGAGCCACAAAACGGTGTTTATTGTTTAAATTTCTTTCAAAATTACAAAATTTAAAATCTGAGGCTTTGTTTCATATCAAAAGTAACCTGCTCTGTCTTGTCTGTCGACATGTTGTCAGTGCCTCTTTGCTCCTTGATGTATTTTTCACTGCGTGAGAACATGATGTGTGGCGTGAGAGCGGCATGGCTTGTCGGAGATAGCAACAGAAACTAAAGAGGCGGGTCTTTGACTTTTTTTCTCAGAATTGCAAGCTCATATCTCACAATTCTGACTTTATAACTTGCAATAGCATGTTTATATCACAGAATTCTGAGAAAAAGTCAGAATTGAGAGATAAAAATGACCTTTTTTATTTTTTATTCAGTGGTGGAAACAAGCTTCTATAATCCCTAACCCTAAAGCTTGACTTGTGTTGAACATTTGTTTAAACACTTACACAAGGGTCAGAAGGGCAAACACAGCAGTGTCAGTATTCATATGTGGTTTATAGATCAACAAAAGCACAAGGACTGTGTGTGCTTACATGCTTGAGCATTTCCATCTCCAATCCTCCAGATATTCACCGTCTTATCCCATAGAGCCAGATGCAAACATCAACACGCAGGGAGAGAACGCACATGCAGTCACGTATCTACAGCAGAGAGACAGAAATGGTTCACTATAGTCCAGGTACACACTGTGCACAATATAGGAGTCACTCCAGAAGCCACAGAATAAGTTTAATAAATAAATTTATGTAACAATTCTGACCTTTCTTGCAATTACGAGGTATAAACTCACAATTCTAGTTTAGATATGAAGTCAGAATTGTGAGATATGAACTGAATCAGACTCTGGATTCATACTGAGAGTTTGAGAGCAGCATGAGACACTCACCTGTCATGCTGCGTCAGAGTTTGTACAAGTTCTCCATGATTCTGTTCACACACACACAGAGAAATGTGTATTAAACTACATGCAGCACAGGTGATTCAGTAGATCGCACAGCTCCACCATGAGCATCAGATACAGGGACAGACAGATAAATGAATAGATTTATGAAAGGCTGCACATAAACCTGTTAAGCACATGCCATTTACAAAGACGTCACTCACCCCTTACAGATGACACTGTAGGTTTTAAAGTCAAATCATAAATGCACTTTGGCAAAACATTTATGTTGGAACTCCAAATCACGAGTTTTGGGAATATTTTATCATGAATAATCATCCATTGATCATAATTCTTCTATAAATTGAACTTTGGTTTCTTTCTCAAACTTTAGCTGGGTAATTATGGATAATATGCATGCTTGTTCATTTAGTGCTGTACAGCCAGGGTTAATTAAGAACTGTGCAGGTCAGAGGTCAAGACTTGCAAGTTTTCCACCTATTTTCTGATTTTCTGGTGTCATTAATGGATGCACTTATTTATTTTTGATGTGATGACCTCAAAACAGAAATAAAGACGCCAATCACTCACCGCGTCATATACCGTCACTGTTTTATCAACAGACCTGCAAATAAAGAGCAAAGATAAATCTGTATTTGCATAATTTTGTGTTGTTTGTCACTAGCATCTGAGCTCAGATTTTTGTCTCTTAAAATAGTTCAAATCCAGCATGTAATGGATTTTGCTGGTGTTTGAATGACTGCTGTTTTCAAGACTGAGATCAGAGTCTGACACCACAGATCCCTCTGCTGGTCAAACTGTGTAATGCGTGTTTTGTGTCACATACTATATATATGTTTTTAGGTAGCAGATATTGTTAACTAAAAATTATTAAAATCATTTTTGTTCATTGAAATAAAGCTTAAATAAAATAAAATATTAGATGAAACACTTAAACTTAAAAAATTAGGCAACTATAAGTTTAAGTTTAAAACTACAACTGAAATTAAAATAAATTCATGCTAAATAGAAAAAACAAATAAAAATGACAAAACGCATAACAAAATTACTAAATATAAAAAATATATAATTAAAAGTCAAATTAAAATAATAAATACTGCAATAATATATCATAATAAGCAGTGCAGTAGGCTGAATGCATTTTGTGATAATTTGTCAAATATCACGTCCCTTCACAATTATTTTACATGGCTCAGGAGCCACTGCACGATACAGAGGAAAAGGGAAGAAATATTAAATTCAAAACTTAAGTAACTTAAGTGAAGTAAGCTATAGTATTTGATAGTGGCAGTGATGTGTTGAGTGGGAGGGGCTTACCCTGAGACGAGCAGCTGTCCGTCAAATGAGAATGCACAGGAGAGGACCGGAGCAGATTGAGCAGAGAGAGTATACAGCAGCGACATCTCATAACCTGTGGAGAAACACACACTGAAGCATCGTGGGAAAATATCAAGCTCTGTTCTGAAACCTAGTGAGCTGCTATTTTAAGGGATCATAGGTGAGGTCCCAATACAAAGGATGCATTAAAAGGCTGTGCTTTCTAAGAGACCAAATACTAAGACAGCATGCAAAAGGCAATCCCATAATGCATTCTGATGAAATGGATCCAATGTGCAAAAAAAAAAGCTGAAAAAATGTTGATTACAAATATACAGTTAATTCATGCAATTCTGAAAGGTATTGATAAAAATACATGAAATTAATTAGGAACATTTTCATTTAAAACAAATAATGTTTTAAAATATTTACAATGATTAAAATATGTAAATATAGAAGTAAATATAGTAAATAAATACATTCTGTAATTAAATCATATATTAAAAGTAGACAGTTGAAAAGATCCAGTAGAAGACAGGCAAAAGTTTGTTTGCTTTTTAAATTTATTTTATTGTTGTTTTATTTATTTTTATTGATTATATTTATTTTAATGATTCATATTTAAAACTTTGTATTATTTTTTGTTGTTATGCTATACAGCAACAAATGTAAATAGTTTAACACTGGTATTGTTTTAATAACAAATATATATATAATATATATATAATAAAAAACTTCTTTTTAAGTATTTTAACAACTGTAAAAAATATTTTACAACTAATAAAACATGAAAATGTAATATGGTAGATAATATGTTTATAATATATAAAAATTCCACATTAAAATTCGATATTAGAAAAGCTCCAGCAGAAGACAGGCATTTATTTATTTTAATTTAAAAAAAAAATATTTATTGTATTTATTTATTGTTTTTAATGATTCATATTTATAACTTTGCATGTATTATTTTTGTTATGCTGTACAGCAACAAATGTAAATAGTTTAACACTAGTATTGCTTTAATAAATATTCATATTTTAAATTAAAAAACTTTTTAAAAACTATTTATTATTTTTTTAACTGTTTTACAATATTTTACAATTAATAAAACATGTAAATATAATATAGTACATCTATGTTTATAATATATAAAAATTAGCCATATTAAAATTCAATACTAGAAAAGCTCCAGCAGAAGACAGGCAAAAGTTTATTTATTTTATTTAAAAATATATATTTTTATTTATTATATTTAATGATTCATATTTATAACTTTGTGTGTATTATTTGTGTTGTTATGCTGTGCAGCAACAAATGTAAATAGTTTAACAATAATATTGTTTTGATAAAAAAATCTATATTTTTTGTCTGACACCTAATGTATTGGTCTTTTAAGCTTTCATAATATTTGGAGGGAATGAAGACACACAACAATACACCATTTCCTCTGAGTTAGGATGCTGTCTATGTAGGGAGCTCACTAGGTTTTGTAACATGTTCTACTATGTTTGTGTAAGCAATGAAGACTGCTGTTGTCTACAGTGATATCTGAGCATAATTGAGATACTATGACAGTTTTTATTAATATTTTGAATTCATTTTTATTTTTATATTAGTTTTAGTTTCAGTTAACACACTGGGACCACAGATGCAATATATGTGGCCAAGGACGCAGCGACAGCTCAACAGCACCATGATGCTCCGTTAAACCAATTACTTCAGTTCAGAATTCACTTCAGATGAACTAAATTAAATCAATCTCCCAGACAGGCAATATCAAGAACTCTAAAACACAAGCGAGCTGGCGTCACTGATAACGTCAGTCAGAATAGGAACATCATGCATATTCTGCCTCCACACACACACACATGCCAATTTCCTGCGAAATGATGAGACACAATATCCCAGCAACCCCTGTGATTGACTGCTACTTATCTGCATGTGTGTGTAAAACAAAAGTGAGCATGAACAGTCCCAGCAGGCAGTGGCACAGTCAGCCGCGACGGTTGCCACAGTGACAGACAGACAAAGCCGACATCGGCGCCTGCTGCTGAGGATTATGGATTAAATAGTCTTGATTTAACTAGTGGTGTTCACTAAAACTATCAGAAGTAAAACAATAAATATATACAGCTGCAAGCAGCCATTAAGGGGCCAAGCACAAAGAAGGCATGATAAGTTATGCCAACGTGTCTGTGAGCATCAGACCAACTACAACAGTGAGCAATTAAAGACCTGTTAAGATCATTTTAGGCAAAAGAGCTGAAAAATCATAAATACAGTTAATAATAATGATTTAATGGTTAAATACTTTCGACTGATAGATGGCGCTGTGACCAATTTGTTGCTGTGGCATACGGTTTCGTCTATCGACACAAAATCCATAACTTTTTCCCAGCATGGTCTGAAGATGATATGATTCGATTTTGGTTAAAATTGGGCCAACGGTCTAGGAGGACTTCGAAAAAGTATGTTTTTAAAGAAAATCAAAATGGCGGACAGGAAGTTTGGCTGACTATAGCAAAATTGGCATTAATGTTCTCAGCATGACCCACGGCATCATGACAATAGGCCACATTTATATAAAGCTATTAGCATTTTATTTTAAATTACATTATAACTTTTGACCACAAAACCTTTTGAGTGCCTTCATGGCATGGTGCCGATGCCACATACTGAGTTTCACAATGCTACACCAATGCAGTCGTAAAATATAGCATTTTTATATCATAAAACTGTATTGTAGTTAATGGCAATTTCATGTTTTGTTCAATTATAGCGCCACCAAGAGGCACAATCCCACCACTTTTTTTATGTGTCTTCAGAGTGAGCCCATTCATGTGTGTGTCAAAGTTGGTGAAAATATCTCATTTCGTTTTGGATTTATAGACATTTATATCTATGAGATTGAGAACATAAACATTGACCCATGTACTACTTTGATTGGATTTTTTTTGTCACTTACTATCATAATTTTGACATTTGCGCATTAGCGTATAGCCAGCGACCTTTGTTTTTGAATTTCCTACAGTGGTTTCGTCTTAATCGGACTAACGGTTTCGAAGATATTCGCAAAAGTTTTTTAAGCGCTAAATCACCATGTTGCACAAACCATAAGGTGAAACCTAGCATGTTAAGTATCGTTGGACTCGGCAAGCATTCAGGATCTAAGGAGATTAAACTCCCATGAAAATAAGTCAACCACATCAAAAGTTATAAGCATATAAATATTTTTTTTCTCCACTAGGTGGCGCTGGTCCGAAACTTCTCAGGCTCCTTCAGGCCATCGTGCCGATGACCCATACCGAGTTTCGTAACGATACGCTAAGGCGTTCATAATACAGCATTTTACGACAAAATTAAAAATGGCTGACGCCCAAAATGGCCAATATGGGAAAATTGGAAATTATTCAACTCAACATGATGCCCTGAATCTAATGAGACCAGTTTTATGATTTTTTACACAAACCATTCAGAAGTTATAAGCAATAGCCATTTTTCATATCTCCCGACCAGTAGGTGGCGCTGCACCGAAACACAGCATGTAACCTCAGGTCATGCTTGTGATGACATGGACCAAGTTTGGTCTGAATACGATAAAACGTTGAGGAGATAGAGCCTTACGTCTATTTTCACAAGCGCTACATAAAATTTGTTCGCGCGTTTTTCGAAAACGTTTTGACAAATCGGCTTAAATTCCATAACTTTTTGTCTGCATGGTCTGAAGATGGATCTGGTTCAGTTTTTATGAAAATCTGAGTAATGGGTTCAAGTTCGAAAAAGTAGGTTTTTTGGAAAATTCAAACTGGAGGAAAAAAGTTCTTACGGTTCAAAAGTTATTAGCATAAACATGAGTGCAATTTTGGACAGTTGGTGGCGCTAGAGGGATTGAGTTAGAGACTCCAAATTTGCTATGGACACAATTCAAACTGGCCTCTATCTGTGCGCCAAATTTCATAACTGTCCCGAATGCGGTTCTGCCATAGACTTCCAGAGCAGAAACAAAAGAAGAATAAGAACGCCAACGATTACAATAAGTGCCTACGCAACTTCAGTGCTTGGCCCCTAATAATAATTATGCTTCAATTTAGCATGAATCCAATTTTCTTCTCAAATCTGATATTTTAGAGGCATATTCGACACATATGCATGTAGTTGTTTGCAGTCTGAACAGTATAACAGAACAAATTTTTTTTTTTTTTCTTCTTTTTCCACAGTGACAGGTACTATTTTCTGACTGATGCTGACTTCACTTTCAGATCCTGTTAATGTCTAATCATCGATTCACTCGGTTTTAACTTGATTTGAGGTTGAATCAGGGTGGACGGGAACAGTGCAATGTGCCGGCTGACTAGAGACTGAGAGCAAGAGTACCTGTTGTTGCATGCTGGGAAATAATCCATATCCTCAGTTGGTTATCCTGCCCACCAGAGGCCAATCGAAACTTGATTGTCTGGCCATCTGAAAACACACACACACACACACACACAACGGCATATCAAGATTATAATGATGTCTGACTTCCCCTCAAGATAATTACAGTATATGAACTACACAATAATCACTCCTGCAATTTAACCGCACAACAAATGTGAATATAATTACTGTATAAACAACAATAATCATGTTCTTTCATTGATCCTGAACAGATGGATGTGAACAGAAAGACTTTTTCGGACTATGTGGCTGAGACAAAAGCATTTAAAATCTCATTAAATTCTTACTTCAGTTTCGTTTAGCCAGACATTTGTTTATCGACATGAAGTCTAAATAAATAAATTACATATTTTGACCCGTCCAGATTACATTTTGAACTCACTTTCATTCATCCACGTGCAAACATGGGAGAGCAAAAAACGCAAGCGCAGGCCAAGATGTTTCAGATTTTTGCTCAAATTCAAGTTAAATTCTGACTGTTGACTTTGCAAAGTGTATGTTAATATTTGAGTTTATTAATATTTGTTAGTTCTGATGTATTATTTATGGAAAAATAACAACAAAAGCTTTAGACAGGAAGACACTGAGTGACAAGTCACCCAGCACAGTTCATTTTTGTTTCCATGTGCTTCATCAGCTTCACTGGGAGTTTGATTGACAAGCGATCTAACCAATCATAACGCCGAATCCACCATTTTGTCCGACAAAGCAGTCAGGAGTTAGAAGATTAACCTCTGTGAACTTGAACTTGAAAAATAATGTGTACTGACATCTTTCTGCGTTTGAAACAACATTGATTTTCATGTTCATTCATGTTTATTTGATGCTATAAATGAACTAGTTAAGAAGAGATGATTGGTTCACGAGCCGCTTGAACTGAGGCGCTACAGCGATCTGTCACGACACATTAAAGAGCCACAAAACGTTTTTTATTGTTCTAATTTCTTTACAAATTACACACTTTTAAAGCTGGGACTTTGTTTAATATCATAAGTAACCTGCTTTGTCTTGTCTGTCGACGTGTTGTCAGTGTCCTCTTTGCTCCGCGATGTATTTTTCACTCTGTGTGGCGTGACAGCGCCATGGCTTGTCGGACAAAGCAACGGCAACTAGGGGGGGCGGGTCTTTGTGAAGGGTCAATTGGGAAAAAAAATTCAAACTTTGTCAGTCTGTAAATCAGTATCACTGAGATACTATTATAGTTTTTAAAAAATATTTTGAATTAGTTTTTATTTTATTTTTTTAATTATTTTTATTAGTTGTTTTTTTTATTCATCTATAGTTTGTTATTTTAGTAACATCGAGTTACATTTAAAGTTTTTTAATATTTCATTTTATTTCATTTAAGGTTTATTAAGTATCAAAATGTTTTTATTTTTTTATTTTTTATGGTTGTGTCTCATTTCGAAGGCTGCGTCACATTTGTTGACCGCATACGTCATAAAGTAAGTCTTATTTCAGAATATAACCATTATAGAATTGACTATTATTCCTAGTGAAGCATGACTTTAGAATGTAGTGGCAAAGTAATATCATTGCGCCTGCTGCACTCATGGTACGGCAGCAAAGACAATCGCAACTTTTC
The DNA here is from genome assembly GCA_028476615.1 of Culter alburnus. Lineage (NCBI taxonomy): Eukaryota > Metazoa > Chordata > Actinopteri > Cypriniformes > Xenocyprididae > Culter > Culter alburnus. Next base: position 778,803 of record JAOTNS010003934.1, on the reverse strand, counting down.
ATCGTCGGTCTTAGTACACAATGTAACTACAGAAGAGTCAAGTTTTAAATAGGAAAAATACGAAACTCTTTGATCATTTTTGAGTGAGATGCTAACGTCTAATCAGATTCAATGAACTATGCTAAGCTATGCTAAAAGTGCTACCGCCAGACCCAGAGATTGGCTGAATGGATTCGAAAATGGTAAAACTCAACTGTTTAACTCTAGGGGAGTTGGAAAATGAGCCTATTTTCAAAAATAGTGGCGTGTTCCTTTAAGAAAAGTCATTTCATTCGGCGACCATCTTTGAAACGCCTCTCGGTCAGCTATTACAGTCATGCAAGTGCAGCTCCTATCTCTTTGAATGGGGAAACATCAAATTCTCCAAAGCTGTTCACCAAGCTTTCGATTAAATTCAATATTTGAAATCACCAATGAAATCTGACAACATCTGTCTCATAATTTTGTTTCTAAATGCTCGAATCATGACAAAAAGCTGTATTTTTCAAGCTAAGTGCGGCATGTCTGACTGTTTCTATAGGAACCGGAGCTTCTAACGGCCGCTGCAGTGACACGATGACTTTAGCAATCTCGATTGGCTTTTATTTAGAAGGCGGGACTTATTCCGCCATATTGCGCGTTGCACTTTCTCCCATTCATAATAATACAAGTGCACCGTCTTCCTTGATATAAGTGTTGGATAGTGGTCAGTTTACTGAAATGAAGCAGCCCGACCTATGCGGCTGACAAATGTAACCTCCGGAGGACGCAGCCTTCAAAATGAGACAGTATATAACAACACTAGTGGGCATTTAGTGACAAGATTAAAGGATTAGTTCACTTTCAAATTAAAATTTCCTGATAATTTACTCACCCCCATGTCATCCAAGATGTTCATGTCTTTCTTTCTTCAGTCGAAAAGAAATGAAGGTTTTTCAGGAAAACATTCCAGGATTTTTCTCCATATAGTGGACTTCAATGGTCTCCAAACAGTTGAAGGTCAAAATGTCAGTTTCAGTGCAGCTTCAAAGAGCTCTACATGATCCCAGACGAGGAATAAGAGTCTTATCTAGAGAAACCATCGCCCATTTTCTAAAAAAAATTTAAATTTTATACATTTTAACCATAAATGCTCATCTTGAACTAGCTCTCTTCTTCTTCTTCTCTATTTGAATTCCAGCAGTGTAGACACTGCTAAGTGTATTACTGCCCTCCTCAGGTCAAAGTTTGAATTAAATTGTCATATACAATATGCTAGTGCAAGTATATAACAATTAGTTCAAACTTTGACCTGTGGAGGGCAGTAATACGGGAAAATGGCCGATGGTTTCTCTAGATAAGACTCTTATTCCTCGTCTGGGATCATGTAGAGCTCTTTGAAGTTGCACTGAAACTGACATTTGGACCATCAACCCGTTGAACCCCAGTGAAGTCCACTATATGGAGAAAAATCCTGGAAAGTTTTTTCTCGAAAACCTTAATTTCTTTTCGACTGAAGAAAGAAAGAGATGAACATCTTGGATGACATGGGGGTGAGTAAATTATCAGGAAATTTTAATTTGAAAGTGAACTAATCCTTTAACAATATTGAAAGAAGAAAAGACTGTGTCTGCGTCTCAATGTGCATACTATCCATCCTAAATTGTATGTGACACTAGTAATATTCAATACTATTTAGGGTGGATAGTATGCACATTGGGATGCAGGGTGTGAGACTTTCCTACAAAACGACAGGGAAACCCCATCTCTCCCCAGCAGAGGGAGCAGTAAAATCATCTACAGCACTCTGTTTTACCGAGGCTCATCTGAGGGGAGAAGTGGCAGCAGTTGACTCCCAGATCATGCGCTTCTCTCTGCGTGTGTAGCGGCCCCACAGAGCGCGTCCAGAGGTGCAGTTCTCCCAGAGTGGAGCCCGTGACGAACATCTGTCCGCACGGGGAGAAACAGCAGGCCAGGACGGTGCCCTCACTGACTTTAGCACATCTACAGGTTACAGCGCGTATTTTTGGTTAAACCAAATAAACAATCTCATTCTCTAATCAAATAAATAAATTAATTAAACCACGTAAATTAACCTTTGTAGCGTCTTTGACGTCACATCCCAGATCGCCACAGTCCCGTCAGACGCGCCGGAGAGCAGGCAGCGCGTGTCTGGAGAGAATGCGCAAACTCGAACCGGAGCGCGCGCTGGATGCTCCAGTGCGGCCACCGCTGCGCCTGTAGACGTGCTCCATATTATAGTGCGCGCGTCCGTGGAGCAGGACGCCAGATAACGGCCGCAGCTGCTGAAGCAGCAGCAGTGAACGCCGTAAGCGTGCGAGCGCAGGGGAGAGAAGCGCAGCTCGCTGAAGTCCTCACAAGAGTACACGCGGACGGTTTTGTCTCCTGAGCACGAGGCCAGAAAACGGTCAGAGAGCGCGCAGCAGTTCACGTCATCACGATGGTCCTGTAGGGTGCAGAGCAGCGATGCCATGGTGATCAACACACACCTGTGATGATGAGAAACACACACCTGGGTCATAACAGTGCGTTTTCATTGTCTTTCAAGATGTTAAATTGGTCATATTAAGGTAAAAATATCTTTAATAACAATACAAAAATAAAATGTATATTAAAAAAAAAAATCCTAATTTAGATCCTTTCAATATCTTCTTTTTTTTCCCATAATCTTTCATCCATCATATGTCTAAATATGTTGGATAAATAATTAAAAATTATAAATAAATAATAAATAATTATAATAAAAAAAATATAAATAATTATATATGTATATGTATGTGTATTATATATATAAATTATACTAAAAAATATATAAAAATATTAATACAATATATATATAATAATACTTCCTAAATATATATATCATATACATATATATAAATTATTTATCCAACATTTTTATATGTATAATGGTGGATGGAAAATTATGAAAAAAAGAACAAATAAAGAATAAATATATAAATCCTATAAATATAATTACATTTAAATCCCCATCAATATATCTTAATATACTGCATAAAACTATATTTGATATAAAGTAAAATATATATTTTTACAATTATTTTAAATAATTTAAATCATTTTTATTTCATGTTTTTAATTTTTTCTTCTACACGAAAAAGACAATTTATTCATTAATTCCTTCATTTTTTTTCTTTATAATTTTTTTTTTTTTTTTTTTTACAAAAAACATATCGTGGTCAAACTACACAAATGGCTAAAATATGAAAATGAACTTCACATCAACCTCATGTACACTAACAACTACATTCCCTATAGTTATGGCCCTTTATGATCCTGTTTGTGTAAATAATCAGCTTATAATAAAGTAAAAGTGTTCAAAGCATATTTCTGACAAATCCTTTCATAGAAAAACATCCTTAAATTACAACACATGCATATTAATTTTCAGAAGTTAAAGTTCAAAAGGTTCTGCAGAACAGGAACGACTCACCTGATGCCAGATTTACATGAATGTGCTGTAAAAACACATTTAAGTGAATTAATTTCTGCAAACACAGCATTTTAACTCAATAATCTAAGTACAATATAGATTATACACAGGTTAATAAGCAAACGTACATGCAGAAGCGCTGCTCCTCTCTCAGCACTTCCTGTATGACTGCAGAGAGTCACATGACAGAGTCTGTTGCCTGGGATCCGTGATAATTCACTGTAGTTTCCACTCATAATCTCCCCTGAGGTTATCATATCAGAGCTTTACGCAACAGCTTTACAAACAGTGACGGGTCAACAGTGTGAGCCAATGGAGAGATTCATATTTCTGTTGTAGGAGCAGATCGAAGTGAGACACATAAAGAAACAGCTGCATTATGTACTTCAGAGCGATGCAAAGTCAGTAACACAGTAATGTACTGTGGTGAAAATCAAGTTTTTAATGTTGTTTACATGTCTATGTGGTGTTTTTAATATGCTTTAAGACAAACCATGTGTAAATTCACAAGTTAACACTACAGCTCGGTATTTTCTCTTTAAAACTGCAGTGATCTAATAGCTGGTGTTTCATACGTCACAAACTACCTTAACCAATCACGTCAACGTGCCGGCAGGCTTTAGCATATCATTAACTATAACCGCTCTGAAGCAGTGGAGTCTCGAGGTTATAATATCCCGGTTTATTTTTCTGTTGATATTAAAAATCGGGTAGATTTAGCAATATAGCGGGTGTATGATGTATATTTCAATGTTATGATGAACTTTCTCCTCTGACGTTCTGAGTTGTTCAAAGCGTTTTTAAGGATGCTGATTGTTACAGCAGCTGTCTGACTCTGAGGTGGAGAACGGGAACATAAGCAAGTTCACATTATTAGCTTTTTGATAAAGTAATCAAACAAAAGGCTAATCATATTAATTACCTTTATATGTCCGACGTTGTAAAGAGTGATACCATTGTGCAGCGTTTACCTCAGTAAGTTGACCTAGTGGATCTGCTGTGAGTGAGTGGAGGCGGGGCTAATTAGCATATTCATGAGTCCGTGTATACTAAATGAAGCAAAGGTGTAGTTACATTCAAGCTATTTTAAGACATTTTTACACTGGGAAAATGTTTAAATGTGTTATTTTGGTGATCAAAGATGAGTTTTAAGGGATAAAATTATTGACTACAGGGGGATTTTAAAGGGAACCAATGCAAATTTAAAAGTGCTGGCTAATGCTAAACGTAAATATTCTAAAATCATTATCCACGTCGGCACAAATGATGTTCGACTTCACCAGTCGGAGATCACTAAAATTAACATTAAAGAGGTGTGTGAACTCGCAAATTCAATGTCAGCAGAAGTAATTTGTTCTGGCCCTCTTCCTGTTCGTCGGAGTGATGAGATAGTTAGCAGGTTATCATCACTCAATGGCTGGCTGTCTAAGTGGTGTCCGCAGAATAATATAGGTTTCATAGACAATTGGAAAAGCTTTTGGGGCAGACCTGATCTGTTGAAAAGAGATGGTATTCATCCCTCCCGGGATGGTGCTGCTCTTCTATCTAGAAATTTGGCAAATAGTCTTAGAGCTGAAACATGACAAACCAGGGCCCAGATCAGGACGCAGACAAACTGGCTAAACCGACCGTCTGCTTGCCGCCTCACGTCACAGAACTCAGATATTCACAGCACATAGAAACACTTACACCTAGATATTATCACATAGAGACTGTGTCTGTACCTCGAACTAGTAAATACAAAAAATTTCCGAAACCTTTTAAGGGTAAAAATTAATTGATGTTCAAAAAATGAAAATCACAGATAAATCAGATAACAAATGATAAAGCTTGGGTTACTGAATATTAGATCTATTTCTTCAAAAGCACTTATTGTAAATGAAATTATCACAGACAATAAACTAGACTTGCTGTGTTGACAGAAACCTGGCTAAACCAGACGATTACATTACTTTAATGAATCTAGTCCTCAAGGTTATGATTATCGACACAATCCTCGACAGAAGGCAAAGGGGGAGTGTTGCTGTAATTTTATAAATAATTCAGAATCATTCAAAAGAATTTCAAATATATTCCTTTGAAGTGATGGTGCTTTATGTAACCTTATGTAAGTTGACATTTGTGCTGGCTACTGTATACAGGCCACCAGGACACCATACTGACTTTATCAAAGAATTTGCTGATTTTCTATCAGAGTTAGTACTAGCTGCGGATAAAGTCCTTGTTGTTGGTGATTTAATATCCATGTATAATAACAAAGACGCATTTGGATTGGCATTTGCAGACATTTTTAAACTCTATGGAGTTAGACAACACGTGTCAGGACCCACTCATTATCGTAATCATACCCTAGATCTAATACTGTCGCATGGAATTGATATTGATGCTGTTGAAATTCTACAGCAGAGCGATGAATAGCAGATCATTATTTAGTCTCGTGTATATACAATTAGCCAAGGCTACAAACCACCACCCAGCCATAAATATTGTAGAACCATCACGTCTACCACTAAAGATTGCTTTATAAATAATCTCCCCGAGCAGTTTCATCGCCTTAATATACCTGACAACTTAGAAAACTCGATGCTGCAACAGAAACTATTGGCTCTCTCTTTTCAGCACATTAGATGCAGTCGCTCCTTTACGTCTAAGAAGATTAAGGAAACTAATCCAACGCCGTGGTATGATGAGCACACTCGGGCTCAAAAACGAGCTGTGAGAAAAGCTGAACGTAGTTGGAAGAAAACAAAACTAGAAGTTTTTCGCCTTTCGTGGAAAGAAAAAATGATTGAGTACAGAACGGCTATAAGAAATGCTAGATCTACTTTTTTTCAAATCTCTTAATAGAAACAAACATAATCCTAGGTATTTATTTGACACAGTGGCTAAATTAACTAGAAACAGAGATTCAACTGCTGACATTTCCATAGAGCACAGCAGTAATGACTTTATAACTTCTTTTTGCAAGATTGATATATTAGAGAAAATTATAACATGCAACCGTCTACAGTTTCGCTTCAGACAGTGCATTGTAGTGTCCCTGAGGTAAAACTAGAATCATTCGCCGCTATAGGGAGGAAGAATTATCTAAACTTATCAATCATCAAAATCAACGACATGTATGTAGACCCAATTCCGACTAAACTACTGAAAGAAATGCTTCCAGAGGTCGTAGGTCCACTTCTTGATATAATTAATTCATCGTTAACACTAGGATACGTGCCAAAACCTTTAAGCATCTATTATTAAACCTCTTATTAAAAAACCTCAACTAGATCCGAGAGATTAGTAATTACAGGCCAATCTCGAATCTACCTTTTCTGTCAAAGATACTAAAAGGCAGTTTCAACACAACTGTGCTCCTTTTTAGAAAGAAATGGAATCTGTGAGGATTTCCAGTCAGGATTTAGACCATACCATAGTACTGAGACTGCTCTCGTTAGAGTTACAAACGATCTACTCCTATCATCCGATCGTGGCTGTATTTCTCTATTAGTGTTATTAGATCTCAGTGCTGCTTTTGACACTATCGATCACAACATTCTTTTAAAAAGACTTGAAAACTACATTGGCATTAGTGGAACTGCTTTGGCATGGTTCAAATCGTACTTATCTGACCGTTATCAGTCTGTAGTAGTTAATGAAGAGATGTCGTATCGATCACAGGTTCATATGGAGTACCACAAGGCTCAGTACTAGGACCGTTGCTTTTCACTCTGTACATGCTGCCCTTAGGACAGATAATTAGGAAGCATGGTGTTAGTTTTCACTGCTACGCTGACGATACTCAGCTCTATATTTCCTCGCGCCCTGACGAAACCTACAAATTCACAAAACTAACGAATGCATAGCTGACATTAAAAACTGGATGACAAGAAATTTCTTATTATTAAATTCAGAAAAAACTGATATCCTAATCTTTGGACCAAAAACTTCCTCACGAAAAACCTTGAATACCTCTAACACTTGACGGGTGCTCCATTAAACTTCGTCCTCAGTTAGGAACCTGGGTGTGCTCTTTGATACCAATCTTTCATTTGAAAGTCATGTTTCTAGTATCTGTAAAACCGCATTCTTCCATCTAAAAATATATCTAAATTACGACATATGCTCTCAATGACAATTGCGGAACAGTTGGTTCATGCATTCATGACCTCAAGACTATTATTGTAACGCTCTACTGGGGTTGTTCTGCTCGGCTTTTAAACAGACTACAGTTGGTCCAAATGCGGCAGCTAGAGTTCTTACTAGAACCAGAAAGTATGACCATATTAGCCCAGTTCTGTCAACATTACATTGGCTCCCTATTAAACATCGTATAGATTTTAAATCTTGCTACTTACTTATAAAGCTCTAAATGGTTTAGCTCCCCAGTACCTAAGCGAGCTCTTAATGCATTATAGTCCTTCACGTCTATTGCGATCTCAGAATTCAGGCCAGTTGATAATACCCAGAATATCAAAATCACTGAAGGCGGCAGATCCTTTTCCTATTAGCACCTAAACTCTGGAACATCTTCCTAGCATTGTTCGGGAAGCAGACACACTCTGTCAGTTTAAATCTAGACTAAAAACAATCTCTTTGCTCTTGCATACACATAACACATTATCATACATTAACATTTTTCAAATCCGTTAAGGATTGTTACGCTGCAATAATTAGGTCGCCGGAACCGAGAACATTTCCTATAACACTAGATATACCTGTACATCAGAATAGAATGGCATCTACGCTAATATCTGTCTCTCTGCTTATCCTGAGTTTGCCGGGTGCTGGATCCAGGCCGTATCCAGATCAGATGGAGAACCTGTGTCTGGACCTGCCTACAAGTAGCCCAGGAGACAATGGGCCTACAGATCCAGTTCTGGCTGCATCTATAATTCTGATTTTTAATCCCCGTATCCGCTTCATAATTTATATATAATCTATTTTTAATCTCTATAATAAAATGTATAATTAGATTTGATCTCCATATCCATTTCATATATTATATATCTTCCAAGGGGTTTTTTCCCTCCTAGGACTTTTTCCCAGTGTTAGCACGCTGGGTTTTTCTCCTAGGGGGTTTTTTTTCCACCCCTGGGAGTCAGCCGACATTGGCTTAATGTAGCACCATCTTGTATAGTTACATATTACCACGCTTGTTTGTACAGCTTATTTTTAACCACTTCCCTTTTTCTGTGCTTCTAATATGTAAAGCTGCTTTGAAACAATTACCAATTGTAAAAGCGCTATATAAATAAATTTGACTTGACTTTTTGACTTAATGCCCCTTTCAACAAGATGTAATATAAGTGTCTGGTTTCCCCAGAATGTTCTGTGAAGTTTCAGCTCAAATCTTTTTTCCCCACAAAAAAAATCATCACACCCCCACAGATCATTTATATAGCTTGTCAAATTTGCCCCTATTTGGGTGTGAGCAAAAACACGCCATTATTGTGTATGTCCCTTTAAATGCAAATGAGCTGCTGCTCCAGAAGAGGGCGGAGCTTTAACAGCTCAACAACAACAAAGCTGGAGAATCTCACGCAGCCAAAATGAGGATTGTCAGTAACGGTGTTCAGCCTTACATTGTTCAAACCAGAGTCGACACTGATGGAGAGACTCAGGAAGAGTTACAACTTTTAGAATGAATCTGGACGTTTCTGAATGGTTAGTGGATAAATTTATGTAGTTGCTGTGGAGTTGATTCAACTCATCCACTAGCATGTGCCGTCATGTTCATCTTTTGTGTTGAATTGACCCTTGTTTGTGAAGCAGTCCGGCGTAAAATGACGGCATGACAACAACACTCTACTACAACAACTCTTCCTCTTCTCTAAAGCAGCCCAACATGGCCCCGCCCCCTTTGTTGTGTGTTCTCGGGGGCGGGGTTTATGTAAATTTTAGGGTTAGTGATGTCACCAACTGGGAAGAAGCTCGTTGTAGTTCCTACCAGCCGTTTGTTGTAGTCCTTAAAAAGAGAAAATATCTCCCTTTGCATTGAACTTTGAGCGTCGTAACTTTGCAGATGTTGTTTATGCTCAAACACCAACATTACCACTAACTAAAGTTTAAAAAGTGATTATCCAATGCATAAAATGCAGCATCAACAGTATATAAACACAACCAGGCTGCTTGAAAACATTTTATTAAGTATTCGACACAAACTAGAGAAAAATAAAACTCCTACAAAACACAACGCTACACCTTCATTGCAATATCTTTACACAAGATAGTTCAAGTATTCTGACTTTAGTTACATAAAAAAAACACTGCAGCTATCTATAGTGGAGACGCCGTGTCTGATTGAGGCATACTGAGAGAAACACCTCAGAATAAATACAATGTAAACTAGATTTTTTTTTTTTTTAAATTGGACCAGCATTTTTTGCATGTGCAAAATTTGCCGCCACAATGCAATGCGCTTGCTTTCTATTCCAAGACCATAGCTGATTTATAGATATGTTTAGTTGGGATTTTATATAAGCAATCGTGATGATCACCATAGCAAACACTGGATGAACACTTGGGAGTTTCCCGTGGGATTCAGACTGAGGTTTGAGGAGTTTTAAAAGACAAAAATGGTGGATTTTGAAAGGCACTGCTGTTTTAGAAAGTGTGCCGCACAGAATTGTCAATACACTGTATTACTGAGGATTTTCTGTATTAAAACATATGAAAAGATACTATTCAAAAGGCATAAATGATACTGGATGCCTGGAGTCTTGTGTGCACAGATTAATCGCATCCAAAATAAAAGTTTGTTTACATAATATATATGTGTGTGCTGTGTATAAATATTATGTATATATAAATACACACATACATGTATTTATTTAAGAAATATTTATACATTTATATTTATATTATATATAAATATTTTATATATAAATAGAATATATATTTTTAGAGATGCACTGATGCACTTTGGCCGATAACCGATAATTCTTTATATTTGAAAGCCGATAACCGATATATTGGTCAATAAATCTAAATCAAAATGTTTATGTAATTTTGAGAGCCTGATTATAAAAAAAAATAATAATTTGAAAGATGATAAAAATAAATTTTCTTATCGGGCCGATAATGATAACATTAATGAACATATATCGGCTGATACCTACGGATAAGGATTAGGGCCAAGCAATAATAAAAAATAAAAACATCTCGAGATTAAAGTTGTTAAATTTCGAGAAAAAACTCGTTAAATTTCGAGAAAAAAGTCGAGATAAAATGTTGAGAATAAAGTCATTAAATTACGAGAAAAAACTTGTTAAATTTCGAGAAAAAAGTCTAGATAAAATGTTGAGAATAAAGTCATTAAATTACGAGAAAAAACTTGTTAAATTTCGAGAACAAATTCGTTAAATTATGAGAAAAATGTCGTTAAATTTCGAGAAAAAGTCGAGATAAAATGTTGAGAATAAACTCGTTAAATTACAAGAAAAAACTCGTTAAATTTCGAGAAAAAAGTCGAAATAAAATGTTGAGAATAAAGTCATTAAATTACGAGAAAAAACTTGTTAAATTTCGAGAAAAAAGTCGAGATAAAATGTTGAGAATAGTCATTAAATTACGAGAAAAAGTCGTTAAATTACGAGAACAAATTCGTTAAATTATGAGAAAAATGTCGTTAAATTTCGAGAAAAAGTCGAGATAAAATGTTGAGATAAACTCGTTAAATTATGAGGAAAAAAGTCGTTAAATTACGAGAACAAATTCGTTAAATTATGAGAAAAATGTCGTTAAATTTCGAGAAAAAGTCGAGATAAAATGTTGAGAATAAACTCGTTAAATTATGAGAAAAAAGTCGTTAAATTACGAGAACAAATTCGTTAAATTATGACTTTTTTCTCGTAATTTAATGAGTTTATTCTCATAATTTAATGAGTTTATTCTCATAATTTAATGAGTTTATTCTCAACATTTTATCTCAACTTTTTTCTCGAAATTTAACGAGTTTTTTCTTGAAATTTAACAACTTTAATCTCGAGATGGTTTTATTTTTTTATTATTGCTTGGCCCTAATCCTCTTCCGTAGATACCGATATTGTGGCCGATCTATTGTGCATCCCTAATATTTTTTGTTAAATATATACATGCATATGTGTGTATTTATATATACATAATAAATATACACAGTACACAAACATATATTATGTAAACAAACTTTTTTGGATGCGATTAATCGTTTGACAGCACTAAACCAATATTAAATATTAATAGTCGTTATATATGTGACGATGGCATGTGTTTTGGAGTTTGTAATTTAAAATATACACGTTTACATGAATGCAGTTTTATAATGTAATCATAATTGAACTTCTGTTGCTCTATGAGATCAGAATTATGTAAACATTTAATTTTTTCCCTATTTTATTGGGTTTTTTCATATATAATGATAAAGAAAAACACATTCATTGAAGCAGTTTCTTGCCTCTTCATAGAAAGTGAAGACCTTTTTAGTTATAAATAATTAAAAACAAATTAAATACAGTACATTCACTATAATATTAATGTTTATTTAAAAAAAAAAAAAAAACAAGTATATTTACAGGTAGTGGAAGGATATTTTCAAAACGTTGAAAGAAAAGTTCATTTGCTCACAGTCGTCCCTGTACTCGATTTAAGCGTGTCCTCCAACAACCAAAGCAGGCCTGAAACGTCATGTGAATGAGGTGATTCTGTGCGTAATGCTGGTCTGAGTGACTCTTCATCATCCAGCGGATCTGCAATGAGCTCATGTGCCAAGAGACGCGTTCTGCCTCAACAGCTCGGTCCATCTCCTCTGGAAAAACCTTCTCATCGTGTGTCCTGCTCGCCCAATGTCCGAGTTATCCTCGTTGAACCTCTCACAGTTATCAAACACCAGGTTCACATCAATAATAAAAGTCTCAAGATTCAAGTACCTGCAATAAGAGGAGTCAATTGTGATTACAAAAGCAAATGCTGTAAACACACACTGGATGTTAAATCAAACAAGTTCAAAGAAGCAGAAGTCGTCATAGTTGGGTTAGCTTCTAAACTGGTGAATGGAAACTACAACAAATATCATTTTTTGTTCCACAATAGAGTTTCTTTGACTTTCCAAAAGAAGAAAAATATAGAGATGGATTGCATTGGTCAGAAGAGAGAAAGATGCCAAATTTGCCGTCAGTCCCTCAGCCGTTGTGTTAGAAACACTCACACTGCAGCTAACATTAACTAGTTTTCTGTAATTTAATGTCAAAGTAATAAAACACCAAGTATAGTGTAAAAATTAAAAAGTCCATTGTGGTTTACCAGCAATGTATTATTATAATGATGCATATCAAAGAAAATTATTAAATATGAGTTGTCCTTTTGTTTATTTAGTGAAAAACTAAATGCTTGATTATTTTAACTAGATTTTTAATATTTTACCTTTTCTATAAATTAGCTGCTAATCTGCTTGACTACAGTGACTGGTTCAAAAATGAAAAAAAAAAAAAAAAAATTAAATTAAAATAATTATTGTCAAATATTTTGAATCTACTTGACAATGGTTCCATTGAAAAAAAAAAATAAAATTAAATAAAATTAAATTAAATTAAATTAAATTAAAAAATAACAAATAATAATTTTTATTATTATTATCATTATCATTATTTGGTTAAAACAACGTTTCCATTGAAAATAAAATAAAATAAAATAGAACACAAAAACAAACAAATATTAATAATAATAATAATTATTATTATTGTCAAATATTTTGAATACTAAGACTATAATTACTGTTTGGTTAAAATAATGGTTCAATTGAAAATTACAAACTAAAATAAAATACAATAAAATTGAACAAAGAGAACAAACAAATAATAATAATAATAATATAATAATTATTATTATTATTCTAAAAATGTTTTGAAATACTTGACTATAATGACTGTTTGGTTAAAAATGGTTCCATAGAAAATAATAAATAAATAAAATAGAACATAAAAAAGAACAAACATAATAATAATAATAATAATAATAATTATAATTATTATTATTATTATTATTATTATTGTCAAATATTTTAAATCTACTTGATTATAATGGTTAAAATGTTGGTTACATTGAATAAAAAAAAAATAATTAAATTAAAAATTAAATCAAATAAAACAAATTGAACATAAAAAGAACAAACAAATAAAAAAAAAACAAAAAAAAAAAACAATGGTTCCATTGAAAATAAATAATTATTGTCAATAATAATATATATATATATAACTAAAAGTCTGAAAATTGTGTTTTTGCTGCAAGTGTCCAGCCCTACTAATAATTTCTTTTTCGTTCACCAGCCACTGTGGCTCGTGGTTTTCCAAAGTTACTAGCCACTCATCACTTTCACTGGCCACAATTTTGCTGATTGGTAAATTACATTTTATATGATTAAAGTTGACTTTGGCATGCTAAAAATTACTTGATTTTGAGCCATTTTACTTGATTTAGCTAGATTTAAAATGCTTTCAACCACCCTTATCAAAACTACAAGGTATATCAGCTGGTATGTATGGATGGGCAATATGACCATAACATGAGAAATTTTATAATTTAATTTTTTATAAAGTTATTTTTGTTAGGCTATACAAAATGAAAAAAAAAGCAAATTACCAATACAATAGTAAACTTTAACATTATTATTTAACATGTATACATTTATTTAACAGTTTGATTAACATTAATGACAGACAGGTATTTAATTAGGCTGCTGAATGCACGGACGTAATATACTGACACACATCCAGTCCACTTTTTGTTTACGTCCACTTAAGCCATAACCGACTGTATTCACGCGAGATACTCCACACGATGGGCATTTTGACATCTGCGTGTGCGTGTATTTGACTATTCAGGCGCAAGAACTGATCATGTGCACGTGCAAGAGAGCACTTCTGTTGTGTGTCATTCAGCGCTATTCCGCCTATCCCGCCTTCACGTTCATCGATTACGAATTGTGATTGAATTGTAATTTTGTGCTACAACAAGCTTGGCTACCTTTGATTAGGCTGTAGGCTGAAATTATATTCAACCCGCCAAAGTGGCTAGTGGGAGTGGCTGCCTTACCCGCCACAGCTGAAATCTACCCGCATTTGGCAGGTTGACGGGTGTTAATGTCAAGCCCTGTCAGCATCAGAATCTTTTAGCACTGTGTTTAACACCATATACAGTGTTTGAATATGTTCCATCAATGACTAGTTAATACTGTAGTGATACCCACTGGCTGTTGGTGAGTTTGTCTCTGATCGTGGAGAAGTCCATGGGCTTCTTGATGACCTTGCGGTATCCCGGGACAGATTTGGAGTTGACGGGTGTCAGAAACGGGCCGGCGTCCTGATGACTCTCCAGCTCAGCCAAGAGTATCCTGATGAGAGGAAAACGACCAAATCAATGACATCGGATTCATATGCACATCAAAATAACACTAGGCTCTGCTGCTGTACCTGCACATGGCCAAGTCTTTACTGTCATCTCTGACGGTTTTGGGTTTCTTCACACACACTGGGTTTGGGGAAGGATTCTCCTCTGTCCTCCTCTTTTTTATTTCCTTTGACACTTTTTTGGGAGTGCTGCCTGAATCGTCCTCTGAGTTGTCTCCGGCTACAGATGGTTTCCTGTGGCGTTTGGCCTCAGCAGGTTTCTTCAGGCCTCCGCTTGAACGGTTCAAGGGCTTCTTGGTCTTCAGGGACTGACTGCTCGCCTACACAGAGCCAGAATCGGGTTATGAGGAAACCAGATCTCCAAACACAAGCCAAACACTCTGATTGCAGCAGTTCACATGTTCATTCTGGAGCATTTAGAGGGCCTTTGAGCTTTTAGACTCGTGCAAGTACGTTCAGGGATGCATGTGTGCTTGGGAATTTGAAATGGATGAGCGGAATTGGAAGGAATAAAACATTTATGGTTTTAAGTGGAATTTTAATGTCAAGCTCCCCACTCATGTCGTTCCAAAACCCGTAAAGTCTTTGTTCATCTTTGGAACACAAATAAGATATTTTTGATGGTTTTTTATCTCCCATAGATAAATGGGTGTGCAACGACATGAGGGTGAGTAACAAAATGACAATTTTCATTTTTTGGTAAACTAATCCTTTAAGGTCTCATCAAAGCAGTGTTAATGAACTATTAAAGTGCTTCACCTGGGATATGCAGGCCGGGCAGAACCAGTCTCCATCTGGTATGGTGGTGATCTTGGGTTTATGGCAGTACGTGTGGCAGCCTTTATCACATCCATCACACAGCAGCAGCAGCTCCTCGTTGTCCCCCTTATGGCATATCTGACAGTACTGAGAGATAAACACATCCAGGATCACTTCACTCCAAGTGCCAGAGTCTACTAAACTCACCAAGATCGAGCTTTTATGCGTACAACACACCCTCTTGAGCTGAAAACACACCAATTCCTTTCAAACACAGTGGGAACTACACAAGCTGCAGCAGTTCACTGTGGACTCTCAGCACACTCACCACTTTCATGATGGATTTCTCCCAGGCGATGGACTTCTGCAGCTGCTGTATACAGAGAGAGAGCTGACTCGCACTGCGCACCTCGCTGAGAGCTTTACGCCACTGTCTCAGTCCTGGAGCCAGATCTTCCTCAGCCCTGCCAGAGAGAGAGACATTACACTACCATGCTGCTCAGAAAAAAAATCATTTTAAAGTGCCTCTATTATGCTATATTAAAGGCTCCTAATTGTGTTTTGGAGTCTCCTAAAATAACAGCTACAGTGTTTGAGGGCGGGGCAAAGTAGATGCTCGCCGGCAGCCAATGAAGACCACAGTCTGGCATTATGCTAATTTGTTACAAACCTAGATAGATTCAAGCAAGAAGTGAGACTAGAATTACTGACGACTCGTTTCAGGTTCAGAATCACTTCTGTTTTTTAAAGGTGCTGTAGAACGTGTTTTCAAAAGATGTAATATAAGTCTAAGGTGTCCCCTGAATGTGTCTGTGAAGTTTCAGCTCAAAATACCCCATAGATTTTTTTTAATTCATTTTTTTAACTGCCTATTTTGGGGCATCATTAACTATGCACCGATTCAGGCTGCGGCCCCTTTAAATCTCTCGCTCCCTGCCCCCCGAGCTCTCGACTATAATACAGTGCATTTACAAAGTTCACACAGCTAATAACCCTCAAATGGATCTTTACAAGATGTTCGTCATGCATGCTGTGTGCATGCGTCGGATCATGTGAGTATAGTATTTATTTGGATGTTTACATTTGATTCTGAATGAGTTTGATGGTGCTCCGTGGCTAAAGCTAACATTACACACTGTTGGAGAGATTTATAAAGAATGAAGTTGTGTTTATGAATTATACAGACTGCAAGTGTTTAAAAATGAAAATAGCAACGGTTCTTGTCTCCGTGAATACAGTAATAAACGATGGTAACTTTAACCACATTTAACAGTACATTAGCAACATGCTAATGAAACATTTAGAAAGACAATTCACAAATATCACTAAAAATATCATGATATCATGGATCATGTCAGTTATTATTGCTCCATCTGCCATTTTTCGCTATTGTTCTTGCTTGCTTACCTAGTCTGATGATTCAGCTGTGCACAGATCCAGAAGTTAATACTGGCTGCCCTTGTGTAATGCCTTGAACATGAGCTGGCATATGCAAATATTGGGGTCATACATATTAATGATCCGTTACGTAACAGTCGGTGTTATGTTGAGATTCGCCTGTTTTCTGGAGGTCTTTTAAACAAATGAGATTTATATAAGGAGGAGGAAACAATGGAGTTTGAAACTCAATGTATGTCATTTCCATGTACTGAACTCTTGTTATAGGTAAATTAAATTTGATTCTAGGGCACCTTTAAGAGACAATAACTCCATTTATCTGATCTTTGAAACTTTGCATACCTTTTAAATCCACAAACAGCTCTATTACACACTGCATGAAAGATAATATCTGAAAAAGCATAATAGTGGCACTTTAAACAATATGACCAGAATCCAAAATTAACTTCTTGCCACTTCTGCCAATGGTGACAGCATTTACTACATAAATATTACTTACTGGCCATGAAACTGTATTTTGCATTTCTTTTATTAAAGGTGCTATAGAGGATGTTTGTTTTATACATTTTTGCAATATTACTTGAAACTGTCTTTACTAACTGATAAAAGACTATTTATTGGGTGCACTGAAAGGAATAATATTAATATACATCATCTGTGCACGAGGTAGGGCCTTAAAAACATCAGCCAATCGTTTGTGTGATCATCGCGTAAACGATTGGCCCTCTGGCTTGTCAATCACTGCCATTACGTTCCTTGTGAGAGACGTGCGCGCTCCAGTAACTTTCCACACTCCACAGGCGCCGCATGCAATGTTTTTGTCAGGAGACAGGAGTAACAACTGCAGATTATGAGTTACCTGCGGTGAATCAGACATAATGAATACACTAACACAACACAGCGAATGCCGGTGGTAAACAAACACTCGTGTTCCAATACTCGTGCACGAGTTTTGGGAGGCGTTCCCTCGAAATGAGCTGTGAAGGAGGGGGGTTCTTACACATGCGCTCATTTCAAAAACTCACTAACAGTCTTTGGTTTCTCAGTCGTCGAAAACATCCTCTAATAAAAAACACCTTTAATAAAAAATAATAAAATGAAAAAAAAAAGCATATTTGTCCTTACCCAAAGTGATGACCAGATTATCATCAATTCAGTTTAAACCATGTAGTTCCTAATGTTATCAGCTAACAGGAGAGTAAGTCAGTATGGCAATTTTTATTCTGATTTATTGCATGTTAATTTTGAAGCCTGGATCTTTCAGGAAAAACATGAAATGATCAATAACCCACATTCATGCTGACAATAACCACAGTGCACAAGCTGAATGAGCATTCAGATTCAGACGCGTTTTGGCATTTTCCACAAAAAGGCTTTATTTAGGAGTCCCACTAATGTTTAAAACAGTTTGTTTTTTCCAAATGATTTTTGTTGTGAGAACTATTAGAGGTTAGTTTGTAAACCTTTTTATTTAATATTATTTATATAATAATATTTATATAATTATGATATAATATCAAATATTATTCACATTATATTGTAAGTAAGGGACATGTAAGTTGATCAGTAAACAAGGTTATTATAGTGAAAGCTGCAGTCCCTAACTTTTTTTGGTTAAAAATGATCCAAAATCAATTTTTGAGCAAGTACATAACCAGCCAGTGTTCAAAACTATCTCATTATCTTAGCTCGATTCACAACGGTAAGCTTGTAATAATGTTTTATAATAAGAGCGACATGGTGGATTTCCGCGGGAAATTTGAGCATGCAGCAGTTCCTCTGCATCATTACGTCACATCCGTGAACAGAAAAAAGGAGTCCAGGCAAGTCAGTTTTATCACGTGAGGACGCTGCTGGTAGCGGATCATTTATAGCCTGTTCTCACAGCAGCTGAAATAATTAAACTTATCATTTTGATGGCGGATTGTAATCCAGAAAGATCCAAATGACAATCATCAGTGACAACTGGAGATTCACCCGTAGTCAAAAAGCAAAAGACTTTGGACTGTGGAGTGGCTACAGAAATTGAAATCTACAGGTCATGCTAATATACACTAAATACACAGTCACGCAGTGCTGATGTTAACATTAACAATTTGAGAACAATATAACAGTAATAATAATTTGCACGTTTTGGCATGATCTGAGCTAAGCGACCGTTAGATTTAATCGTCATTGGCAGCGTGATTTATTGTAGGCCTAATGCTTTTTTCCTCAGTTGGTCAGAACAAAAGTGGCAGAAATGTTACTTACTTGTTCAGATGATATTTTCCAGTTAAAATTCTTATATTGGTCATACTTTCATGATGTAGAATCTGTGATTCTGAAGTTCAGTATCCACCGGTGCGGTGACTGACAGAAGCATTAGATTCATCCGCGCTGACGAGCTGTGCCGATGCACAATGCACGTACAGATAACTGTTCCACATATGACTGCAATTGCAGGTTTCAAACAAGAGATGGCGACAAAGAGGAAAAATCGCAGACTGCAGCTTGAACTAAAACTAAAACCATTAAAATAACATTTTTGTTACTTGAAATAAAATAAAATTCAACTGAAATAAAATAAAATATTAAAAAAAAAATTTTTTTTAAAAACTTATTTTATTTCAGCTAGTTTACAAGACAACATTTTAAATTTTAATTAACTTTTTGAAACCTTTGAAACTTTTGAAACCTGCAATTGCAGTCATATGTGGAACAGTTATCTGTACGTGTGTTGTACCTCGGCACAGCTCGTCAGCGCGGATGAATCTAATGCTTCTGTCAGTCACCGCACCGGTGTGGATACTGAACTTCAGAATCACAAATTCTACGTCTTGAAAGTATGACCAGTATAAGAATTTTAACTGGAAAATATCAGCTGAACAAGTAAGTAACATTTCTGCCACTTTTGTTCTGACCAACTGAGGAAAAAAGCATTAGGCCTACAATAAAACGCCGCCCAATGACGATTAAATCTAACGATCACTTAGCTCGGATCATGCCAAACCGTGCAAATGATTATTACTGTTATACTTTGCTCTCAAATTGTTAATGTTAACATCAGCATCATTGCATGACTATGTGTATTTAGTGTATATTAGCGTTACCTGTAGATTTCAATTTCTGTAGCCACTCCACAGTCCAAAGTCTTTTGCTTTTTGACTACGGGTGAATCTCCAGTTGTCACTGATGATTGTCATTTGGACCTTTCTGGATTACAATCCGCCATCAAAATGATAAGTTTAATTATTTCAGCTGCTGTGAGAACAGACTATAAATGATCCGCTACCAGCAGCATCCTCACGTGATAAAACTGACTAGCCTCTCGACGGGACTCCTTCCTTTCTGTTTACGGACGTGACGTAATGATGCACAGAGGAACTGCTGCATGCTCAAATTTCCCGCGGAAATCCGCCATGTTGCTCTTATTATAAAACATTATTACAAGCTTACCGTTGTGAATCGAGCTAAGATAAGGAGATAGTTTTGAACACTGGCTGGTTATGTACTTGCTCAAAAATTGATTTTGGATCATTTTTAACCAAAAAAAGTTACGGACTGTAGCTTTAATGTGCTAAATAACTAAAGCTAAAACTGAAAAAAAAAAAAAAAAAAAATAGACATATAAAAAAAAAATAACACAGAATTACTAATACTTTATCTAAAATTAAATTGAAAACAGAAAATATAAAAAACTCATTCAAAATATTAATAAAAACTATTATAGTACGTCAATGACACTAAACTACAAACTAACATTTGATCTCAATTCCCTACTTAGTGATGGCTTGATTTATGCTAAAATTAATAATTATTATTATCATATTTTTTTTGTTGTTGTGAGAACTATTAGATGTTAATCTGAAAACACACTTGTTTAATAATACTAATATAAAAACATTTATATAGTTATTTATGTATAATAATTGACATAATATTATCAAATATTATTTTTATTGTATTTTATTGGAAATATAAGTTGATCAGTAACTACAAACTGATATTTGGTCTATCCCTACTAAGCGATGGCTTAATTTAGGCTAAATTTGTAACCTTGTTTTACCAACAGATCTTAATTTAAATGTTTACCTACAAAAATAGCACCTCTTTTCATTGATTAAAATAAATAAATAAATAAATAATATAGTATAATTAACAACAACAGCAGCTATTATTATTATTATTAATAATAAACAAAAATAATTTAAATAATATTACAATTTTCTTAATATATTCTAATCAAATTATCATTATTATTATTTTTTTTAAGAGTTTCAGGCTCTATTTACTACCCTTTTTGTGGAAGCCTGTTGAAGAAGTAGGCAGATGACAGGTTATAATGAGGTCATTGTGATAGTGCCTCATGCTCATGCTTCACAACCCAAAACATAGTATACGTTGCAATGTAACAGTGAAACAGATGCCACAGCCATAAACCCACAGACGCACACAGCGAAAGTAAAGCACGAGGAGCGGCAGACGGGCTTCAGCAGCTCCAGACAGGAAGCGAGTGAGGAACTGACATGAATCTGGATGACCTACCCGTCACCATCAGCTCTAGCAGGTGATGGCGCAGGGGCCGGTACGGAGACCGTGCCCACGTTATCCAGTCTGATCTCTGAATGGTGCTGCTTAAAGGGCTCTTCAGATACCTTCGCTCGATGTTCCTCTCCAGCTCTGCCAGACGTGTCACTGCGATATCCAGAGGATTGTTCGCACGACGCACAATGCCACAGTCGCTTCTTTCTTTGCAGTTTTCCACGACAGGTTTGTGCTCGTAATAAACCAGGTCTTCACTTTGTGACTGCGGAACTGGATGCATCCAGCCCTGTGAAACAAACATAAAGCTTTCATATCAGAACAGAGACATTGTTAACCCTGTAAAGCCTGACATATGAAATAAAAGTGTAAATATAAGGGTTAAAACATTAATCCTCTCATAGGCATAGACAAGAAAAGATGAGTTTATTAAATAAAGATTTCCTACCTTAACCTGCAGACTGGCTGAAGTGACTTTGTGTTCCAGTTCCTCGACCTGTTGCAGGACACCGATGTCCATGTCCATGGCCTGTTCTTCCACACACCAGCTCTGGACGGTGTCCTCCGAGACCTGATTCTCCTCCAGCTCAGAGATGTCAATTACAGTGACTGGACAGAGAGCACAAACTAAGAGTGCTGCACTCAAAGCACTTTAAACAGCCCTAAACAGTGAGCACCTACCATCTCTGTTCCTGCTGCACACCTGGCCGATGTAATCCATGTGTTTCTGCAGTTGTTTCTGCAGCTGTTTCTCTCTGATCCCTCGGGAATGGCAGGCTTTCTCTATGGATCGTAACTCCTCAATGTCCGTCACCTTCCACCAGCCTGTCAACATCTCTACAACACAGAAAGGCATTCACACAGGTTTGTTGGGCCACATGCATGTAAATCTACACTTAAAAAACATAAATGTACATATTTTTCATTTTCCAATGGCTTAAAAATATTGTTTCAATTAGAGTATCAAACAGTCATTGTACAAACCTGATTCCAAAAAAGTTGGGACACTGTACAAATTGTGAATAAAAACAGAATGCAATGATGTGGAAGTTTCAAATTTCAATATTTTATTCAGAATACAACACAGATGACATATCAAATGTTTAAACTGAGAAAATTTATAATTTTAAGGGAAAAATAAGTTGATTTTAAATTTCATGGCATCAACACATCTCAAAAAAGTTGGGACAAGGCCATGTTTACCACTGTGTGGCATCCCCTCTTCTTTTTATAACAGTCTGCAAACGTCTGGGGACTGAGGAGACAAGTTGCTCAAGTTTAGGAATAGGAATGTTGTCCCATTCTTGTCTAATACAGGCTTCTAGTTGCTCAACTGTCTTAGGTCTTCTTTGTCGCATCTTCCTCTTTATGATGCGCCAAATGTTTTCTATGGGTGAAAGATCTGGACTGCAGGCTGGCC
Organism: Culter alburnus; assembly: GCA_028476615.1. Lineage (NCBI taxonomy): Eukaryota > Metazoa > Chordata > Actinopteri > Cypriniformes > Xenocyprididae > Culter > Culter alburnus. Next base: position 755,903 of record JAOTNS010003934.1, on the reverse strand, counting down.
ATTTCAGTACCCGGATCCTTCTTCTACGCAGCCATGATGTTGTAATTGATGCAGTATGTGGTCTGGCATTGTCATGTTGGAAAATGCAAGGTCTTCCCTGAAAGAGACGGCGTCTGGATGGGAGCATATGTTGTTCTAGAACTTGGATATACCTTTCAGCATTGATGGTGCCTTTCCAGATGTGTAAGCTGCCCATGCCACACGCACTCATGCAACCCCATACCATCAGAGATGCAGGCTTCTGAACTGAGCGCTGATAACAACTTGGGTTGTCCTTGTCCTCTTTAGTCCGGATGACATGGCGTCCCAGTTTTCCAAAAAGAACTTCAAATTTTGATTCGTCTGACCACAGAACAGTTTTCCACTTTGCCACAGTCCATTTTAAGTGAGCCTTGGCCCAGAGAAAACGCCTGCGCTTCTGGATCATGTTTAGATATGGCTTCTTTTTGACCTATAGAGTTTTAGCCGGCAACGGCGAATGGCACGGTGGATTGTGTTCACCGACAATGTTTTCTGGAAGTATTCCTGAGCCCATGTTGTGATTTCCATTACAGTAGCATTCCTGTATGTGATGCAGTGCCGTCTAAGGGCCCGAAGATCACGGGCATCCAGTATGGTTTTCCGGCCTTGGATGATATTATGCACTGTAGATGATAACTTCAAACTCTTTGCAATTTTTCTCTGAGAAACTCCTTTCTGATATTGCTCCACTATTTTTCGCCGCAGCATTGGGGGAATTGGTGATCCTCTGCCCATCTTGACTTCTGAGAGACACTGCCACTCTGAGAGGCTCTTTTTATACCCAATCATGTTGCCAATTGACCTAATAAGTTGCAAATTGGTCCTCCAGCTGTTCCTTATATGTACATTTAACTTTTCCGGCCTCTTATTGCTACCTGTCCCAACTTTTTTGGAATGTGTAGCTCTCATGAAATCCAAAATGAGCCAATATTTGGCATGACATTTCAAAATGTCTCACTTTCAACATTTGATATGTTATCAATATTCTACTGTGAATAAAATAAAGTTTATGATTTGTTATTGTTCCTTTTTTATTCACAATTTGTACAGTGTCCCAACTTTTTTGGAATCGGGTTTGTAATAAAGTAAATTCAAAATGTTTAATGTATGAAATCTAATCATGTTAAAATATAAGTATAAAAATAATATTTATAATCATTATATATTAATATAAAAAATTATAATACACTGCCATTCAAATGTTTGGGGTCAGTACATTATTTAAAACACTTTAATTCAGTAAGAGGCAGTAAATTGATCAAAAGTGACAGTAAAGACATTTATGTTGTTACAAATATTTCTATTTCAAATAAACGCTGTTCTTTTGAACTTTCTTTTCATTAGAGAATGCCTGAAAAATTTATCACAAATGTCAGTTTCAGTGCAGCTTCAAAGAGCTCTACATGATCCCAGACGAGGAATAAGAGTCTTATCTAGCAAAACAAAGTCATTTTCTAAAAAAAATATAAATTTATATACATTTTAACTACAAATGCTCGTCTTGCACTGCTCTGTGATGCACCACGCATTACGTAATCATGTTGGAAAGATCACATGTGACATAGGCGGAAGTACCACGGTAGGGTGAAAAACATCTCATTTTCTCCTCCAACTTCAAAATTGTCCAACATTGTTGTTTTACCTTTCGCGTGACCTTTCCAACATGATTACGTAATGCGTGGCGAGTGCAAGACGGGCATTTGTGGTTAAAAAGTATATAATTTTTTTTTTTTTTTTTTTTTTTAGAAAATGACCGATGGTTTCTCTAGATAAGACTCTTATTCCTCGTCTGGGATCATGTAGAGCTCTTTGAAGCTGCACTGAAACTGACATTTGGACCTTCAACCCGTTGAACCCCAGTGAAGTCCACTATATGGAGAAAAATCCTGGAATGTTTTCATTAAAAACCTTCATTTCTTTTCGACTGAAGAAAGAAAGACATAACATCTTGAATGACATGGGGGTGAGTAAATTATCAGGAAATTTTAATTCTGAAGTGAACTAATCCTTTAACACTCAAGATGTCGTCCCAGTCTTACCTTCAGGAATAGGTTCAGGTGATGGGTAATCCTGATTTCTAGCCACCTCGATCGCAGGTGAGAGTGTGGAGAGGGGTTTCTCCGCTGGAGACTCTGGGGAATCACTTTTGCTGCTGCTCACACTGACGTTGCCCTCTGAGAGCGGGTGAATGCCACTGAGAATCTGGGCCATGGAAATCCCAGAGAACGTCACATTTGGATTCAGATTTCCATTGGACCAAGCACAGAACGGCAGATCTATTATTATGGGAACCCCAGACTTCATCTGCAAACACAGAGGAGCTGTTATACTCAAAGAACACAAACACAAAAAGAGTTAAACAAACAGTCTACAGGGCTTCCCAAATAAGGGCTTCGCTAACCCCGGGGGGTCGCACAATTAAATGAGATAAAACTGAAAATGCAATATAGCTTAGTTTGATTATCAAATCAAAGGCTGTGATTTAAATGAGCATATAGTCTGTTGCACTGTGTTTCAGAGTATTGCACGCATGCCGCTTGCAGTGTTTCAGCATCAGAGCGCCTCGGTTCACAGTAAATGCTGCATCTCTGTATGTGCAGAACACAATGTGCGCTAGCTTTACTTTATTTACATTCACTTCATTTCCAACATTTATGTGGACAGAAGTTTACAGCATTTTATCAGGAATTCTTATGATCATAAATATTAGTATTGTAACTTGCAGTGTACAACAAAATAATCAAATTATCAAATTAAAATGATCAGATATTATTTATTTTTATTTTACAGGACAATTGTCATTTACAACAGTAATCTACTTACATAATAAATATATAATATTCATTTTTATAGTTAAAGCTTTAGGAATTGAATGCGTGAAAGTGAATAATTTAATTTATTAATATTATATAATATATTAGTATTGTAATTTGCAGTGTAAAAAAATAATTATAATTAATAAATATTTATTTTTATTTTACAGGACAACTGTTATTTACAACAGTAATATATGTACATAAAAATAATATTATAGTTGAATAGTTTTATAGTTAAAAAAATGTTATTGTTATTATTATTAGCTATATATGCGCAGCTCTCTATATAAATAATTTTAAAATAAAAACAAATCAAAATAAATCACTTACTAAAAATTTTATTTTTATCTGTTTACTTGCTTCTGTGACCATTAATCATTATCAGAGAACAAGAACGTGAATATGTTTTTAAAATGTTGAAATATTAACTTAAAATCTCAAGTAAAAAATATAGCTGCAAGCAACAATGACGGGCCCAAGCCCCGGCGCCACCACCCCGGTGGCTTAAGGAAACCTGTGCATGGTGGGCAACATATAATCTTAATTTAATTTAAATCAAACAATGATTTTACATGATATGAGACACTTCCCATTTCCCTTTTTTGTCATTACTTTAATCCCTCGCCATGTCAACACTGTTCGAGATATCCTATAATCATTTGCAATTTTGCATCTTCAATGTCTTTGTTTCATGTTGACCAAGTTTGGTGGCGATTGCATGAGGATTACTTAAAAACTCAGAGCCTGGTTATTAAAAAAATCCACATTAAAAACAAAAATACCTGACTTCCTGTTGGTTAGAGCTAATAACTGTAAATTAGAAAGTTGTCCGTCTTGATGAGAACAATATATGTACCGAGTTTTGGACTAACCTCCAAACTTTTGTCAAAAGGTGGCGCTATAAAGCCCCTCCTCCCCGCCCATTTCAAAGGCTTTGCCCATGTCTACTGGCTGACAACTTTGACGTGTGTCGAGTTTCAATTTGAAGCAAGTCTCAAAAAACCCCAAGAATATTATAAAAGTTTGAAGTGTTGCCATGGCAACAGTATTTAAGAGATATCAAGAATCCTTTCTCAGTTCTACATCTGCCATGTCTTGACATTATTATGACCAAGTTTGAAGCGAATTGGGTAAAAATAAGAAGGTGATTTCAAAGCATTTTGAAAGTGACACTTCCTGCTGCCAGTTGGTGGCGCTATGACTTTGACTTACAATAGTCACACCCATGTGATCAGCCTCCTACAAATTAACACACAGCTGAAGTTTCATCAAAATCAGTTAATGCATGCATAAGTTATAACACACTTCCTCATCATAAATTTGTTTCAAAGCCACGGCCAAACTACTCAAAAATCTACTCGCAATTTAGCATCCTCATATATTCCTTTGCCCTTTCAGGTCTTGGATGCTAATTATACATCTAAGGGGATCGGCTGACAAAAAAAGATTGGGGGTCCCTGGTCCACATGATCATACCTGCAGTGCTGCTAAAGAAAAGTTGTTGATTCCTGCTGTGCTCGATGGACAGGTGGCAAACGGGGATCGGGCTCTGCCATTGGAAGTTTGTGGTGAGGAAGATGACGACGCTGAATGTGGACTTTCAGTCAGAGATGAGACGTCACATGGAGAGCGTGGCAGCAGACTGAACCAATGAGGGTTCCTCTCGGTCAAAACTTTGTAGAGCTGGTCGTTACGGATCTGCTGTTGAGCATTAGTGAGGTAGGTGTTGTTGAGAAGACGAGGGTGTTCAGGATCAGGGGTGCTGGTCAATGTAGTCTGCTGTTTTGGACTGCCATTTTGGTGACAAGAGACCTCAGAGGACATCTTGGCCACTTCCAACAGCTTGCTGAGCTTGGAGAAAGAGCCAGGCTTCTGCAGGAAGAGGTTGAGAGAATCTACATCCTGCGGAGGTTCGCGTTTCACCTCAGCGTTGCCGTATTTTTCATCATGTTCCTCTGCCGGCTCCACTTTGACCTGGACAAGGTGAGCATTCTTCAACCTCTCACGCTCTCTCTGCAACTCCACTGGACCTGAAGGAACTCAAGAGATCAGCAGCAGCAGTGCATTTCTACAACGGTAAGTTACAATAAAATTATATTTTTTTTAAAAAGTTTATTAAAAACAAAAAAAAGTCAAGGTAAGATTTTGTTTACATCAGCATGAGTTTGAAAATCACATTTCATTGGTTCAGTCCTTTTTAGAAGATGCCTTTGTCTTCACATTATAATTCTGTCATTCTCACCCTCTCCACTCTCCAGACCCTCCACAAAGATCCCGCCACACTGCGGCAGCACCCAGTAGCGTCTTTTATACCGGTCCTGACCGAACATCACCGAGCGCAGGGAATGAGAGGCCTCGAACAGCTTCCGACGGATCTGAGTCTGTTGCTGGAAGAGATGAAGGTAAAAATCAGTAAGACAGGTGCATCTATTTCACTATATATATATTTTTCTCTCTTTATTGAATATATTTTGTTTGGAAAGGTGCAAGTTATTCTCTCATCATTTTAGCACAAATTTAGTATAATAGCATTTATCATTTTGTCCTCTGTAGAGGACATTTGTTTTTAATGAATTTAATGAGATTTTGCCTGTGGTGTCTGAACATCATTTTCTTAATAACTGTTTCCTCTACAGATTTTTGTTCTATATTTCTTATACTCCATGAACATTTAAATTCCATTTGTTGGAGTGTCTCATGTGTTAGGTGGCCATGTTCCATTTGTTGCTATATCAAGTTATATTTGAGACAAATGGAACAATAATAAATGGAACATGTGGCTCATGGTATGTGGTATCAGATTTAGTTTGAGGCACATGGAACATTGTTGCGTGTATCACGTTCCATTTGTTGCTGTACTAGTGTTAGGTGGGATAAATGGAATAGTGTCATGTGTTACATGTAACAAAATGGAACAATGTATCATGTGTCCCATGTTCCATCTGTTGCTATATCAAGTGATATTTGAGACAAATGGAACAAAAATAAATGGAACATGTGGATCATGGTATGTGGTATCAGATTTTAATTAAGACACATGGAACATCATGTGTGTATCATGTTCCATTTGTTACTGTACTAGTGTTAGTTGGGACAAATGGAACAGTGTCTCATGTGTTAGGTTGGTGTAACAATATATACAGTAAAATCCCCGATAATAGGGGTGTAACAATACATTGTTGTATGGAGATATCGCAATATACCCAAAATCATGTACTCACCCTCGTGTCGTTTCAAATCTATAAGATTTTTGCTCAACTTCCACAATGAATTAAAGAACTTTGCAATATATCAGGGCCTTATGATCCTCTTGCTGATGCTCATTTACCTTGCCAAGCTTCTCAATCTGTCTCTCCAGCTCCTCAATGCTTGTGGATTGATCACCTTCATCCTGCAAAAAGCAGCTATTAATATACCATAACAAATTAACCAACACTGAGAGCTGACATGCTGCTCAAGCATAGTACTAAAACAGTGGTTTCTGTTAAGAGTAAAGAACGAAAACAAGAAGCTTTGTTTTAATTACGGCAGAAATACTGGAGGAAATATCTTAGGCTATACGGGGGCCTTCGAAAATTGTGTAGGAAAAATGGGGATCCTTTGAGGTTTTTTACTATGGAAACATAGTATAACTTTTTAGAACTAAAAATTCTGTGGAAAAAAAAGGGTATTTACTTAAACTAAACTGAAAAATTATTCATTCTGAAGATCTGACTTCAAATAGATTTATATTTATGCATATAATAATAATAAAAATAATAAAAAAAATTAATTTCATGCATCTGATCTACAGGTAAAGAAATGATCATTAAACATGACTTTTACACAATAATGACACGTTCTGAGTCTACCTCATCTTCACACGCCTCGGCTTTCTTCCCTTTCTTCCCACCAAAATCATCCTCGTCTTCATCGTCCTCTCCCTGTTCATCGCTGTCATCATCTTCCTCATCATCATCATCACTCTCCCCTCCTTTGCGCTTGCGTTTACGGCTGTTCGCAGGCGTACCGACGGCGTGACCCTCCTCTCCTCCGACACTGCTTTCCCGCTTTCCCGTCCTCTTAGCGTAGATGCTCCTTAGTCTGTACAACAAAACATCATAATCACATTATATCTAGATTTGCATTTCCTGAAGGTATATCACTGAAATTTCAGGTGAGTGTAGATTTCTATTCTGTATAAATTAAATGCTGCAGCAGTAAAATGAAATTCTGTTTTTATAAAATAGTTTTTAAATATTCAACCATAGGGTGAGTGAAATGTGATTGCAATAAAGTATCTTTATTTTTGTCATCATAAAATAATGCGTGTTTATGTGATGGGTGTAAACGGGTGTCTTACTTCCGCAGGTTCCCCTCAATCACCCATTTGTCTCGTCGCATGTTGGTCATGTTGTCAATATTTTTGTCAATCTCACTGTGCAAAGACAACAAAGAATATAAAATTGTATGCATTAAACAATAAAATTATAAGTACCTTCAGAGTTGGGCTGTATGAGAAAAATCTTGTCTAAATTGTTATTTTATATCACAGTAAAAAGCAGCCAGTACTAGGCAGGCATTAGGGTTGCAAAATTCCAGGAATTTTCAAAGCTGGAAACTTTCCATGGGAATTAACAGGAATATATGGGAATTATCGGGAATATATGGGAATTAATGGGAATATATGGGAATTAACGGGAATTTATGTGAATTAACGGGACTAAACAGGGAATTTGCAAAATTGCAGGTTAGCCTATAACAGGGTACTTAAATGTAGTTGAAAAAAACATCTTGCAGCATAATTTTGGTTAAAACAACCAGATTTAATGCAGTTTCAGTTGAATTTTTACCTCAATCACATTCACACAGCACACTACTTACTCCAGAGCTGTTGAGGACACACCCCCTGCATGCACTGTGCATTGCCCCAGTCCATAACATGCACATTTGATCAAAAATACAGAAAAAAAACAGTAATATTGTGAAATATAACTACAATTCAAAATAATGGTTTTCTATTTAATATACATTAAAATATAATTTATTTCTGTGATCAAAGCTGAATTTTCAGCATCATTACTCCAGTCTTCAGTGTCACATGATCCTTCAGAAATCATTCTAATATGATGATTTGATACTCAATTATCAATGTTGGAAACAGTTGTGCTGCTTAATATTTTTTATAACCTGTGATACTTTTTCAGGATTCTTTGATGAATAAAAATGTAAAGAACAGCATTTATTTAAAATAGAAATATTTTGTAACAATATACACTACCGTTCAAAATTTTGGGGTCAGTAATTTTTTCCTTTATTTTTTTTTTAATTAATTAATAAATTAATACTTTTATTCAGCAAGGATGTGTGAAATTGATAAAAAAAAGTGATATTAAAGTGATATTGTTAGAAAAGATTTCTATTTTGAATAAATTCTGTTCTTTTTAACTTTTTATTCATCAATGAATCCTAAAAAAAAGTATTACAGGTTCCAAAAAAATATTAAGCAGCACAACTGTTTCCAACTTTGACAGTAACTGAGTGTCAAATCATCATATTAGAATGATTTCTGAAGGATCATGTGACACTGAAATAAATAACACATAACAACTGCTGCAATAAAAATATTTATTTTACATATTTACTAAATTAGAATTAATTGAATGCGAAAAAGAAGTTTCATGTTATGACCAAAACAAAATGTTTATATTTATGTCTGTATATGATACATTTTATATAAATATTATAAATTTATATAAATTTCCCAAAATTTCCAATTAATTCCCATAAATTCCCGTAAATTCCCATACATTTCCATAAATTCCCGTAAATTCTTGTTAAGTTTCCAAATTGGAATATTTCCAAAATTTCCCCGGTTAAGTTCCCGTGGAAATTTACCGGAAACTTTCCGCCCCTTTGCAACCCTAGCAGGCATTATGCAAATGTGAAACATGGTGATGTAGCTAAGTCACAGAAATAATGGCAGGACGTTTTCTGTTGAACAGATCCACTCTATTTGGCGTAGACTTTACATGCACAAATAACCATATTACACACTAAGGGAAAAAAATCAAATCAGAAAAAGCATAATAGTTCTTTCAGTCTTTCGACTTCAAAATTTTATGTGTTACTTGCCATTTCTTTGTAATTATTTGCAAAATTTACCAGCAACTTATGAGTGAAAATTGTTTTTACATCAATTTTTTTTTTGTCCATATCAGTTTTACAACCATAAGCATGCAGATCTAATGAAGTGAGATGAGCGCACCTGACCACAGTCTTGCTGCAGGACAGCTCGTTGACCAGGAAGGCCAGTATAGCGGCTTTCTGAGAGGGCGTGTGGGCCTGGAAAGCTTTGGTCTTCAAGCTCTCGGCCAGCGGCGCCAACTCGGTCTGTCCACAGTGAGCTTCCATATAGATCTGTAGCACCTCGGAAACATTGTCACGGTTCAAGCCGACGTTAGTCACGTGGTCTCCCAGTGCCGTCTTAGCCTGGAATGTTCCCAAACAAAAGAACAAAGTGATACAATGAGGAATTTGGTGTGACAAAGGCTGCAAGACTGAATTATAAAGGTAATTGAAAGGCACGGTTAAGTCAGTTAATTTAGGAGTTTCTTAGGGGGAGCAAAAGGCTTTTTATTAAGACTGTCAACGCATGTGAGATTAGCACAGAAAATCTGCTGAGGGGCTGAACTGAATTCTTGCTCTTTGTTAGAAATATTGAGCTTGAAGCCACAAAGAAAACCACGCTTAAAGAAGAGCAGCAGGACTGATCATGAGTGATGAATACAGACTTTTACATTTATACTGTGCTGATTTTACTACATCCGAATAAGAAAATAAATCGACATAGAGTAGTGGCTGAAAGTGATGTCTGGAGGGGATATTTGTTTTTAATGACCCTACAAGTTAAATTAAACCATCAAAATATGAAGAAAATTGAATATTTTTTAAATATGAAGAGGAAAAAATGCATAGAAAAACAAAAAGCTTACAAGAAAAAGTATACATTGACTACAGCATAATCAGTTATTAATATTTGATTGGTTCTCTCTTGTTTTGCATGTGTTCATAATTTATACTATGACACCCTGAATAAAAATGATGTCGGCACAAATTGTCATGTTTCATTGTGCTTTATAAATACATTGAAATTTGTGTTATTATCACAAATAAAACAATTGACTCCAAACACAACTATGCAATCTGCTTACAAAATCTTTAACACATTTCAAATAGCATTTAAATAAAGGGTGAAGATGTGAATTTTCCTAGGCTGGACATCACTTTTGGCCACTACTGTAAAATAAATAAATAAAATGACAAAATATGTGATCAAATCATGTTGATTAATGATCAAAAAAGGTGTCTATTAATAATAATAACAGCTGAACATTTATTAATGACGGAAATAACACAAAATATGCTTTTTACTGTTTAATTGTAATTTTCATTTTTAAAGCAATGTAAAAAAAAAAAGAAAAAGTGTAATAAAAAGTGAAAATAATAAAATAAATAAATAGTATTGTTAATATAAAGATAAATATAATCTAAATATTAGTCACAAGTGTATGGTGCAATAAATGGTTTTCCATATGTCTTTAATGTGGAAATATATATTTATATATTATTATCATCATCAATTACCGTTAAATAAATGTAAATACAATTAAAATAAATAAAAATATATTAAATAAATAAATAAATAGAAAAAAAATAACCAATTCAGGAACAATTTCAGGCCACTGATTACTGCTTTGCTTACTGCAAAAGTAAATAAAAGTAATAATATTAAAATAAATAAAAAATCATTTAAAATGTCAGGTAATTTCCCATTAATTACTGGTTTCCTTTTTATAAAAGTAAAAATATTTATATATATCAAAATAATATATTTTTATATAATAAATAAAATATTTCATTAACAATTTCAGGCCGTTTTCCATTGATTACTGCTTTGCTTTTTGTAAAAAATAAAAGTAAATAAATAAATAAATAAGTAAATTTGTGTTTCTCATGTTCTCAAAAACCTTTTGATCTAAAGGCTTCTGCTTAAATGCTTGAAATTACACAACACTTGTGCGGCAAACATGTGAACTCATTCAATACCAGGAGTGTTCAGAGCAGAAATCCAGACAAATTTAAGCATACATTATAACCTCTCTCCTCTCACCCTGTGTCCTGGAGGCAGTCCCGGGTCACACACCGCAGCAGACAGCATCCGCACAAGCAGGTCTTGGATGAAGCCCATGCTGTCACCCACATTCAACAGCCCTGCCTGCAGCGCGCCGAGTGACGGCATGTCGGCACTGAGGTCCAACCCCAGGACCTTTCCAAAACAGCGCAGGAACTGCATCACCATTAGACAGTCTGAGAAACATCCGCCCGGCAACACCAGACCCGCTATCCGTGACAGCGCTGGCAGAGGCTGCACATGGATGCAATTATTTTAAAAAGTACATGTAATCACCTCAAGACTCATCTCTTTTCCCTAGTTTTTATGATTGTATGCACATGTGTATGTGGTGCTAATACACTAATAATGCACAAATGAATCTTTAAATTTGCTTGTGCATAAAAAGGATTTTCTGTGTGATTCACCTTCAGGTCCGACAGACACATGTCTTCATTGGGTTTGTTCAGCTCTTTGGCCATTTCCAGCTCAAGCCGCCTGAGCTCCAGCTTGCGCTCCTTGTTCAGTCGTTTTCATCTCGTTTCTCTCGTTTCAGACGCTCCTTCTCCTGCAGAAACATTTTTGAAGAGAGAGATGGAGCATAAGAGGAAATGTAATGGGAGGCAAAAGGAAGGAGAATGGAAAGAGAATGATGAATTGATAAAAGGAGCTGTATAACACACCTCAGCTTTCTTCCGGGCCTCCATCGCCTTCATCAACATCACATGCTGCCGACGTCTCTCTCGCTCCTACAGCAAACACTGAGACATTAGAGAACGAGAGAAGAAACAAAACTACACAGGAAAGAGCCAAAGAACAAACAAAAGAAGAAAACAAATAAATAAAACAAAATAACCAAAATAATGAATTATAAAAAGTATTAAAATAAGATGCAATGAAAGAAGGAACAAATCAAATTATGAAAAAAATAAGTGAAAAAACAAAACAAAAGAAAGGTTTAAAAAGGTAGAAAAAATAAAAACAAAAATTTAAAGAACAATGAATGAATTAGCAAGAAAACAAAAGAATGAAATCACACAAAATAAAACAAAAACAAAAATAAAACAAATTAATGAACAAACAAAATTAAATAATGAGACAAAAGACAGAACGAATAGGAAAAACAAAAGACCAAACAAAATAATGAAACAGCAAAAGATCTAAAGAAAACAACAAATTAGAAAGAAAGAACAAAAGAAACAATAAAAGAATGAATGAAAGAACAAACATAAGAAAGAAACAAACAAACAAACAAACCAACGAATGGAAGAACAAAAGAATGAAAGAAAGAACAAACAAATTAATGAATGAAAGAACAAAAAAAGAGAACAAATGAACAAAAGAAAGAACAAACAAATGAAATAAGTAATCATACAAATGAAAGATCAAACGAAAGAAAGAAAAACGAACAAACAAACAAAAGAATGGAAGAACAAAATAAAGAAAGAACAAATGAAAAAAGAACAAACGAAAGAAAGAAAGAACAAACAAACCAACGAATAGAAGAACAAAAGAATGAAAGAAAGAACAAACAAATTAATGAATGAAAGAACAAAAGAAAGAAACAAACAAACAAAAGAAAGAACCAAAACAATGAAATAAAGTAGTAATCAAACAAATGAAAGAAGAAACGAAAGAAAGAAAAACGCACAAACAAAAGAATTGAAGAACAAAATAAAGAAAGAACAAATGAAAAAAGAACAAAGGAAAGAAAGAAAGAAAAACAAACCAACGAATGGAAGAACAAATTAATGAAAGAAAGAACAAACGAACAAAAGAAAGAACAAACGAATGAAATAAAGTGATCAAACAAATGAAAGAACAAACGAAAGAGAAAAACGAACAAACAAACAAAAGAATGGAAGAACAAAATAAAGAAAGAACAAATGAAAGAAAGAAAAAGAAACGAACAAAGAACAAAAACGAAAAATTAAAGATACAAAATGAAAAAAAAGAGAAAAACAAACAAAAAAGTGCAAAAAAATAACAAACAGAACATCAAATAGAAGAAATAAAAACAAAACAGAAAGTGAACAAAATAATACAATACAGAGTGAAGATGAAAGAATATGAATGAACAAATAAAATAAGTCAGAATAAAAGGAAGAAGGAAACACATGATGGCAGACGCACTGAACGATGACACTGCAGAAGTGTGAAGGAGACGCAGCAGAGACGAGTCCGTCTGAAGACCCGTTCACACAAGAACCAGAACTATAACCGTACAGATCTAAGATCATTCTAATTAACGGCACAGAGAAACTATATTGTCAGAATCACTTTCAGAACACTCAGAATCCATCAGAATCCATCGTGCTTTAAAGGGATCGAGCATTTAAAGCGACAGCGTGGTGTGGACGTGGAGAGAGTTACAGTTATCGTTCTTGTTGTGAACGGGCCTGAAGACTATCACAGATCAGTTGGTCAGTTCCTAAACATCTGGCAGAAAGCTCTTGAGTTATTCCAGGTGTTACAGATTAGGCTTCAGGTTTCTACGGGCAGGACAGACAGGAAGAGACTGAACGAGTCTCAGTATATCAAGATTTAAACAAGACGCAAGAGACTTTAAAGCAGTTAAACAACGATCCAGACGGAAAACTGTTTTCAGCTGCTGAGTGACACTTTATACTTTTCCCAGGATCTTTAGGAAATTATTTTATTGTCCTTTTTAAATCTAAAACAACACAGACGCTTCAGGGGCAGGATGTTCTTCAAAATCACAAACAAATGAAAACACGCAAGAATCATAATGAATGTTTATGATATTGAGTTGATGATATGAAGCAGCGTGGTGCCGCACGCAATCCAATTTCCACCGGCACAGGTGGAAATCTTGTGACTGATGTCGGTTAACAGATATTTACATTATGACTCGGTTCCAAAACAGTGAGCTGCCTTTTAACGGAGCATCCTAAAAGAAATTAAACCCTCTACGTCTTTCATATAACTCGCACTCCACAAAAAAAAAAAAAAAAAAAAAAAAAGAATTGGATTGAACTACTTTTCAGTACTGTATGACAGTGTTGTTATATTTAACTAAAACTATTAAAAATGGTTTTCATTAAATGAAATAAATCTGAAAAAATAAAATATAAGAAGAAAAATAAATTAGAAATTAGATGTGTTTCCTTGGCTAATATTTTAATCTGAAGTACTAAAATTACAAAGACTAAAAAAAAAAAACTGAAAAATAAAGCTAAATAGAAATATATAACAAAACTAAAATTAAAATGTAATTTTTGCAAAATCTGAATAAATACACTAAAAAATGCTGGATTAAAAACAAACCAAGTTGGGTTAAAAATGGACAAACCCAGCGAATGGGTTGTTTTGACCCAGTGGTTGGGTTAAATGTTTTCCCAACCTGCTGGGTAGTTTTATTTAACCCAACTAATGTTTAAAAATTACTGTATTGCTTGCTTAAAATGAACCCAAAATATGTTGAAAATAAACATTTATTTATTTGTTTAATAAATGAACATTTATCAATGTTTAATTAATAATAATTAAACAATAAACATTTATTAATTTATTTAATAAATGTTCACATTTTGATTGTTATTGTTGCCTCTAGTAATTATGTGTCTGATTTTTCATTTCCAGCCTATTTTGGGTTAATTTTGAGCCAGCCATACAGTCATTTTTAAACAATAGTCAAGCAATTATTGTTGGGCAAACATTTAACCCAACCGCTTGGTTAGTCCATTTTCAACCCAACTTGGGGGTTTTTTAGTGTACTAAAATAGTATATAAATAATGCTAAAATAACACTACTGCATGACCTATATTCAAAATGCTCTTTTAATTCACTAGAATTTCTCTCATTTTGTTTGATTTTTCAATGCATTCTGCTAGCAATGCATTATGGGATTTCATTGACTGTAAACAATATATGCAATGCTGTCTAAGAACATCTTAAAGTCCCCCTGTAGTCAATCAGTTTTTTCCTTAAAACATCTTTGATTACCAAAATGACATATTTAAACATTTTTCCTGTGAAAAAAAATTCTTGAAGCCTTAAAATAGCTTGAATGTAACTCTACACCCTTGCCTCATTTAACCCTCAGGGGTCTGAGTATTTTTGGGGCCCTGGAGAAGTTTTGACATGCCTGACATTTGTGCTTTTTTCATTTGTTCATAAACATATTAATGGAAAAAGTGTCATTACACTGTATTCAGCACAAACTAGGCTACCATAATATGTGAGGAACATGTATGTACATGTTTGTGTTTTTGAAGGAATAATGTTTATGCGTGGTTATTGAAAAAACAAAAAACTTAAGTCACTGAAATAAGGCCAAAAAAATAAATCTGTGTTCACAAGACTTCTGGGTATTGGAGGTTGTAGACTAGTTTTTGCTTCAAAATGATGTAAAAATTATTCTGCCTATTTGTTCATATAAAACAATATATTGATTTAGTTTTTATAAGACACTTTTGTCAAGAAACACAGTATGCATGGAGGCGTGAATCATCATGAATAATGCTGTGATTCACACCTGAGAAGACAAAAGATTCGCATAATGACCTTTAATGACTTGCATAAATAATGAGCTCTTTCAGTCAGGTAGGCTGTGAAAAAACCCTCTGTGATCATGTCTCAAGCTCATCATGGTGTATATCAAACATACAGAAAAAACAGCAATACTGTGAAATATTATTACAATTTAAAATAATGGTATTCTATTATATTCTTTAAAATATAATGTATTTCTGTGATGCAAAGTGTCTGAACAGTTATGTTACCTCTATGGCATTTCATATAGGCTTTTAGCTTAATATACATGGATACTCATAAATATGATAATTAGCCCCGCCTCCACTCACGAACAACTTATTGAGGTAAACGCTACACAATGAGATCGCTTTTTACAAAGTTGTCGTCGGACACATAACGATAATTAATATGATTAGCCTTTTGCTTGAGTATGTTATCAAACAGCTGATAATGTGCTGCTAATGTTACACAAACCATGTTCCTATTCACAAGTCAGACAGCTGTCTTCTAACAATCAGTATCCTTAGAAATGCTTTGAACACCTCTGAACGTTGGTGGAAAAAGGCATATAGTTCATCATAACATCATAATATATATCATACACCCGCTATATCACTAAATTTACCCGATTTTTCAAATCAGCAGAAAAACTATACCGGGATAACCTTTTTTTGAGACTCCCTTGTTCGGTCAGTTAATGTTATGCTAAAGCCCTCTGGCACATTGATGTGATTGGTCACAAGGTAGTTTGTGACATCAGAAGCTTTAAACCAGTGGGTTTGAGACTGTCTTTGGTTCACTGCAGTTTTAAAGAGAAAATAGTCTGCAATGGTGTTGACTTATGAATTTGCACATGGTTTGTATTAAAGCATATTAAAAACACCACAGAGACATATAAACAACATTAAAACTTGATTTCACCACAGGGGGACTTTAAAAGGCTTAAGCTTTGTTTCTATGATGCCTTAAAATGCTGCCTAAATAGGCAGCTCACTAGGTTTTGGAAAAGAGCCTATTTCTCTCTCTTTGGCAAGCAGATGAAAGCAGATGCAGGGCGTCATGCAAGAGGAATGTGAGTCCAAGCAGTAAGTTGCATGTGCAACATGGAGCAAAACACCTGAATCAAGCATTTCACAATGAGTTAGATGTTCAAAAGTAAACATACCCATACCATATCTAGTCTATGTCTCTCCAACTCCTGGCAGAGAGAGTTGGCAAAGGCAAGAACAAAAATAAATAAATCAATGTATACAACTCCCCATTAGAATGATTACCCATAATGCATTTAGAGGAATAGTTGAGCCAAAAAACAACATTCTGACAGATTACACAGAAGAAGTTTCATTTTGGCTCAATGATTCCTTTAAAATAATCATATAAAAGAATAAAAGCAGCAGAGACTTGAGGCATTCTTCAGTGAAACAGTGTTTGCGTCTGCTCATACCTGGTGCTTCAGGATGATGGCCTGCTGTCTACGGAGCTCCTTCTCCTTCAGACAGAGATAAAAATAAATTACTGCCTTATTTCCATTAGTGAGATGGGTGAGAGAAAGAGATGCAGATGGAGGGGTGTCATAAACCGATAGGATTTTCTCCATTTATTTCTGCAGTATATTGAAATGGCTGGGTTTTGATTGACAGGCGTACCGTCGCGGGGCACCTGAGTGTTAATGTAAAATGAGAAATGGAGTATCGCCACCGTCTCGGGTCTCACTCAATCTGCTCACAGAAATACACCCAAATGGGTATAAAAACGTGCATTTCAGTTTCAGATTTTTGTTTTTTATTAAGGCACATTTTTTGTACCCATAATGTTTCTAATCATAAAAAGTCATTTTGAAAAATGAAATCTCAAACGTAACAATTATTTCTGTTATCTATAAAATCAAAACACCAATAAGGTGCATTTTTGTTACGAGTAACATAATATCTGACCCTGCACTGTTCTGACTGTATTTTAAGTTAATCCAATTAGAAAACTATGGGAGAAAACATGGAATGACGTGAACAGGTTTAAAATAAATGGTAAATTTAAACCAACGGCTGGGTTTGTTGATCCAAACATGGGTTAAAACAACCCAGCATTTTTTAGAGTGAGATACTGAGATAAAATGTTTGCAGTTAACAATTCAGTAAATCAATAAAATGCATTAATTACTAAAATAAAAACCTTTATTCGTTTTTCAGCTTCTAGTATTTTGGCGTTGGCAGCCTCTTCCTTCTTTCTTCTTTTAGCCTGTGAACATAAACAGAAGTTATATCACTTAATACATAATACAATATTAATTTAACATAAGAAATTATTTGACTCAAGTTATATAACTTCACCAGTAAGTGTTTAAATGCGTAGTACAGTATGAACTAAATAATGTGAGTTTTAAAAAAATAATAACAATATTTTTTCAGATTTCTAATGACATTTGATAGACATTCCATATTTTTGTGTTTTTTATTGAAATGGCTTAAAAGGATGATTTTGTCCCAGTCAGAGGAAACATCATTTATAAATCAAAGTGTCATTATAGAGAAGCAGATTTAATAGTATAAGAAATAAAATACAATCTAGAAAAAAATCTAGTGAAAATAATCAAGATAAATTTTTAATGTCGGCAACCAACCCTCGAGACAACTTCATATTCATTACTAGATAGTCGATTAAAAAACACTCAAAGCTTTCTGTATTAGACTGTTGAACTCTTCTTGGAAGAAACGACTGATTAATATTGCAAGCTTGTGCTTCAATCAAGATGACAATCACTTTTATCCCAGTAAATTAAAATGGGAAAACACAAGCAGGGCTTTAAAAGTACCTTAAACTCTGAAAGAATAAATTAAATTCACATTAAAATTATTGCAGTAGTCACTCTGTCGAAGGCAGTTAAGGTTCATTAACTGACCGTGTTATAGTCAACATGCTAACTGCTTGTCCTAACATGTGAAAGATTAATGTGGATGCTTTAGGAGGAATATTTTTTTTAAATTTTAGTGTCACTGTCTGTGACAAAATCCAGTGGTGACATATGTGTCTTTATGCTTTACCTGATTAAAGTTCAGTTTGTTTGTTTGTTTTTTAATGCCATGCCAGCTTCTGTGGCTATTTTCATGGCGAGAAAATTTATGGTAAATCTATATCAGGTTTTTTTCCCATTTTTGATAAAAACTCAAACTATTAGGGATGCACCGATACCAGTATCACCAAAGAGTGATACCTCACGTGACATAACTGACAGAATGTGTGTCAGTATCCATGGATTCGGTCTTAAAGAGACTGTAGCCTAATTAAATATTTGTCATTAATGTTAATAAAACAACAAAAGATGTTAAAGGTGCCATCGAACGTTTTTTTTTACAAGATGTAATATAAGTCTAAGGTGTCCCCTGAATGTGTCTGAAGTTTCAGCTCAAAATACCCCATAGATTTTTTTTAATTCATTTTTTTAACTGCCTATTTTGAGGCATCATTAACTATGCGGCTGCGGCCCCTTTAAATCTCGCGCTCTCCGCCTCCTCCCGAGCTCTGGACTCTATCACTGCATAAACAAAGTTCACACAGCTAATATAACCCTCAAAATGGATCTTTACAAAGTGTTCATCATGCATACTGCATGCATGCTTCGGATCATGTGAGTATAGTATTTATTTGGGTGTTTACATTTGATTCTGAATGAGTTTGATAGTGCTCCGTGGCTAAAGCTAACATTACACACTGTTGGAGAGATTTATAAAGAATGAAGTTGTGTTTATGAATTATACAGACTGCAAGTGTTTAAAAATGAAAATAGCGGCTCTTGTCTCCGTGAATACAGTAAGAAACGATGGTAACTTTAACCACATTTAACAGTACATTAGCAACATGCTAACGAAACATTTAGAAAGACAATTCACAAATATCACTAAAAATATCATGAATCATGGATCATGTCAGTTATTATCGCTCCATCTGCCATTTTTCGCTATTGTTCTTGCTTGCTTACCTAGTCTGATGATTCAGCTGTGCAGATCCAGACGTTAATACTGGCTGCCCTTGTGTAATGCCTTGAACATGGCTGGCATATGCAAATATTGGGGGCGTACATATTAATGATCCCGACTGTTACGTAACAGTGGTGTTATGTTGAGATTCGCCTGTTCTTCGGAGGTCTTTTAAACAAATGAGATTTATATAGAAGGAGGAAACAATGGTGTTTAACTCACTGTATGTCATTTCCATGTACTGAACTTGTTATTCAACTATGCTGAGGTAAATTCAATTTTCAATTCGATGGCACCTTTAAATAAATGTATACATGGTAATAAACCTACTGTATCTGAAGTTTATATTTGTATCTATAGTATTTGTTGTATTCTTTGTAATTTGTTTGTAAATTTCTTTTTATATAACAACAATTATATATAAATATTGGTAATTATGCTCTTTGAAGGTTATTGTTCTTTAAGTTTGTGACAAGCACATAAAAATTATTACTTTTTTCATCAGAGTAATAATAAAGAAGCTGTCCTACATTCATTAGTCTCACTGTGTTGTGCTTGGAAAACTGCAACATCACCCAAAAAAAAAAAGAAAGAGAGAGAAATTAATAAATGTATAGGCATCGGTATCGGCGAGTACTAGAAAAAAGTATCGGTACTCGGTCCTTAAAAAATGGTATCGGTGCATCCCTAAAAACTATATTTGGTTTAACTTTGTTAAAAATGACTTCAATAGTGTTAACTGAGTAAACAAGGTTTCTCACAGCACAATGTAATAAAAGATGTTTCAGGGTTTTGACAGAAAGATCATGTTGGTGAATTTTCTCCTAATATAGAGACAATCCAACCCTCTCCATTGACTTTGTATTGCGTGAAGCTGCCTCCTTGTCATTTCTTGCTTATTACAAAAGACAGAACAGTCTAAAAGCTGCTGTGTGACAAGGTGTACAGCAAACAAGCTAAAAAACACAGAACTAAGTTTTTATAAGCAGCCGAACTGTAAAAGCCAGCCTTTAAGGAGACAAAAGTGGATACAAGCAATAAAATGTGAAGCATCAGCAGGAAGAATGGATAAATTGTGGGATTTTGACACTCAGTATGCCTACGTGTGCAGTAAACATTGTCACACTGGTAAGTCAAATATCCAAATGTCGGTAACACTTTAGTACAGGGAACACATATAAACTATTAACTATGACTTTTCCCTCAATAAACTCCTAATTTACTGCTTATTAATAGTTAAGGTTTAGGTATTGGGTAGGATTCAGAATGTAGAATAAGGCATTAATATGTGCTTAATAAGTACTAATAAACAGCCAATATTCTAGTAATATGCATGCTATTAAGCAACAAGTTAAAAGACCCTAAAATAAAGTGTTACCCAAATGTCATTTTTATATATTATGTTTTCTTTCGCCGATTACGTTCCCCTCCAGTTGGCGTAGTTCTCAGAGTAATATGACACATTGCACTCTCTCAATTGCCTGTATCTACTTTTGTGTCCTTAAACACTTGTTTTTTGGGGGGGTTGACAGCTTATAAAAACTTAGTTTTGTGTTTTTTAGCTTGTTTGCTGTACACACATAGCAGCTTTTAGACATTGTTCTGTTTTTTGTTATAAGTCAGAAATGACAAGGAGGCTTCAAGCAATGCAAAGTCAATGGAGAGGGTTGGACTGTTTTTGTCCCCTGGCTGGCATGATGTTCAGATTATGACGCGTGTCGCTCTTTCTCTATTAAAACTTGTGTGTCATCCTGGAATGGCAACAAAGGGAATAAACAATCTGTTCCCATCAGTTTGAAAATTGACAGAAACTTCTTCTGATTAAAGTTCAGACACACCTCATTTATTATTACTACTACTTCCCACACTTCAAAATAACTGTAAAGTCATCATGACAAAGCTGACAGCTTTTCAATCACTTTCCACTTAATTTCAAATAGTTTTTAAACTAAGATGTTAGTTTTGCATGTATGCTTAAATATTTAATTTATAATACTTAAGTATTTAATTCTAAATATATGCATATCTAATTTATATTTGTATTATACTATTTTGTATACATACACTTTTAGAAAGCTTGGTAACACTTTATTTTACAGTGTCATTGTTACATATGTTACATGTATTTACTGTAGTAATTATGCATAATTACGTGCAATTAACCTTAAATCAAACCCTCATCGTAACCCTAACCCTATAGTAAGTACATGTAGTTAATTGTCATTACTCAGTACTTAAATATATAATTACACTGTAATACTGACACCTTAAAATAAAGTGTAACCGAAAGCTTTTTTGGAAAGAAATTAATACTTATTATTCAGCAAGGGTGCATTAAAGTCATCAAAAGTGACAGTAAAGACATTTATAATGTTACAAAAGCTTCTATTTCAGATAAATAATGTTCTTTTGAATTTTTTATTCATCAAAGAATCCTGAAAAACATCAAAGCATCAAACATCAAAAGCATCAAATCAGCATATTAGAATGATTTCTGAAGGATCATGTGACACTGAAGACTGGAGTAATGATGCTGAAAATTCAGCTTTGATCACAGGAATAAATTACATTTTAAAATATATTCACATAGAAAACAGTTATTTGAAATGTAAGTTTTTGCTGTATTTTGGATCAAATAAATGCAGCCTTGGTGAGCAGAAGAAAATTTTACCAATCTAAAACTTTTGAACAATAGTGTATATACAGTAATTTGTTTTAAATTTACATTTGTATTACATTTATAATATTTTAGTGTGTATATAAACTTTTTTTATAAGTACCTCCAAAATCTGCCGAGCACGGAGTTCTTTCTCCATACGGACCTGCTGGATTCTCTTGAACTTTTCCTGTGGAAAAAGCCAGGAATGTCAGAGAATGAATTTTCATTGATGAAATGTGAAGCCACAGGCATTTTATGCATCAATACATAAAAATAAACACTTATCTGAAGTGTCAAAAGCAACGATGTGACACAAACGACATGAGAAAGCATTGCATCGGCTGATTGCTGACCTGCTGTTTGAGAATCTTCATTTGTTCCTTGTGTTTCCGCCGCTCTTCCGCTGCCATGATTGCTGGAAGTTCAGAGGAAAATGATTTAGAAAGTGTACTAGAAACCAGAAACATCTTATAAAGCTCAAGCTCACCCTGCTGTCTCCTGGCCTCTTTGGCCGCTCGTGCCAGTGCCTGCTTTTCCAGCTTACGCATCAGCTTCATCTGAGCCGCCTGCCGCGCGATTTCTGCCAGATACGGGAGATCTTTAGAACTAATCCATCATCAGAAACTCTATACAAGTTCAACTATCCACTTTAAGCTATTTTCCTTGAATGTGCAAGACTTCCGACTCATTATAAATAACTAGAAGAATTGCAGTAAAGAGTAAAACTATGTGCATTTATTTTGGGTGAACTAAATCTTTTAAAACATAGCAAGTTGAAATGAAGATGTTTAGAAATGTTTTAGTTTCAGAAGCGGTACCCTGAGCCTCCAGTTTGCGCAGTAGTTTGGCCTCAGAGGTGCTGAGAACATCAGCTTCACTGTCGTCAGGCGCTCGGCCTTTCCTGCGAGAGCGAGCGGGGTCACCGGCAGGACTGCTCAAAGGGTCAAGACTCTTCAGACGACCCCGCCGACCTTCTATCGCTAGGATACGGGGGATGACTTCCTCCTCTTTCAGCACGCACCACTGTAACCCCTGAAGACGACAACATTGTTTAGAAAATAAATTATTAGGGAAAATGTATTAATTTTATTGGCTTCTTTTATAATTTTTTTATTTAATATTTAAAACACTTTAACACGACAGACAACATTGTTTAGAGAATTTTTTTAAATATACAATTATAAATAATAAATATTATTTTATTATTATTTATTAGTAGTAGTATTTGTAATAGTAGAATAAAACTGATGATGATGATGATGATGATGATAATAATAACAATAACAACAACAACAATAATAATAATAATAATAATAATAATAATAATAATATGTACAATTTTGGCTCATTTTATTATTTTTTTATTAAAAATGAACACTTTCACACTACGGAATACAACATTGTTTAGAGAATAAATTATTTTTTACAACAACACAACAATAAAATAATAAATAAATAATAATAATAATAATAATAATAATATGTACAATTTTGGCTCATTTTATTATTTTTTTATTAAAAATGAACACTTTCACACTATGGAATACAACATTGCTTAGAGAATAAATTATTTTTTACAACAACAACAATAATAATAATAATAATAATAATAATAATATGTACAATTTTGGCTCATTTTATTATTTTTTTTATTAAAACGATCTTTCACACTACGGAAAACAACATTGTTTAGAGAATAAATATTTTTTTACAACAACAACAATAATAATAATAATCATAATAATAATAGTAGTATTAGTAGTAGTAATAGTAAAAAAAAATATCTAAAATAGTTATAAAATAAAAAATAGTATAAAATAGTTATGATATTCATGCATTATTATTATTATTTAGATGGCTTATTTATTATATTTTTTATTATTTTTAAACACTAACACAGCAGACAACAACATTGTTCAGAGAATAAATAATTATTTTTTAAAAATATATAATAAAATAATATTTATTATTTATAATTATATGTATTATTAGTAGTAGTAGTATTAGTTGTTGCAATAGTAGAGTAAAAAAATAATAATATCTAAAATTATTTATTATTATTATTATTTTCTTAGATGGCTTATGTATTATATTTTTTAAATTAATTTAAAGACTTTAACACCACAGAAAACAACATTGTTTAGAGAATATTTTTAATATTATTATAAATATTATTATTAATATTAATTCAAATATTAATAATTTAGTAGTAGTAATAACAGTAAAATAAAAATTATAATATCTAAAATAGTTATTCATTTATTATTATTATCATTATTATTATTATTATTAATATTATTGCTTAGATTGCTTATGTATTTATTTATTATATTTAAATAAATATTAGATTCTATTAATATTAAAATAACAAATTAGTATTTTATACTTCTATTACTTATTTATTTTTGTATTAGTATATTTATATTAGTATATTAATATTACTGTAATAAAAAAAAGAAGCACACTTAAACTCCACAGATATACAACACTACAATGTTTATTACAGTAAAACTATAATAAACAGTGAAAAATAATTACCTGTGGTCCATCTCTGGCTTCATAGAAGTCGCCAACCTTTATTTTAGCACTGAAGCTAAAATGATCACGTGTAATGTCGCTTATTCCGTTTCTGGTCAGATACTGTGAGGGGTGAGAACATGAGATTAACAGAAAGGCAGGAGCATCGGTCATGAAGAAGCCCACACCGGTCGAACACAACTTCTCTTGCCTTGATGACATCAGGGTACTGTCTGAGTCTTCTGCCGCACGGAGCATAGTACGCCACCTCTCCCCGTAAACGTCCAGACACGTTTGTGATGCGCGTCTCTCTCTGCCATCTGCAAACACAAAGAGTTTAATTTCATGCTATAGACTCAAAGTGAAGTCATGCATAAATGAGACAACTACAAGTCAGTCATTTGTAGGCTGGAAAGTGGCAGGAAAACCCATTCATTACTTTTTCTATTCCTTTTAGACACTTTAGCATCACCATGTTTTCAGGTTAGAGTGTTTTATTAGCTGCATTGGTAACACTTTAGTTTGGGGACAAAATCTCACTGTTAACTAGTTGCTTATTATCATGCATATTACTAGCATATTGGCTGTTTATTAGTATTTAAAAAAGCAAATATTAATGCCTTATTCTGCATGACTATATTCTACATCCCTTAATCCTAAACTTCACCACTACAACAACTACCTTATTAACTATTAATAAGCAGTAAATTAGGAGTTTATTGAGGCAAAAGTCATAGTTAATAGTGAAAGTGTGTTCCCCAAGCTAGAGCGTGACCACTACATTTAGTCAAGTTAAGTCACATTTATTTATATATAGTGCTTTATCCACCTTATTTTTTACGTAAGAGTGCTGCTTCCAGCTTCCAGTTATTTTTAGTCTGTTATGCTGCTTGATATTGCATAATTCAAGTAAAGTTTTGTTCTCATCCAATAGTATCAATGCATTCAAATGAAAAATATTACTGAATATTAAGTGTCTTTTAATAGGTTTTAGTGAAAATGTATCAATTCTGTATCAAATGTATCAAACTGTAACTATTTCGGAATCTTATAGTTTCTGTTCAAGGAATTTTTAAAAAGAATCTAAATAAATATGATTATATATTTAAAGTCCCCCTGTAGTCAATAAATTTAACCCTTAAATCTCATCTTAGATCACCAAAATTACATATTTAAACAGTTTTTCCATTAAAAAAATATTTCATAATGCCTTAAAATAGCTTCAATGTAACTCTACACCCTTGCCTCATTTAGTATACATCGATCTATGAATATGCAAATTAGCCCCGCCTCCACTTGCTCACACCAGTTCAGAGATCCATTTGTTTCTGATCACACATTGACTTGATTGGTTACAAGGGAACCAGAAACACCAGCGATTTCAAACCACGTTTTTGAGACTGTCTTTTTTCACTGCAGTTTTAAAGAGAAAATACTCTGCAATGATGTTGACTTATGATTTTGCACATGTTTTGTCTTAAAGCATATTAAAAACATCACAGACATATAAACAACATTAAAAACTTGATTTCACCACAGGGGGAGTTTAATATGATTAATATGATTATAAGTTATTGCCTCCTCAGATGACTTTATTGTGTTTTTTTGACAACAAGTCAAAGCACATTGCCCAAAACGTTTTCTCTCTCTCTAAAGAGAAGCAGCTGCAGCAGATGAAAGGCTGTTAATGATGTACACTCAAGAGTGTGCAGTCTTGTTTGTGGATTCTTGCATTGCTGTGGCAATAACAAACCTCTGTACTCAAGGGGGCGATAGAGTCTCCTTCAAATGTCTGTCGTTAAACCAGATGAGCTGTTGCTAAATGGAAGCTGCTTTAAACATGCTGACTTACTCAGAGATTCTCTTCAAACTGTAGAAGACAGTTTACAATAACGCCATCTAGTAGATTGACACATACAGCATTCACACTTGCATAGTTAGAAACAAATTTGTGTTAAAAGCAAGATTGTTCTGGGCCTGCAAATGTGTGACAGCACTAATCAAAAGAAATGAATGGTCAGTGTAACATGATATGGCTTTAAAGTCACGTCTCACCCATATTCTAGAGGTTTGCGTAGTGCACTCTCATCTGTGACTCTTCTCCTTTTCCCTAGGGACATGGTAGATAAGCAATATAAATGACAAAAACATATACTTGTAGCTTTAAAGTCAAAATGAACTCATTTAATCCAGATTAGATTTTCATATGAAAAATATAAACACGCTTAAGTGCGCCACATGCTGTTTCCTGAAGGAATTTAGAGTCAGCTGAATGACACTGGCAGGGCGCATCCTCATTTTCACCTCACGAACATACATTCTTCTTTGCTCATAATTTTGTTATGCAAGTAGTTATTGTCTTTCTTTCTTCAGTTGAAAAGAAATTATGGCCGATGGTTTCTCTAGATAAGACTCTTATTCCTCGTCTGGGATCATGTAGAGCTCTTTGAAGCTGCACTGAAACTGACATTTGGACCTTCAACCCGTTGAACCCCAGTGAAGTCCACTATATGGAGAAAAATCCTGGAATGTTTTCCTCAAAAAACCTTCATTTCTTTTCGACTGAAGAAAGGCATAAACATCTTGGATGACATGGGGATGAGTAAATTATCAGGAAAACTGAATTCTGAAGTGAATTTTAAGTGAACTAATCCTTTAATTTAATTAAGACAAGATGAAAAATATAAATCACAATATCAATTTAAGCAAACTGACAAAAATATGACAACAAAAAACAAGTATTACATTGTTTTTTGTGGATAAATGTCACAATTCGAACAATTTACAATTTAGGTAAATCGAACAATTTACCTTGGGGTGCGGGCACACACTGTGAGATGAAAAAGATGGGCTGTGATTCCCAGAGTTGGTCACAATGGTTGGTGTGGCTGTGACAGGTGTTTTATGAACCTGTAGATTGAGAGGGGCGGGGCTAGTGCTGTGGGAGGAGTCTAGTACAGACGCTGTGGAACTGGTGAGTTTGAGTGGCATTCTGTCCATTTCTAAATCTGTGTCCATCTCTTCATCTTTACCATTCTCATCATCAGAATCACTGTCTAAATTGCTGTCAGAATCTGCAGGAGAGAAAACAACATGAGAGTGTACGTGAGGTGACAAGAGGGGGTATGCAAACAAAATGCTGAGTTTTGCCATTCATTTAATTCTACACCACCCTAAAATAACATTAAAACCGAGCACGATTTAAGAACTCTCTTCGATACAAAGACCCTGTGAGTTCTTGTTTTTAATGTTGATAATATATTATACGAGCAAGAATGCAATTTTTCCACACAATTGCACGTGACATTGATTTTATCAGTTCAACAAAAACGGCTAATATTAAGTGATAAACATTTTAAATGCAGTATTGTTGTTTGCTCAATTTTGCAACGTAATAATAGTTCCAACGAAAGCCACAGAACGAATCGTGAGAGCCAATGATTCAATGAGCCACTCGATGACTCACTCACGAAAGACAGTGACTTACCGCCACCTTTAATATTTAAAAGTATCACTTAGTTTTTACCATCAATGCATATTTCTCTATTGAACCTTTTTATTTAAAACATTATTTATTTTAAAAAGGTATTTACAAAGATAAAAAATACACTGGAAAATCAATTTAAAGGGGTAACTATTGTCCCTTAAAGGTGCAATATGTAAGATTTCTGTCCTCTAGAGGTCACTAGAGGCCTATTCAAAACAAAGGCGTAGCTTGATGACGGTAAGTTTGAGAGTGGAATCTTGGGACATGTGGTCTTCACTTCACGGTGGAAACAATCAGGAAAGGACTCGGGAAGAAATCATGTTCATGGATGCGATTATTAACGTTAGTATGAAGCAGAGCAGGAGCGAGTGTTGTGGAGCTGAACGAGGAGCTGGAGCGATTGATCAACACACGCCTCACGAGCAGCGGGACTTTTATTATGACACAGTCGCCGACGCCGCTTCCGCTTTTCCGGTCATGAGTATGAGGTAACGCAGCTCTGTTTATCATATTAGATACATTTGAGAGTGTTGAAAATGATGTTATAACGTTACTCTGTGCGTTCGCTCGGCGGCTGCTGTGAGACACTGTTACACACTGCAGTAAGATAGATCGATTTTACAATATCATAATAAATGCTGGACGGCTTGTGTTGATAAATGGCATGCAATTAATTTTAAAACGTATTGTATGATGGAGAAAATGCTGTATTACTGTTACTAAAAATAAACCTGCATCTGGTTATGCTATGTTAGCTACTTCACAAAATAGTGTTTTTCTCTGAGGCATGGTAAAGCATGAGACTCGCAAAACATCAAGAAAATTAGATTTAAACACTAAGACTAAACATGTTGAGCTATATAACAATAATTAGTTTTATGTCTATAAATGTAACCAAACAGTTGTTCCCTTGTCTATTAAAACGTGTAAATATTAAAGCGTCTTTGGTGTTTCCATGGTTTCTACTAAATAAAACCGGAAACCGAGGGTAACGCGGGTATGACGCAATTGACAGGCGACTCCTCACACGTCCCGGAGCCTTGGTTAAAATTGCAATTTTCTTTATGATTTACAAATAGTTGGAAACATTTGATATTTTGTAAGTACTCAAGTAAACAAAATATATAACACTTGCCTTGTGGTTTTTGGATATTTTACTGCAAAAATCTTACATATTGCACCTTTAATGTAAAAGGTGTAACTGCAGTTAAGTGGAAGAGAGGGTGTACGCAGAAAGATGTTAAATGCTTCAGGGGGTACTCCACTCTAAAAAAGTTTGAGAACCACTGCTGCAAAAAATCATAACATGACCTCTATAAATATATGTTCTGAATGATTAAACTTCACGCTGACCTGAGAGACTGTCGTTTGAAATGTCATTTTCATCCTCATCCTCCATTGAGTCATCAGAGTCTTTACTGTCGGGGAGGTCAGACTCCGCCTCTCTGAAGTTCTCCACCAATGACGGTCTCTCTCTCTTCACCATCCTCTGTTCCATTTTACAGCCCTTCCCTCGGCCTGCTCTCAGAGTCGGACCAGGTGAGGTAGCGGTCCGACCCGTCTCTCTGGCCGCCGTGGTGGTGAGGTTGATGGGGGTGTTGTATGCGGGGCTGGTGGCAGCCAGCAGTGGTTTATCAGGGACGCGTGCGCTCTGGCAGCGATGTTTGGTAATCAGGGCCAGAGGAGCGTCCTGCACTGCGCTGGGATGGTGGTTCTCAATAGGAAGAGACGGGAGGATCGGACCCGTATGGAAGTTTCTGGCTGCTCTGTGGTTCCTGTGCATCTCTCAACGGTGGAGGAAAGGCCTGTTTGATCGGCTCCTGAGGTAGTGACGGCTGATGGGACAGAGAGCAATTACTTCATCTGTCATTCATTGTGACTCATTGTTGCCTTCATGCACACAAATATAGGAACACATATGCAACTAATATATTCAAATCAATATTTAGAATATATTGTTTTTATTATAATGTAGAAGATTGTTTTCATAATAAACAATCAAGCTGAGAATTGAATTATGCGTATGATATACACTACCGATAAAAAGTGCTCACCATGGCTGTATTTATTTAATCAAATACAGTAAAAATTGTGAAATACATGTATTATTATAATTTCAAATGCCTGTTTTCTGTGTGAATATATTGTAAAATGTAATTTATTCCTGTGATCAAAGCTGAATTTTCAGCATCATTACTCCAGTCTTCAGTTTCACATGATCCTTCAGAAATCATTCTAATATGATGATTTGCTGCTCAAGAAACATTTATTATTATCAATGATGAAAACAGTTTTGCTGCTTTTTATGGAAGCCCGTTTCCGCCACAAAAAAAAAAAAAAGAAAAAAAAAAAAGATGATGAATTGCAACTTTATCTCAGAATTCTGACTTTTTAACTCACAATTGCGAGTTTATACTCACAATTGCGAATTATAAGTCAGAATTCTGAGATATAAAGTCGCAATTGCGTGATCTAAAGTCAGAATCGCGAGATATAAAGTCGCAATTGCGTGATAAAAAGAATTCTGAGATATAAAGTCGCAATTGCGATATAAAGTCAGAATTCTGAGATATAAAATTGCTCAGAATTCTGAGAAATTAGTTATAAGTCAGAATTCTTGCGATAATTGCGAGTTATAAAGTCAGAATTCTGAATATAAAGTCGCAATTGCGTAGAGCCAGTCAGAATTCTGAGATATAAAGTCGCAAATATAAAGTCGAATTCTGAGATATAAAGTCGCAATTGCGAGTTATAAAGTCAGAATTCTGAGATATTAAAGTCG
>JAOTNS010003934.1:475000-720000 GCA_028476615.1 Culter alburnus | reverse complement strand
CTTATCTGTGTTGTTATATGATTGATATTTTGAATTTGCACCATTGTGAATCCACTGCTAAAAAACCCTACACTAAACACTTCTCTTGTAGAAAATTTCAGACCCGTTTCTCTTCTCCCATTCATAGCGGAAACACTTGAATGAGTATTTATAGCATTTTCCTGACAACTACAGACAATTTGGAAGAATACGTCAAAATGCAATCCAATGTTCCGGTGCAAATCTAAACATGACAGCGTAAAAAGGTGTACACCATTTCATACGGGAAGCGGCAGTCGCGAGTGTCTAGTTTGTTTTCACAGAGAACGCGTTTTTGATTTCCACTGCGCTGTTTTTCCATGCAAATGTGCAGTTTGTCCATTGCACTCGCATCTTTTGCAGCATCCTGTGCATGACGCTCAAGTTAAAGGGTTAGTTCACCCAAAAATTAAAATTATCCCATGATTTATTCACCCTCAAGCCATCCTAGGTGTATATGACTATCTTCTTTCAGACAAACACAATCAGAGATATATTTAAAAAAATCCTGGCTCATCCAAACTTTATAATGGTATTGAATGGGAGTGCATTTTGAATCACAAAAAAATGCATCCATCTATCATAAAAATAATCCATACTGCTCTGGGGGTTAATAAAGGCCTTCTGAAGCGAAGCAATGGGTAAGAAAAATATCCATATTTAAAACTAGGGATGCACCGATGTATTGGCTGATTTTTGCTCAATTTACAACCATCGGCATATTGGCTATAGAAGGAAAAAGGCAGATATATCAAAACGATTGGTTTATTAATTAACTGTGAAGGCACTGAGCTGTATAATGACATAATTCTAGTGCTGCTGTCTGCGCTTTAATGTTAATCAAATAACAAAAGATCGCACACTATTCTTGACTAAAAAACTTTTGTAACTTCCATAAGTTTAGCGGACCACATCAGAATGATGAACTTTACTAATGTTTTATTAAGATTATTGCATCCTTTTTCTTTCCAAAAAAAAAAAAAAAAAAAAAAAAAAAAAATCACCAGAAAAGCTAAACATTACAGAGCACAAGAAGTGCGCATTAAAATCTCTCTCCATTGCATTATCATCAACATACAGCGAATTACTCAAAACACTTATTACAACTAACAGTAAACAAATACATACAGATCTTATGTCTTTTCAGGGGATGCTTAATAAACAGATAAACTTTAAATCTGCAAAATATCTCTGAAGAACTGCATGCTCGCTGATGAGATGAGAAAACCCATCAAAATAAGAGTCCCGCCTTAGTAAAGGAGATAGTGTAGATCTAACACATATTTAAACTTACAAAAAATATTAAAATGTATACAAAAACAAATTAGAAGATTAATCACAATAAAGTCTGTTACAATAAAGAATGATTAATATGTATATAATTTATACACTGAAGAATATGCAGTTATTTTACATTTGTTTACTGTACCTGAAAACTATTAAACCTACCTAAAAAGCACTGTTTATTTCATATGCATCTTTTTCTGTTATCTTTATGTAGGCCTGCTGAATGTTAAATGGATCCAATCCATGTTCGTTAAAAAATATTTGATGATGCAGCAATAAACCTGCTGGTATATTTTAATGCAGGTGTTTTTGAACTTTGCTAATTTAAACCATGATCAAAATACTATCTATTTTGATGACAAAATTTCAAATAAGAGAGGAAGTGACAAATATCGGTATCGGCCAATAATTGTTTATTAAAATCTGTATCAGCCCCAAAAAAACCATATCGGTGCATCCCAATTTATAAACTAAAGTAACAAGCTTCTGGCAGACAACCATAAGCATACTGCACAAGTTGACTTGCACCACAAGAGTAACCCCTGACGCGATGTATGACGCAGGATGTAGGAGTATCGTAAGATTAGACGCCTCTCGCGGTTTAAACAAATAGGGCTGGACAACAAACTCAAGCTCCTCTTCTCACATTTCTCTTTTAAAATTCTCATTTTAGACTTCCAATGTGACCTGTGTTTTGTTTTGCTCCATTCTCTGCGCTTCCGCTTTCATCAATGGTCTTAAAATTACAATAATATTGTATAATGGCAATTATTTCTGGGCTGTATTTCTATAACTGTCGTGACAGGCCTACATAGAGCTCAACCTAGCAAAAACAAAAACAACAATCCCATCAAGTTCGGTCAGAAATCTTGGGGTAATCTTTGATGACCAGCTAACCTTCAAAAGAGCACATTGCAAGTTTGCACTGCACAACAAATGAAGAGTTCAGATGCAAAAGCCTCTCAGTGCCATCTGAAATTTTCTTCTAAAATGAGCATTTTTATCAAGCTTGTATGTTTATGTTCAGTTATTTCACTTTAATGGCAATGAAAAGGACCTTTTAATTGCCATTAAAATGAAATTACTGAACCTAAACATACAAGCTTGATAAAAATGCTCATTTTAGAAGAAAATTTCAGAAGCTTTTGCATCTGAAGTCTTCAAACTTCTCGTCCAGGCCCTTGTCATTTCTAGGCTGGACTAACGCTCTTCTGGCTAGACTTCCATCATGTGCAATCAAACATCTGCAAATGACTGGAAGTGAGTGATGCCTTTTTCTGAGACATACAGAAAAAAACTTTCCAAAATGTTTTCGTTCTCTGTTCCTTGCTGGTGGAATGATTTTCCCAACCCTATCTGGAATGTTGAATCCCTGAAAATATTCAAGAAACAGCTGAAAACATCTCTTCCATCAGCAGAAAAAACCTCTTCCTTTCTCTATTCCTCAGTCCGTCCCTGTTCTAGCTTGTACTATTCTAAACAATGTCTGAAACTTTGTATCACTAGCACTTCTCGACTTTATTGCCTCTTTATGATGAATCACTTGTTGTATTCTAATTTGTAAGTCGCTTTGGTAAAAGCATCTTAAATGAATAAATGTATATGTAATGTAATGTGAATTTTAGAAGGACAAAAGCAATTTTTTCTTAGTATTTGGGCACAATAATGTATCTTAGAATATTTGTATTGCCTATATTATGAATCAGCCTTCATGTTTGGAGCACAATGACATCTAAACATGTCGTCAAGGTAAGCAGCTCATTACTTTTAGGAATAAAAATACACATACAAAGCATAAGGAGGATAATTAACACACCTTTAGCAGGAGTGCGTCGGGGAGCATGAGACTGGAGGAGGGATTGTTCATGGTTCAGCGACGACATGCTGAATAATGCCGGCAGACCCAATAGATGAGGAAAAAAGGCAGCTGACCCTTGACCCTGAGTGTCGGCAGAACGCCACCAATCTGAGGAAACACAGAGGAGCACAATTTAACATTTCATAGGATCATGAGAGACTCGAGAGTCTTCACAGCTCTCATTAAACTGCATAAAGGCTTAAATAACTTTTTTTACTTTCAGGCAAAAAATTGTCAAAGTTTCTCATTTGTATCTGTTATTGCAGCTGTAGTTCATTAAAGACTTTTCTTAGGGGCAAAATGATTCCATATTCTAACACCAATCAAAAACAATGAATCAAGTCAGATTTATTTATATAATGTTTTTCACAATAAACATCGTTTCAAAGCGGCTTCACAGAAAATTATGATGTTAATCAGATGTTATGTTTATCTTAGATATCAGATTAGAGTTGGGCGTTAATATAGATAACATTTTGTGACGATAAACAATCGAGCAGATTTGCTATATTTTATATAGTATTCACCCTAAAAAATGCTGGGTTAAAAACAACCTAAGTTGGGTTGAAAATGGACAAACCCAGTGGTTGGGTTAAAATGTTTGCCCGACATGCTGGGCAGTTTATTAACTCAACTATTGTTTAAAAATGACTATATGTCTGGCTTAAAATGAATCCAAAATAGGTGAGAAATTAAAAATCCGACATAATTACTAGAGGCAACAATAATAATCTAAAGGTGAACATTTATTAATAAACAATTTAATAAATGTTTATTGTTTAATTATTATTCATTAAACTTATTGATAAATGTTTATTAATAAATGTTAATTTCCAACATACTTTGGCTTCATTTTAAGCAAGCAATACAGTACTTTTTAAACAATAGTTGAGTTAAATAAAACTACCCAGCAGGTTGGGCAAACATTTAACCCAACCACTGGGTTAAAACAAACTGATCATTGGGTTTGTCCATTTTCAATCCAACTCATATATTCAACTTTATATAAAGAACTGGGCAATTTTGCTAAGAAATAGAAAAATCAGGCAGTTGAGATTTGCTATATAATTATATATTGCTTCATGTGAGCAAGTTGGATATATACAGTGGCATGAAAAAGTATGTGAACCCCTTGCAGAATCTGTGAAAATGAGAATTATTTTAATAAAATAAGAGGGATAATAAAAATGCATGTTATTTTTTGTTTAGTACTGTCCTGAGTAAGATATAGTTTTCACCCCCCGGCTCTCAATGCATCGTGTTTCCTTCTGGAGCATCAGTGAATGTTTGAACCTTTTTTAATAGTTGAGTTTGAGTCCATCAGTTGTCCTCAGTGTGAAAAGATGAATCTCAAAACTACAGTCACTGCTGGAAAGGGTTCAAATATGCAGAAATGCTTGAAAACTGATGAATCTGCAGGAGCTGGAGGATTTTTCTGAAGAACAGAGCTCAGTTTAACTGCTCAGGACAAACAAGAGACTCATGAACAACCATCACAAAACACAAAAACAGTCGTGGATCATCAGGTAACCACACAGTATTGAGAATCAATGGTTCACATACTTATGAATGGGGTTATTTTAATAAATTCAGCTATTGTTTTGTCTAAATGCAAACATCTTTTATGTAAAATATCTTACTCAGGACAGTACTAAACAAAAAATAACATGCATTTTTTATTATCCCTCTTATTTTATTAAAATAATTCTCATTTTCACAGATTCTGCAAGGGGTTCACATACTTTTTCATGCCACTGTATATTCAATTTTATATAGAGAGCTGTGCTAAAAAAAAAGCATATTTATATGCAAACTACAAAGACATGTAGCCTGTTTCTGTATATTGTTCTCATTCTCCATATCAATAACACAAGACACATAAGCACCTCACCTTTGCTTGAAGTGTCCATAAAACAGCACAAAAATAGCTTTAATTTATCCTCAACTGTGCCATAACCACAAACAAACCAGCTCATAAATCCTTAGTGAGCAAACAAATCTATACAAACAGTCACTGACTTCATTCAGGAGTGACGTTAAATGATTCAGAGCTACAGAAAATCCATCTTGTGATTACAGGCCTCTACTCTTCAGATTGTGTGTTTTCATCTCCTAACAGCAGCGTTTTATTCCATCCACTCTCATGTCAGTCCTTTATTATAAACATGCTGAAGATGGTAAATCTAAAGCAGACATCACATGCCATTTTCTCCAAAAGCTGGCTCACACATGGCTCACACTTCCATCTGCAAACACACGGTTCTTGTAAACATCCACTTTATGACAAATAGTACAGCATGTCCTACACAATAATCAGCATCATATGAATACAAGTAACAACCTTAAAAGCATCACTTTAGGTCTGTTTGATAGTTTCAGTGTTTGATTGTCCTTCAGAATGAGAACAGAGATTTGTATATTCCTGATCTGTTTTACAGCAACAATCTTGCTCATCTGCCCTGCTCAAAAACAAACATTGCATGTCATGAGGCATTTAAAGTCTGCGAGGGGCTGAAACCACTACAGGAGGTTAAAGCAAAGCTCTCACCCGAAGCATTTAAGCCTTCGTAAATGTCATGGCCTCAGTGTGGACCACTGGACTGATGGAAAGCACTATAAAGGTGATACATGTTGCCCATGTGCTCTCAAAAACATGTGCAGTTCACATTTGAATCCCAGCCCAAAAACAAAATGAATAAAAATTACTTGACTGAAGATTTCTGTATTCAACTAGTAGTCATTCATTTAAGCGATTAGTCAACAAATCTAGTGTTTATATTAATCGACCATATAAATCATAATAATGAGCCTTTAATCACCTATATATTACAAACCTGATTCCAAAAAAGTTGGGACATTGTACAAATTGTGAATAAAAAAGGAATGCAATAATTTACAGATCTCGTAAACTTATATTTTATTCACAGTAGAATATAGATAACATATCAAATGTTGAAAGTGAGACATTTTGAAATGTCATGCCAAATATTGGCTCATTTTGGATTTCATGAGAGCTACACATTCCAAAAAAGTTGGGACAGGTAGCAATAAGAGGCCGGAAAAGTTAAATGTACATATAAGGAACAGCTGGAGGACCAATTTGCAACTTATTAGGTCAATTGGCAACATGATTGGGTATAAAAAGAGCCTCTCAGAGTGGCAGTGTCTCTCAGAAGTCAAGATGGGCAGAGGATCACCAATTCCCCCAATGCTGCGGCCAAAAATAGTGGAGCAATATCAGAAAGGAGTTTCTCAGAGAAAAATTGCAAAGAGTTTGAAGTTATCATCATCTACAGTGCATAATATCATCCAAAGATTCAGAGAATCTGGAACAATCTCTGTGCGTAAGGGTCAAGGCCGGAAAACCATACTGGATGCCCGTGATCTTCGGGCCCTTAGACAGCACTGCATCACATACAGGAATGCTACTGTAATGGAAATCACAACATGGGCTCAGGAATACTTCCAGAAAACATTGTCGGTGAACACAATCCACCGTGCCATTCGCCGTTGCCGGCTAAAACTCTATAGGTCAAAAAAGAAGCCATATCTAAACATGATCCAGAAGCGCAGGCGTTTTCTCTGGGCCAAGGCTCATTTAAAATGGACTGTGGCAAAGTGGAAAACTGTTCTGTGGTCAGACGAATCAAAATTTGAAGTTCTTTTTGGAAAACTGGGACGTCATGTCATCCGGACTAAAGAGGACAAGGACAACCCAAGTTGTTAACAGCGCTCCGTTCAGAAGCCTGCATCTCTGATGGTATGGGGTTGCATGAGTGCGTGTGGCATGGGCAGCTTACACATCTGGAAAGGCACCATCAATGCTGAAAGGTATATCCAAGTTCTAGAACAACATATGCTCCCATCCAGACGCCGTCTCTTTCAGGGAAGACCTTGCATTTTCCAACATGACAATGCCAGACCACATACTGCATCAATTACAACATCATGGCTGCGTAGAAGAAGGATCCGGGTACTGAAATGGCCAGCCTGCAGTCCAGATCTTTCACCCATAGAAAACATTTGGTGCATCATAAAGAGGAAGATGTGACAAAGAAGACCTAAGACAGTTGAGCAACTAGAAGCCTGTATTAGACAAGAATGGGACAACATTCCTATTCCTAAACTTGAGCAACTTGTCTCCTCAGTCCCCAGACGTTTGCAGACTGTTATAAAAAGAAGAGGGGATGCCACACAGTGCTAAACATGGCCTTGTCCCAACTTTTTTGAGATGTGTTGATGCCATGAAATTTAAAATCAATTTATTTTTCCCTTAAAATGATACATTTTCTCAGTTTGAACATTTGATATGTCATCTATGTTGTATTCTGAATAAAATATTGAATTTTGAAACTTCCACATCATTGCATTCTGTTTTTATTCACAATTTGTACAGTGTCCCAACTTTTTTGGAATCGGGTTTGTACATAATCAGCGCTCAAACGCATACATAAAGCTTGCAGCGGCGCTCCGGCAAACGTAATGATTATGATTGTGAAAAAAACAGAAGGAGACTTTCTGAACAAGTTTTGTGTGTTTTCGCTGCAGAGATGAAGTCGACGATGCTGACTCGTCATCTCCACAGTGGTGGACGCGCCTATATGCACGTTTCTTTACATAATCTGAGAATATTTAAAAGTAGACATTTCAAGCTTTCCATAGATATATTTCTCATGTCTGTGAGGCAAGCATACACTGAGCTTCGGTTCATTTTTGTGGCGCGCTCAAGTTCACAGAGACTGAGACGGCAGAAAGTGCATCTTGTTTGTTTTCATTATTTTACAAAAGCACAATGTTTTCTTGATATTGTGCATTCACAGAAATAAAAACAAAGCATTTTCGGTTCTAAATGTAGGATTATTCTTATCTGTATGACCAAAAATGATGGAGTATTTTAAGTTAAATGCAAGTGATCGCAGCGATGTCATGCATTAAGCGTGATTTCCACACGAACACTTGGATTTGTGCCAAATAATAGCGACATTTATCTAGGTTAATGTTAGAGTGAGCGGACTTGTAAAGTTGCTACTACTTACATTACTTGCTTACTTCTTAGATAAATGATAGATGAATGTTTGGATTTCCTGCCGTTAACGATCTGTCTGTCACAGACTGTGTGGTTTCGACACTTCCTGTGGAGTTTATTTTTTTCTGCGTCTAACTGGCTAATGCCAATTTTGGTACGACTAAGCCTCTTCTAGTTGACTAATGACAAGATATTAGGGGGCAGCCCTAAAAATTACATTGTGATTAGAGATGCACCGTTGTATCGGCCAACAATCGGTATCGGCCGATAAAAGCTATTATCATCACTATTGGCCATCGGCCGATTGTTTAAAAACAGCCGATGATCAGGGCAGATTATATCCTGTCAATCAAAAGGGTGCGGAAAAACGTGTCAGACTGCAACTCATACATACTGTGCATGAAGAAAATCACTTTATACAGTTTATAAATAGTGACGTTAAAGCAGGCTATTTTTGACCCTATGAATCACCCGTAGTTCAAGCCAGGGTTGCCAGGTCTGCTTTTTTTCCCTACATCAAATATTATTTGTAGCGCCTCCTATCCAATAATCTGTTCTTTATTACTTCTGATAAGAACTAAAGTTTCAGTTTGAAATTCTGTCCATTTTATCATGAAATTCAAACAATAAATGGCATTTTGGTGCTCTTAAATGTGACGTGTCAGATCGCTGTAATGTCTCAGTTCATCCGGCAGCTCGGAGCGCGAGTCTTTTCTTCCTCTTCAATACAAGTTATATCTCGAAAAACATGCATGAACATCAAAGGTATGTTTAAATATATTGTACAACTTACCAGAATGTATCATATCTCGTAATCACTTTATTTGTGTTTCAACCACAGAAAGACGTCAGTAAAACAGCTTGTGAACAATATGTCACATAATGTCACATTTACCTCAGGAATGTTTTCTAATGTTCACAGTTCCTTAGCCATCTACATATTAAAAAAAAAACACTAGAGAGGAGCTTATTTACTGTTAATTATACATTTGTGTAAATTTGCCATGAAGACAACAAGTGCTTATGAAAACTACCTTATGTGATACTTCCATACAAACATTTACATTTTTATTTGAGTGTAATTATTATATCTGAAAATAAACAGCAGCTGAATATAACGCCTCTGTTGTTAATTGTAACCTCTAATATTGTAGTGTACCAAATGAGAGGTTTCCCTGTATAATTTGCAACATTATTTGGGAGAGATTTTTTTTCCTTAAGAAAAATCAAACTATTGGTATCGGCATCGGCCGATATCATTCTGAATAATCGGCTACTGGCATCTGCTAAGAAATTTAATATCGGTGCATCTCCAATTGTGATATTTTTAAGCATGTTTTCCTAGCAAATTTTCTTTAAAACAACATATTTAATAACATTTAAATTCATTTAGAAATATTTATACTACATACTCACACACACACACACATATATATATATATACAGTGGGTACGGAAAGTATTCAGACCCCTTTAAATTTTTCACTCTTTGTTATATTGCAGCCATTTGCTAAAATCATTTAAGTTTATTTTTTCCTCATTAATGTACACACAGCACCCCATATTGACAGAAAAACACAGAATTGTTGACATTTTTGCAGATTTATTAAAAAAAGAAAAACTGAAATATCACATGGTCCTAAGTATTCAGACCCTTTGCTCAGTATTTAGTAGAAGCACCCTTTTGATCTAATACAGCCATGAGTCTTTTTGGGAAAGATGCAACAAGTTTTTCACACCTGGATTTGGGGATCCTCTGCCATTCCTCCTTGCAGATCCTCTCCAGTTCTGTCAGGTTGGATGGTAAACGTTGGTGGACAGCCATTTTTAGGTCTCTCCAGAGATGCTCAATTGGGTTTAAGTCAGGGCTCTGGCTGGGCCATTCAAGAACAGTCACGGAGTTGTTGTGAAGCCACTCCTTCGTTATTTTAGCTGTGTGCTTAGAGTCATTGTCTTGTTGGAAGGTAAACCTTCGGCCCAGTCTGAGGTCCTGAGCACTCTGGAGAAGGTTTTCGTCCAGGATATCCCTGTGCTTGGCCACATTCATCTTTCCCTCGATTGCAACCAGTTGTCCTGTCCCTGCAGCTGAAAAACACCCCCACAGCATGATGCTGCCACCACCATGCTTCACTGTTGGGACTGTATTGGACAGGTGATGAGCAGTGCCTGTTTTTCTCCACACATACCGCTTAGAATTAAGGCCAAAATGGTCTGATGAGACCAAGATAGACCTGAGAATCTTATTTCTCACCATCTTGGCAATCTCCAGGCGGGCTTTCATGTGTCTTGCACTGAGGAGAGGCTTCCGTCGGGCCACTCTGCCATAAAGCCCCGACTGGTGGAGGGCTGCAGTGATGGTTGACTTTCTACAACTTTCTCCCATCTCCCGACTGCATCTCTGGAGCTCAGCCACAGTGATCTTTGGGTTCTTCTTTACCTCTCTCACCAAGGCTCTTCTCCCCCGATAGCTCAGTTTGGCCGGACGGCCAGCTCTAGGAAGGGTTCTGGTCGTCCCAAACGTCTTCCATTTAAGGATTATGGAGGCCACTGTGCTCTTAGGAACCTTAAGTGCAGCAGAAATTTTTTTGTAACCTTGGCCAGATCTGTGCCTTGCCACAATTTTGTCTCTGAGCTCTTCAGGCAGTTCCTTTGACCTCATGATTCTCATTTGCTCTGACATGCACTGTGAGCTGTAAGGTCTTATAGACAGGTGTGTGGCTTTCATAATCAAGTCCAATCAGTATAATCAAACACAGCTGGACTCAAATGAAGGTGTAGAACCATCTCAAGGATGATCAGAAGAAATGGACAGCACCTGAGTTAAATATATGAGTGTCACAGCAAAGGGTCTGAATACTTAGGACCATGTGATATTTCAGTTTTTTCTTTTTTAATAAATCTGCAAAAATGTCAACAATTCTGTGTTTTTCTGTCAATATGGGGTGCTGTGTGTATATTAATGAGGAAAAAAAAAGAACTTAAATGATTTTAGCAAATGGCTGCAATATAACAAAGAGTCAAAAATTTAAGGGTCTGAATACTTTCCGTACCCACTGTATATGTGTGTGTGTATTATTTATGATATATTTTCATTAAATTGTATTATTATAATTTGAATTGAATGTTCTGGTGTGATTTTGTCAAAGGTATAACAGACACAGGCGAATCGTTGTCATTTAGGA
Organism: Culter alburnus; assembly: GCA_028476615.1. Lineage (NCBI taxonomy): Eukaryota > Metazoa > Chordata > Actinopteri > Cypriniformes > Xenocyprididae > Culter > Culter alburnus. The sequence continues at coordinate 708,630 of JAOTNS010003934.1, read as the reverse complement.
ATAAGATTGCATGGGTGTTTGAATCGAGATCGCAATCTTTTAACAATTAATCATGCAGCTTTAGCTGACACATACTAGCATCATTTCACCTGAAGATAATGACATCTTTTGGCCAACATACCTGGCAAAGCTCCGAGCTGAGAGCGGGCAGCCAAAGCGGCCGACATTCCCAGAGATCCCAGACCTCCGAATTCAGATCGGACAGGAGAAGAGGAGTGCAGACTGAAGGCTGGGTGATTGATCATGGGAAAGGCACCAGAAACTGAAGAAATTCCCAAGCCCTGATTGCCAACCATTCGGAACAAATGACCTGAAGAGAGAAATCATAAAATATCTCATGCACGTGTAACAGTCGGATACATCAAATCCAGTGATGGGAATAACGGCGTTATAAATAAACGGCGTTACTAACGCCGTTACTTTTTTCAGTAACGAGTAATCAAACGAATTACTTTTTCTCCTGTTACAACGCCGTTACCGTTACTGACAAAAAAAATGCCGCGTTACTATAATTGAGCTCACTGAAGCGGTTTTCATCCGAGTAAGCTCTCTCTCAGCCATAGGACCTGCAAAGTTTTTTTTCTCTGGTGTGTGCTGCGGTTAGTCATACACAAATATAATTTTAAACTGATAATAATGTATGATGCGCTGTGTGTGTGTCTGTCAGAGCATGCGCGCGAAGCGCGAGCTCAAACCAGAATACCCTTTTTGATGCTTGATCGAAAGTATGTGAAATTAGTTTTTTTCTAGTCGACTAGTAGTTGTTCATTTAAGCTATTAGTTGACTAATCACATTTATATTATTTTAATTTCTTAAATACTGGAGAGAATAAACCATAATAAGGAGTTTACATAATATAGGCTATACACTCAAGGGCACGCATAATTGCCATAAAGAATCGGCAAAAGTAATGATTATGAGTGTGACAAAAACAGCAAGGAGACATTTTAATTGTTTATTAATAAAGTAATGTTTTCTGAATCAGTGTCGGCTGCAAAGATGAAGTGACATTGCTGATTCTCATTGCTGATCATCTGCTCATATGGACGCGCCTAGAGAGATAATGCACATTTCATTCGGATTAGGCTACATAATCAGAGTAGCCTCTTTCTTTTCGTTTTTAATTACTTCATTTTCGTTAAAGTAGATATTTCAAGCATTCTATAGATATATTTCTCATGTCTGCGAGGCAAGCAGCCTCTGAGTTTCGGTTCATTTAGCCTATAAGACGCGCTCCAGTTCACGCGCCAGTGATCGCGCCCGCGCCTCCATGTCATGATTTTACTGTCTGCTATATTTGCTTGTTATATATTAAATCCAAGCAATTGGTTGATGAAACATTGATTAAAATTAAGATACAATTTTTACAAAACGAAATTCACTTTAAAGAAAGGCTTTCTACAAAGCAAAACTTAATGAATTGGTCAAAATCATATCTGACCCACTCCATGTCTCCCGATATATTTGCGCATCTTATGATGCATCTTACTCATGCTGTTCACTTTTCATAATCGAATAAATGGATTTAAAACATAACATAAGACTATTTAAACATAAATATGAAACTACGTTTTCTTTAATGGCTACCAACACAGTACAGAGAAATTTCATGTCGTGAGCAAGAGCGGATCATGAGTCAGGAGTCGCATCAAGAATAATTTATTCTTAGACTTATATGTAATATTGGGGGCATTCAATTTATTTGGCATATTTTTTTTTTAAAGTAACGCAATAGTTACTTTCCCTGGTAATTAGTTACTTTTATAAGGATGTAACTCAGTTACTAACTCCGTTACTATTTGTGAGAAGTAACTAGTAACTATAACTAATTACTTTTTTAAAGTAATGTGCCCAACACTGATCAAATCTGACAAAGAAATGATCAGACTATTCACAGATGTTGTTTCAAAAACTATAACAAAGAGAAAGAAAAAAGTATTTTATTGTAAGTATTTTCTGCACTGAAAACAGGTCAGGTCAGATGTCACTGTATTTCAGTAATGCACATCGCTTCTATAAACCACACGCATAAATTAAAAGCCCTTCATACATCTTTTTTCTTCGTTGCTTAGGTGGGCTGAAGGCTTTTATTTTTTCCTGAAGTCATTTACTGCTAAAACTCCTGAGGGATTTGCAGAGAATAGAGTACGACCACAAAAGCTGGACACAGGAAAAATTCCCTTCAAGAGAAACAAAAAAAGGGCCTCGTCCCTCGAGCTGCTGTGATTGCCGTTTACATGCAAAAAAGGCACATCTTTGCTTTGAATCTCATTCTAATGAGCTGCATATTTAGCGTCAGCTCCTTTGAGGCTCGGCCCGTCGATACAGGATGAGACGGAGAAAATAAATGGCTGGAAAAAACGTCCGAAAGGCTGGTTTCCTTCCCTCCCCGCTGTCCCCCCTCATCTCCACTGCAAGAGGCAAAGACGTCTGCAAACAGCCTTTAAATATTAATGCACTCCAAGAGGTGGAATAATCAAAATTGACCCGCCAAGAGGAAAGTAAAAAAATAAGTATGTGAATGTATTTGCTTTTCCACTCACTATTTTTGTTATTTCACAAAAATCACAGGAATAATTCAGCCCAAAATAAGCATCTTGTCATAATTTTCTCAGGTCACAAGTCATTTGAATACTGTATTACTTATACATATATACATATCAGCTCAAATATACACAAATACACACCTGACTAAATTCACTACTTTAGTCAAAACAGGTTATCTTTCATATATGATTGTTTATGTGTGTGTAAAAAAGAGTTTCAGATACATAATTCATCAGTGAGGAAGAAACCTCTAGTAATTATATGGGAAAAAAGGAGAGATTTCTCTTGGCATTTCTTATGAGAGAGAACAAAGAGTAGACGCAGAAAAGCACACATTGCAATTTATAAATTTGCATATTATTTTTGTGGTCAGGCTGATCTGACAGCGTCTGCATAAACAGCAGACGTTCACCCGCCCCGCATATAATGTGTTTAGGAAAAGGACACAATCTCTGATGAATCTCTCAGATCGCACAGGCTAAATGAGAGCAAGAGGTCATCAGCAGTCAGTCTAGTTTTTGGTGTTCATTTATAAAGCAGCTCTTTATATTTTCTGTCCAACTGTTGGCTGAACTCACCATTTACACAGTGTCATACTGATGCTCTGTTAATAAGGTAGGTGTGTGTGTGTGTGTGTGTGTGTGTGTGTGTGTGTGTGTGTGTGTGTGTGTGTCCGCTGAGAGCACTGAAGGTAAAAGTGAGCATGTCATCTTGATCATACGTGTTGCTGGAGCTCAGACCTCGCTCTTTCTTGTCTTGTTTTCTCCATGGAGACAAAAGCAGCAGTGCTTTTTTTTTCAGTGATTTTTGAAATCATGAAACTTATACAAACAATTACATTTTATGGTGCTATGATATCTGTTTTTATTTTTTTTCCAAATTCCAGATCTTCTCTCTTCATTTTTATGGATTCCATTTTATGGTTTAATTAAATTTTAAAAATCAAAAAGCATGTTTAACCCTTTAAGACCTGAAGGCTTTTTTAGAGTTTTTTTTCTGAGCAACACACACAAAAGTAAAGACTCATAACTCCAAAACTCTAGCAAGGAGAGTCAAAAGGTAGGTATCATTTGATAGAAAACATTTTAAATTTTAAGAAAATATAAATTACATTACATTTGGACATTTTCTTGCTGAGAAACAGCTGATAAAAGACAAAAAATACATATAATTTTTTAAAATAATTTTTCTTTTTTTTTTTATTTGACATGGAATAACTCAGGAATGCAATAAGATCTCTAAAAAATTCTTTTTTGGTGATACTCTCCTATATGTGAGCTGCATCTGGTTCAAATTTCGTGGTGATAGCATAAAGAATAGTTTGTAAAATTGTTGTTCATTTTTTCCGCAGCCAGGTGGCGCCAACGGGCGGTAAACTCCGGTTTAGCGGTGCTTCTCAGCACACGTTAGGAGTTTTTCAAAATGGTTAGATGCATTAAAAAGATGAGATTCTAAGCTTTAAAATGATATCTATTTTGTGTTATTCCACTTTGGAAAACGAACATGGATGGGTCCGGGAACATTGGATACACACTGCATCCCGGAGAGATGAGAGACATGTTTTTAGCCAAGTATGTTAAATCATTCCGTGAGTAATATCTTGTGATCAACGCAATATATTATATTGATTTTGGATTCATTTTAATCTTGAGAATCTGCTTTAAATATTGATGTGTTTTTTTTATGATCTGTGCATTTTTCATGAAGTTATGAGCATGTGAAATATACATACTTTTATTCAGTTAGCAGCTGTGCTATTTTTGTTGTAAACGCATATTTCTCAGACTCATTAGAGGGTGAAAACAACGCAACAGAAGCATGTTGGAGGCTTGATATGAAAAATTTAAAGTCTCTGGATTTGTATGCAAAAAGAATTTTTGTGCTACCTATATGGATTCAATTTTTATTGGCTTTTAAAGAGAGACACACAAATGGGAGCGCCGACACTCCATCCGGTCTTAAGGGGTTAATCAATTGGATTCATAAGACTATTTTTTTTCCCTCAATAACAGGGAGAATATTTTTATTTTATTTTATTTTCTTCAAAAATTCTATGTTATCGGTTTTAATTTTTCTGGATTTATGATTTAGTACAAATGTATTATCGGTGGTAATCAAATGAAGGCGTAAATGCATAAGTAATATCCAATCAATTGTTACCATATTTCACTTAAAGGTTAGTTCATAGTTCACTTCAGAATTCAAATTTCCTGATAATTTACTCACCCCCATGTCATCCAAGATGTTCATGTCTTTCTTTCTTCAGTCGAAAAGAAATGAAGGTTTTTGAGGAAAACATTCCAGGATTTTTCTCCATATAGTGGACTTCACTGGGGTTCAACGGGTTGAAGGTCCAAATGTCAGTTTCAGTGCAGCTTCAAAGAGCTCTACATGATCCCAGACGAGGAATAAGAGTTATCTAGAGGAACCATCGCTCATTTTCTAAAAAAAAAATAAAAATGTATATACTTTTTAAACACAAATGCTCATCTTGCACTGTTCTGCGATGCGGCACGCATTACGTAATCACGTTGGAAAGGTCACATGTGACGTGTTAGGGCGAAAAACTCCATCTCATTTTCTCCTCCAACTTCAAAATCATCCGACATCGCTGTTTTACTTTTTTTGTAAAGGCCGTTTGACTTAGTCTTTGATTTAGCTGACTTAGACACTGGATTGGTACTTCCATCTACGTCACGCATGACCTTTCCAACGTGATTACGTAATGCCTGCCGCATCGCAGAGCAGTGCAAGACGAGCATTTGTGTTTAAAAAGTATATAATTTTTTATTATTATTTTTTTTTTAAGTAAATGACCTATTGTTTCACTAGATAAGACCCTTATTCCTCGTCTGGGAATATGATATTTTTAGTGATATTTGTAAATTGTCTTTCTAAATGTTTCGTTAGCATGTTGCTAATGTACTGTTAAATGTGGTTAAAGTTACCATCGTTTCTTACTGTATTCACGGAGACAAGAGCCGTCGCTATTTTCATTTTTAAACACTTGCAGTCTGTATAATTCGTAAACACAACTTCATTCTTTATAAATCTCTCCAACAGTGTAGCATTAGCCGTTAGCCACGGAGCACTATCAAACTCATTCAGAATCAAATGTAAACATCAAAATAAATACCATACTTACGCGATTAGACATGCTGCATGACGAACACTTTGTAAAGATCCATTTTGAGGGTTATATTAGCTGTGTGAGCTTTGTTTATGCTGTTTAAGGCAGTCGCGAGCTCCGGGGGTGGGGAGCGTGAGGAATTAAAGGGGCCGCAGCCTGAATTGGCGCATGTTTAATGATGCCCCAAAATAGGCAGTTAAAAAAAATTAATAAAAAAAATAAAAATCTATGGGGTATTTTGAGCTGAAACTTCACAGACACATTCAGGGGACACCTTAGACTTATATTACATCTTTTGAAAAGACGTTCTACGGCACCTTTAAAATCAAGCCATTTACTGAAATCTCCAGATCATTCCTATGGCATGTTCTGTAAAGCGCGTCTGAGAGAGAAACAGTAATCAGAGGGAGCAGATCTTGTCGAGGGGTGTGATCAGCTCATAGTTTTCTGTGTTTGATATACCTGGGTGTTTTCTTACCGCTCTTGCTGTGTGCTGTTGGCGACGAGTCTTCTGGGTTTGCCGCAGCTCTTATAGAGGTCTGACTGGAAGTCGGGGACACCAGCCTCTCCGCTGACTCCATATCTGACAAACAACATGAGGAACAATCAATACATTTTCAATGCACACACACCAGAATCAAACAAACATAATCCGTTCAGCCAAATCTATCACTAACAACGCAAATGGCCAACAGAGAGAAAAACAAAAGCATCCAAGAAAACATGCTTGAGCTCCAGCTGCGATGTGTCCTGTGTCGTTAATGTCTATGCAAACTATAAATGAAGCAACAGCCTCGTATGAAGGTGGCAGACAAGCGCATCTATCATTTATATCTTGTGTTCTGGCATCGCTGCTCAGCAGAGTCTCTGGTGATGGACGGTGAGAGACACTGAGGCCGAAAGACAATAGCAGCATCACACACCATCAACTGCAATCACACTCTCACACACCACATTTGCTGTGTGCATGTGTAAGTGTGTGTTTATATGCATGGGTAAATCTGACGACACCGGTCAAGAACATGTCCCAATCATATTTTACTACAGAACTATTATAGAACAAGGTGATGTTTAAGATTTTTTTTGATGACAATTTTCATGACAATTAAGAACAATGCCATATATATATATATATATATATATATATATTATATTATATTATATATATATATATATGGAAATTATTTCTATATATAAAATAGATTTATAAAATTTCTATTTAAAATAAAATAATTGTATTTTTCTTCAATGCTATGGGCATCTAAACATTTTTTTATCATGACAAAGCTTCTTTTATCAAAGCCAAATCAGAATTTAATATAGAGCTTTATTTATGTATATGTATACTTACTAAATAAGACAATATTTTCTTAAAAGAAAATCAAGCCTATGTTTAAGGCCATTAAGATTTGTTTGCATTATGATATATAATAAATTTTCCTCCAATTAAGTATTATTATAATGCAAAAAAAAACAAAAAAAAAATATATATATATATATATATATATATATATATATATATATATAAACAATAAAACATTATAAATGAAAATTAAATAGTTGTATTTAAAATAAATGAATGCTATATTTTTATATATTTACTAAATAAGAAAATATTTTTCTTAAAAGAAAATCTGATTAAGATGATCTTTTGCATTGACAATTTTCATAACAATTAAGAATATTTTCCTTGAATTAAGAAATGCCAAAAAACTAAGATATATGATTTAAATATTATATATTTACATTTGTTTTTTGCTTTACAGTTTTAAATTTATACAAATTATATGTAAATAAATAAATAAATATAAATAAATCATGTCAAGAACATGTCCCAATCCCAATACTTTACTATAGAACTATATTTTATAAATATATAATATACGTAACATACATACATAAAAATATTTGTCAAAAAAAAAAAAAATAATAAATATATTATATATTTATATATAATTATAATATATATATATAATATATATATATATATATATATATATATATATATATATGCTATAGTCATCCAAACACTTTTTATCATAAGAAAGCTTCTTCTATCAAAGCTTCTTTAATCTTGAGAACAAGAAAGATTAAAAAAGAAAGACATGAACACACACACACACACACACACACACACACACACACAGTATAATTCTTGTATCAGTGCACCGAGATGCTTCTCCTACAGAATGCAAATGTCAGCATCATTATCGCTTAGGGTGCATCTGCATTACAGCGAATCACACCGACTGACAAGCAAAAATAATTTGTGATTTTTCATGGCCTGCATATGAAAAGCGATACCAGACTGAGGGCGGTGCTGACACGCACAAATAAAACAGACTCCATCTAAATGACCTAATGAAATTTGCATGCATATTTAAAGCCAGTCTTATTTTCCATAATGGTTTGTTTTTTGATCTTTTTCTTCTTCCTCTGTAAAATCTAAAAACGTGATTTCCTTTTAAGCAATTCACATCTAATCCTTCCTTTAGATGAAAACTGAATTTAAACACACTGCAAATAACAACCTAAAGAGCAAACAGGTGCAAAAAACTATACCAGGTCTATCACGTTTATAATTGTTTTCACATTTCACTTAACTTGTACAATACATAAATAATTTTAAAAAGCACAGCCAGAGATAGATATAAATTTTCTATCATCTAACATTACATTTACATTTTTAATTAGCTTCTAATTTATAATAAATCAATCACACCATGTGTGTCCAGCAGAAACCAAGTGTTCACAGATAAACATTTGATTTCTAGTATTAGACGAGATAGACTACAGACAATAGGACGGCTTCACTGGAAATTAACAATGGAGAGATGTCCTGTCCGTTTAAATTGTCGACAGCTTTAATGCGCACAAACTGCTGAATTAATTTGACACGGAGTGCCACAAATATTGACATACAGTTGATGTAGACACTGCTAGTGAAGAAAAGGACATAATAGAGTCAAAGTGATGGAAGAGAAAACATCCAGGGCAAATCGAAGGCTTGAGTGACCACGAGGGCTTGTGTTTGTTAACAAGAGTCTGATTTCTCTTTAATGAGGTGATGTGGAAATGTTGTACAGCTTAAAATGTCACTGAAATGACACACAAAATGTCCATATTTCACCCCAAAAGCAAAAGAAAGAAAGAAATTATGTTTTGCTTGATGAAAATTAAGCCTATATTAAAATTTAAAGATTTTTTGTTGCACTGTCACATTATTTACATGACAATTATGCATGTTTTAACTTGAAAAGCAAGCATTTACTGTATGCATCATTTAAACTACACATTTTTATGAAATACAGTAAATTAAATAAATTCTTTTAGATTTTGAGGTGAAATGCCACCTGGACATTTTTTTTTTTTTAAATATTACCTTTCAGTTAGTTGGTAAATTTGAGAGCATAAATGAGTGTTGCACCTCTGTTTGCTCATTGTCCATATTATAGCAGATGGCTGATGGCAACAGTGATAATTACACCAGAGACTTATATTACATCTTGTAAAATGGGCATAATAGGTCCCCTTTAATAGTGACCGATATCTGAGATCTGCATTTACCCTACACACTTGGCAAAACAACACAAGGTAGACGTACTGAAAAGGAAGTAAAAATGGCGCAATTAGCAATGGACACAGACAAAATTATAATACAAGCTTTTGCTTTCCACACCATCTTTAAAGTTCAGCAAAACACAGGGTTGAGCCTTCGTCCTCCATTGCGCCACTAAAAAGAGTCATGTGATTGTGGCTGTTGTCCACCTGAGTTGATGTTATTTGCCAGTTTCGCTTTAACCCTCTGGAGTCTGAGGCTGATTTGGGGCCCTGGAGAAGTTTTGACATGCCCTGACATTTGTGCTTTTTTCAGTTGTTCATAAACATATTAAATGGAAAAAGTGTCATTACACTGTATTCAGCACAAACTAGGCTACCATAATATGTGAGGAACATGTATGTACATGTTTGTGTAGGAATAATGTTTATGCGTGGTTAATGAAAAAACAAAAAACTTAAGTCACTGAAATAAGGCCAAAACAAATAATATTATATATGTGTTCACAAGACTTCTGGGTATTGGAGATTATAGACTACAGTGTTTGCTTTAAAATGATGTAAAAATTATCCTGCCTACTCGTTCATATAAAACAATAGAGAGATTTAAATTTTGTAAGACACTTTGTCAAGAAACAGTATGTGTGGAGGCGTGAATCATCATGAATAATGCTGTGATTCACACCTGAGAAGACAAAGGATTCGCATAATGACCTTTAATGACTTGCATAAATAATGAGCTCTTTCAGTCAGGTAGGCTGTGAAAAAACCCTCTGTGATCATGTCTCAAGCTCATCATAGTGTATATCAAACATACAGAAAAAACAGCAATACTCTGAAATATTATTACAATTTAAAATAATGGTATTCTATTATATTCTTTAAAATATAATGTATTTCTGTGATGCAAAGTGTCTGAACAATTATGTTACCTTTATGGCATTTCATATAGGCTTTTAGCTTAAAAGCATGCACATTTGGAGAAATATTGATGGATTCTCATATGTTTATGTCAAGTTTGTATACAGAGGAGTAATATTTATTAAATATTTATTGTCATCACTATGAGCGCTGGATACTGTGTTTTCAATTCATACTTGCAGCTGGAGGGCGCTCTGTACACCTTTAGTCCACAAATTAGTCTAAAGAAGAACAGGCCATGTGACATTCCAGGAACTAACAGAGGCTTCCAGAGATCGCTAACTATGGCTATGCAAAACACTTTTCAAGACAATAAATACACGATTGAGACGATGTATGCATGTATTGATTGAATTTGCGTCTGAATAGCACTGGCTCCGTGGGCGTGGCCGCATTAGCGGATAATGAGCTGAATCATGGACTTCTGACATGGCTCTTTTTTCATACAGTTTACATAAACAGAGAATATTTGTTTTCGATTTGACACACAATTTAAAATCTGACATTTCAACTTTTTTTAGACATAAGACTCATTTTTGTCATTAGTATTCATAAGTTACAGTTCATTTTCTGAGAACTATCAGATTGGACTTCGTTCAGAGGGAGACGAGAGATCACGCATCATGTTAGTTTTCTTTATTTTGCAAAAAGCACAACATTTGGTTTTTACTCTGAGTGTACACAAATAAAAGAAGATATTCTATAGTTTCAATTGATATATTGCTTATGTCTCTATGACAAAAAATGACAGAGTATTTTAAATCTGTTTTGCTGCAATGTGAAAAAAATCCTGCAAAACGCGCTGACGCGTTACCCGACTCCAGAGAGTTAATGACTCGCACTGACAAATGAATATCCAATCTGTCCGCTTACATGGCAGATGCAAATGCACATATCCGATTCTTATCAGATTTATTTCCACATATGAATGAGGCCTGAAACCGATCTGAGAATATCAGAATCCATGTGCTTTTTTCTTGCTTACATGTTTGTGGGACATATATGATCTGTGTCACATGGGAGGGAAAAAAAAAATCGTAACTGGGTCACATGTAATGTAAATGTGGCCATACAGACGTTTATATGAACTGTATTACTGTGGACAGCATGACCTCACTTAACATCAGAGCTCCATCTCTGCTCAAAAGCCACTAAAACCCCCCTAATCTCACTTCTCTCGCTCTCCACAGCGCTTTTCCAATGTGGCAAATGAAAATTAATAACACAATAAAGCACAGCAAATGTAATAAACATTAAATGCATTAAGTGCACTCAACTTTAATGGCGTTATCTTTAGTAGAAAGCCATGATGATAATAACAACTACTTAGAGGTTTATATTTAGCTATTCACAATATATTTGCTGGCAATATAAATTAAAATAATAGCAATATGGCATCTCTGGCACAGTATTTTTCATGAATTAAAATGTTTTACTTAAAATATATGCTATTTATGCAATATTAGCATTAGATATAGCAGAACTGTTATAAAACTATATTTTACTAATAATTAAACATTTTAAATTTACTACTGAAATTATGGTTCCTGAAGCATTTTATAAAACATTAACAGCATGATCTACACTAAAAGGATGAAAAAGATAATTTTTTAGCAATATTGCCCTGGTGTAATTGTGAGTTTATCATCGGTTCCTAATAAACACCATCTTTCCGCATTACGCACTCACATCAAACCGGAATTATCACAAACTCTGACTACACAAGATCAGACAACCTGAACCTGTAAAGAGACACAACCGCAAACAAGTTAAAAGCTCTATTCTTGATCACATCTCACAACAGGATCAAAGAAAAGCTCATCAGCGTCTCTGGCTGGTCGGGTCACACAGGGAGATGAGAGGAGACACAATAAAGAAGAAGTCAGAGGAGGAGTGACTCTGAAAGAGAGGGTTAGGCCGTGCTCTTTACGCTCAGACTTCTCAGACACATACTGCAGGCTTTTTACATCAAGACTGAGGAAAACAGGAAGTAAAAAGACTGAATAAAACTGCAAGTTTGAAGCAGTAGTCCATTACGATTCATAGAGATGCATGATTAATCGTTAGAAGATCGCAATCTCGATTCAAACACCCATGTGATCTTATTCCTAAATGACGACAATTCCACTTTGTCGATTAAACCTTTGACGAGTACGATCACAGCGCACATTCAGGTCATGTTTTTATATAAAGTAATTTTGAAAGATCAAAATTGTTAAGTGACGTCAGTCGGAGCCCCTTGTCACAGCGATGACACTCAAGATCAGAGTTGATTTAAACCACTTCACATGAGACATGAAATCTGCTTTAACAACAGATATTTGAAGGAAACTATCGCCCCTTGAGTATTAAGGCTCAAACTCAAGAGTGCATATGCAATGAATTGTCCAATCATTCGCATCTGCATACTAGCATTCATTTCTGGCCTAAAACTACACATGCACACAAACAGGCCAAAGATGTGACAGTGCTAAATCTGCCAACATGGGGGAGAAAAATTAAACAATCATGGCAAAAAAAATCATTCAAAATTGGTTTCATTTACGAAAAAAAAAGAAAAAAAAAAAAAAAAGAAGAGAAGAGAAGAGGATAAAGCAAACTGACCCAGCTGAGGTTTCATTACATTAAGCTCCTCCTGACATCAGAATACAGCACTTCAGTCTCTCTTCAATATTAGCTCTCTGCTCTAAAGTGATATTGCTCTTCGGTCTAAAAGCACTGACACTGCACAGTTTGTTTCCTTTCAACCAATTTATTATCGGCCACATTTCACAAAAAGCAGAAAATTTAAGGGACGTTTGAGAACACACTCCTTGGACCATGGTCTGCTGTAATCACTGAAAGAAATCTAGTAGAAGGATGAATGTCAGAAGGTCAGAAAATCTGACAAGAACATATCGGGGTCATATTTTACCCCAAATTTACAGAAAGAAAAAAGATATTACAGTAAAATTATCTGATTTAAAATGCAATTTATACCTGAAAATAAAATGCAATATTCAATATATAATAATATGGAAATTAAGAATTAATACAGTTTATTCACTATACTTTAAAAAAAATGGTAATAAAATGAAGATCTCAGAGTTAAACTGTGTCAGAAAAAATTATCTTAATTATGTCAGATAACACTTAAGCAAAACATGGTCAGGTCAAAGTGTCTGAATAATTTTTGGTCGCAAATTGTTATCAGTTTTACTGGTAGTCCACTGTATGAAGAATTTTTGGGTATAATATGTCACAGTTTACTTTATTTTGCTATCCTCACTTACATAAATGAACTATAGTGTCCTGCACCCACTAGTAAAAATATATTAAAAAAATCAAATCACTGTAAAATTTGTATATAAATTTATACCTTTAAATTTTTATAAACATCAGTGCTGTCAATCGATTAAAAAAAAAACAACTAATTAATCACATTTTTTTCTGGTTTTAACATTTTTATATAGTAATAATTTCAGAGTTACTCTCTAAATTAGTGTAAAAAGAAACAACAGACAAGACAGTATATTTAAATATTTGTTTAATGTCATCTTTTTATGAATGAAGGCCAGCATCCACTGATACTAATACTGCTACTGATATCTCTATGAAATAGATTTTTTTTAAACATTAATTATAGACATTCAACATTAAAGTACAACTGAAAGCTATCAATTTCAACATTTATTAGGCTTTAAAAAAAAATAACATTTTAATTGAACACTCAATTTACCTTTGATTAAAGTTAAAATCCCTGTAAAGTCAATTCTGAGAATTCTTTCTAAACACGTTATAAATGTTACAAATGTATTGCTGAAACACATTACAAAGACTGTGAATTGTGTAATGCTTAATTGTGAAGTTAGAGTGTTAAACAGTTTTTCACCAAGTCTCTGCTCAGGATTTTTTGGGTGGAGCTAAAACAGGGGTCTGATGACGCACTTGGACCCCCGAACATGGCCCCGCCCCTAACACTATATAACTGTCGATGACGCACCGAGCGTGGCACCGCCTCTTACTCTACAGCGGTTCACTCGGCTCAATCTCGAGTGTCATTACAGTTATACAGCCCTTTGCACATTTAGCTAGTAATGCCTTCGTCACGCAAATGCATATTACATGGTTGTTATAATATACAATATGCTCGGTTTCCTTATTTAAATTTCCTAAAACGATGATATGAAGGATTCTAAAGTGATCGTTCTACACCGGATAATTTTACAAACTTTCATCAGACAGCTGGGATTCACAGATAATCCGCTGTTTTTGGTGAATGTGACTGAACAGACCTCGGCCTTCCTACCGTCCCACCGATAACCGATGATATATGGGGCCGGACAGAGTCTCTCCCATCCCGGCCTTCATCCTTCCGTCTCGCGGCGCCGTCATCTGTCGTCTCGACAACAGTCGGCAGTACGTGCCCACCAATGAGTGTAAGTTGCCGAGTTTGCTTATGTTATAATTAGTAGGTAGTCCACAGTAACTCTACTCAAATTTGCAACCCTCTAAATGATTCTTTTTATATGCATCAGTATGTTTGACTCATTAGACTCAAGTCAGTCGAGGCTGCAGCTCTCGCGAGTGGGCGTGGTTTCAGCGCCGACAGCGGACACGCCCCCAGTGTTTGAGAGCAGAGAGCGCTGCCCATTTTTTCGAGATTTAGATAACTTATTTCATTTACTTGCAGATTTTTTTAATCATTCAAATTTGGCTGGGTGGTTAATAACACATTTTTCTGCGTTGTGACAAACTCAGAACACATACTTTAAAATGACTTTACAGGGACTTTAATGACAGACATCACAGCAATTGGTTTATTAGGCTGCTGTCACTTTAAGAGCTGCCGCTGTCGAACATGATGCCGATCTGATGTGCATCTCATTTCCTCACAACTCTTTAAATTCATTTAAGACGTTATTTAACTCGTTTAAGACTGCTCTTATGAGGATACTCGACAAAAATGGGCATTTTGTCATAATTCTGCGTGCTATTGTTTGTTCAAGTGAAAGAGAACTCGATACTCGCTCTCTGTGCACACGAGTCGTGTGTGTGTCACATGACATGACATTCACAGACAGCGCCTTCTCTTTGGTCTTGTGGCGCTGGAATGGTTTAAAAGCATTTGCATGACAAAGAGTGTGATCATATAAATGTAACGCTAGCCAAATTATGACGGAAAAAATGGATGCTACATTAATTGTGTTAAATATTTTTAACGCTAATTTTGACAGCACTAATAAACTTAAAAAATAAGTGAAGAGTTTGGTTCCAAAACGCGATAAAATTTAAGTTTAAGATATAAAATTTGAGTTTCCGTCAAAATCAGTATTGTATCTGGTCAGTATTGAAAAATGATTTATTAATTTTGCACAAAATGCGATATTCATTGTCTTATTCTGTCATGTTTCCTCCCTTTCTTTCCAAAACATGACAAACTCCAATCTCCCTTCTCTGCAGAATGCGATATATATCCGCTCAACCAATCACAGCGCACCATTCCACGCACTGTAAACAGTAATGGTGGCGCTCTGAATACACCCGGCATCCTAGTTTTCCTTATCTGCTTTGTGCTTTGTGATCAACAAAAACAGAAAAATGATTTTGACGGCATTGATGAACCTGTGGTGGTTTCTGCGGTGGGGAAGAAACGCAAGTCATCGAAATGAAATCATTTACATGAGGAGAAGTTGAGGCACTCGAGTCGGGAGGAGGAAAAATGCCGGCTGTTGCTTGTTCCACGACAGCATCAAACTTCGGTCACGATTAAAAGTCGTTTTTAATACCAATGTACTCGGCAAATGTGTTTATTTAATCGGTAATGACAAACGGAGACATAATTAATTTATAACATTAACAAGATGACCCGTTGAATTCATTTTGGGAGCGACGACTGAATGTATTTTTTAGTCAAATGCCTGTACATAAGATTAGTGTTGACAAAGTTCAGAGGCTGTCATATATGTGAATCAACTTTGACTGTATTGTGTATTTTCAATATGAAAAATAACTTTTATATTGATGGATTTATTGCATTTTGGGGAAAAAAATAATCAGTTTTTAAAATAAACCTTTGAAAATCAAAATCTAGATTTGAATTTTTAATGTTTTTATAACAGAAAATAGTGGTTTTCATCTTGCCGCTTTCTTGGTAAAGAAAACACCTTTTTACTCAAATTAATCAAAATGGATTTATAGTGTTTTGGAACCAAACTCTTCAAATGTTTATTTGTTAATATTTTATGTAGTGCTTTTAAATTTAAGAGTACAATATTGGATTATACATTAATACAGTATAATCTAAAGGAGTCACCTCTGTGAATAATGAAAATTACTCCCAAAAAAAGTAATGTTTAGATGCATTATCGGCATCACATTGGGGAAAACAAGCTTAATTGTCATGCAAAACTCATTTTCTTTTTTGTGACATTTTTCTTGAGGTGAAAAATAACCTGGAGAACATTTTCATAAGATTCAACCAGAAGAAAAGTGAAGATAACACTGTGAGACACAATTACTCCAGGGTATTACACCTGATTACACAAACACTTGTTTACAGCCGGCTCAAATCCTTTTCTGCCTCTGGTGACATCACACCATCATATGTGTCTGATAAGCAAATATGAAGATCCAAATTAAGGTCATGAAACAAGAGCTCAAACATCCAATTTATTTTTAATCAAAAGCAAGAAAATAAACGAGAATTCTGCTCATCTCGGCCTCTGGAGAATTCAGCGGATGGGAAATTGCTACACGCTGCATATTAGCATGTCTTCTGTGAGATTACAGCCTTTTCCAAAAGATCATTAGAGTAATTAGTCTAAATTACAAGCATTTATGTCAAATTGAACTGAAGACCATGAAAGCCTTAAACAGGCAACTGATCGATGTTCAATCAAGTACAGGCTGATTTAACAAGTTTCATTACATTTCTGATTGTGTTTTGAAATTGCGGCTGGGAAGAAAGACAAGGAAAGAAAGAAGTGAGGAAAACACTTTTAGCACTTTGGATTGTACAGAAATCATGGAAGAAATGTCTGCATGTGTCAAGCTTTGTTCCTCAATATTGCTCCGAGAAAAAGATGTGTTTTTCCTCCTTATCAATGTTGAGAAGGTGAAGTCTTACAAATGCATCATTTGCATAATTTATACTTCAATCACAAAAGCAAATAGTCAACAGACGCATTTCATGGAAACAACAAAACCAACTTCCTGTGCAGAAGTGATTTGCATGCAAACAGGTGGAAGATAAACGACAGGCAATCACAGACAGGAAGAGAGTTAGAAATGGAAAGGTTCAAGCTCGTTCTGCAGCGCGGCAGAAAAGCAAAATGACCCCTGGGGCTCGTGCTCACACTCTTCAACACACCGACGCCATCTTCACTCCCGATCTCTAATCAGACTGAATAATGAGGGAGAAGGAGAGACGGACAGAGGGAGAAAGAGCTGATGACATCACCGTTCAGAGGAAATGCTGATGGTTTATCTCAATCATTCTGTTTCAGGATCCAGATTATAGTAAAGTGTACTGAACCTAGAGCCAATCAATCAATCAATCCCTCCATCCATCACTCCCTCCATCTATCATCTCATCCATCCATCCATCATCATCCATCATCAATCCATCCATCCATCCATCACCCTCTCATTCATCTATCCAGCCTCCATCATCCATCCACCATCATCTATCCATCCATCCCATTCATCCATCTTCCATCCATCCTCCATCATCCCCATATCCTCTTCTATCATCCATCCTCCATCTCATCCCATTCTATCATCCTCCCACTATCTCCAGCATCCATCCATCCATCCATCATCCATCCATCCATCCATCCATCCATCCATCCATCCATCCATCCTTCCTCTTCATCCAGCCAGCACAATCATCCATCTATCCATCACATCCTACATCAAATCCATCCTATCCATCCATCCATCCATCCACCATCCATTCATCCCCCTCATCCTTCATCATCCTCTATTATCCCATCCTCCATCTCCATCCATCTCTCATCCATCCATCTCCATCCATCCATCCATCACCCTATCATCCAGCCATCCATACATCATCTCATCTTCCATCCATCAACCCATCCATCATCCATCCATCCATCATCTATCCTATCTCCATCCTCATTATCCTCCATCCATCTCATTATCATCCATCCACCTCTCATATCTATCCATCTCCATCCCATTATCATCCATCTATCACTAGTTCCCATCCCATCCTATCATCCATCCATCCCCAGCCAATCCATCTATCCATACCATACATCATCCATCTTCTATTCATCCATCCCTCCTATTACCCACCCATCATCCATCATCATCCATCTCCATCCATCCCATCCCTCCATCCTATCCATCCATCATTTATCCTCTATTATCCATCTTCACATCCACATCAACATCTCATATTCATCATCCTCCATCACTATCCATCCCTCCATCCATCCATCCATCATCCATCATCATTCCATCCATCATCCATCTTCACATCAATCAATTCCAATCCATCATCTATATCAAATCCACCAATCCATTCCAGCCATTCTCTCCATTCCCTCCATCCATTCCATCCATGCCATCCATCATCATTTCCATCCATCCATTCATTTCCATCTATTTATCCATCTTATATCCATCTCATCACTATCAACATCCATCCATCCATCCTCAATCACCATCAATCATCCATCCATCCATCCTCAATCATCATCATCATCCATCCATCATCCATCAATCATCCATCAATCAATCAATCAATCAATCATCCATCATCTATAATCCATCTTCTATCCATCCATCCATCCATCCATCCTTCTATCCATCCTCCAATCCATCTACCATCCCCATCCATCCATCCATCCATCCCCATGTGAGGGCTCTGAACGAAACTCCCGCGTTTTAACGGTATTGACTGATTAAACACATCTGATTGGCCATTTCTGTCACACGCTCTAAACCTGGATGACCTTCTTCTTCTGGTGAGATTCTGAAGTGGATACGATGGACACTTTACTATCCCATGAGGCCACGAGAGAGAATTTGTGAATGGAACTGATGCTGGTAGGTCACATGATAATGACAACATGGCGAATGTAGTACATCCAGATTACATTCATACTATATAGAACATACTTTTTTAGCAGTCAAAGTAATTACTCATTAAAAATAAGTAACTACTTAAGAGCATGCAATTTCGGACGCAGACGAAGTGATGAGACAAAAGGGGAGTGTAACTGGCATACTATCTTTACAAGCAAGACTTTTAACATTATCACGATATACAGTATACAGTATTCCCTAATTTTATAATATAATATAATATTTGATGTACCGCCCAGCACTAACTGGACCAAACCTAATATAAAAAATACAGAAAGACAACTAACAGTCAAGCTGTGAATATCACTGGCTGCACGCTGTATTTATTCAGTCTATTTATTTAGTAATAACTTACAGTAAGTGAAGTCAATTTTAAAGTCCTGGCCCTCTCCTTCACAAACAATAGCCCCTCAAGACCAAGGACGTTAGAAGGCTATTTGGATGGACGACACTTCAGATGTCAGTGATGACCAAATAAACAATGCAGGCCTGCTATTTATAGAGAGGGCACGAGGGTCAACATCATTTCTGTGTTGTTTCTCTTGAACTGTCAGAGACAGAAAAAAAACCCCTCAAGATCAAGGTGAACAGCAGTATGACATGAAGGTCTCTTAACAACTGTGGAGGAAAATGTGTGTGACATTCACATTAGTGTGTCTGAGCTAAAGTTAAAGACAGCCATTTGACATTATTATATATATAATTCTCACCATTTATGTTATAAAGCATCATTATAACCATCAATCAGCCACTGCAGTTGTAAAAAAATTAGGAATGTGCAAAATGGCATTAATAATAATATTAACAGAATTTACACAGTTTTAATTATTTATAATTATTTTATGTATTTATTTTAAACATTTATGTAATTATGTAATTTAATTTACACAGTTTATGTAAATGTAATTTACATAATTTATGAAATTATTTTAATTTATTTTTAATTATTTTAATGTAATTTATTTAACATACTTTATTTGTTTAATGTAATTTAATGTATTTTATTTATTTAATGTAATTTATTTAACACTATATTATATATTTAATGTAATTTAATGTATTTTATTTATTTAATGTAATTTATTTAACATACTTTATTATGTAATTATGTAATTTAATGTATTTTCTTAATGTAATTTATTTATCATTTTATTATTTAATGTAATTTAATGTATTTTATTTATTGAATGTGATTTGCTTAATGCTTTATTATTTATTTAATGTAATTTAATGTATTTTATTTATTGAATGTGATTTGCTTAACGCTTTATTTATTTAATGTAATTTAATGTATTGTATTTATTTAATGTAATTTATTTAACATACTTTATTATTTATGTGTGTATTTTATTTATTTTAAATGTATTTTATTTTATTTAAAGTATTTATTTCATGTACTTTATTATTTATTGTGATTTAATGTATTTTATTTATTTAAAGTAATTTATTTCATGTACTTTATTATTTAATGTGATTTAATGTATTTTATTTATTTAAAGTAATTTATTTCATGTACTTTATTATTTAATGTGATTTTAATGTTTTATTTATTTAATGTGATTTGCTTAACACTTTATTATTTTTTAATGTAATTAATGTATTGAATTTATTTAATGTAATTTATTTCATGTACTTTATTATTTATTTAATGTGATTTAATGTATTTTATTTATTTAATGTGATTTGCTTAACACTTTATTATTTTTAAATGTAATTAATGTATTGAATTTATTTAATATAATTTATTTAACATACTTTATTATTTAATGTGATGTAATGTATTTTATTTATTTAATGTAATTTAATGTATTTAATGTAATTTATTCAATGTATTTAATGTAAGTTTGCAATATATATACACACACATATACGTATATATAATTACAAATTATATAAATATATCTAATTTTATTTAAAACTCTTTATTCAGTTCATTTAACAGTACACAGAGTGAATCTGAAGGAATTTCCTTTCTTGGCTCTTATCCAAGGACACTGATGATGTGTGAAAAATGGATAAGCATTTACATGAAATACTGCTGAAATGAGTTATTGAATTATTGTGAGTACTGGAGTGAATCTCAAGGAAGGAGAGCAACAGAAAAGCTCGGTTCGGTAAGAAAACATTCATGTTATACTAATATACTTCCATTGAAGTGGAGGCCAAAGCATTGGCTTTCAAAGTCAATGCTGATTATGTAGGCAGATAATAGGTTCTGGAACAGAGCTGATGTTTTTTCAGCATTATCATCTTGTGTAACCCTTGACTTAAACTTAAATTTGTGTTGCCAATAAAGAGTGAAGCTCAGAACCTCATGAAGACAGTTTTAATTTACACTCTGCAACAGATTCAAATCCCAGAAGACTGTGAGCTTGATCTGTGGAAATTAGTTCTGATGAAAGAACTGTCACATGCAAAAACAACCATAACGGTACATTCTCCCTCGAGTAAAAAACCAAAGACACAAAATGAGCCTAAAAATGGCCCCTTTTCTCCCATCAAGAAGATTACAAAATAAATGTAGGGTCTGTAGAATTCACAAAAGCTGTTCGAGTGTACTGTGCATGTGCCTGTGATTACTGCGATGTGAACTCAAGCAGACACATCCTAAATCCAATAAATATTCAAAACTGTGATTGGTGTTAAGAGTTAACATGTCCCTGATTGGTAGTGGAATAAATTCAAGCTCAACATTGAAAACAGACAGTATGCAGTTGCAAACCAGACAGATCTTATTAGACTAGAGATAAAAAGCAGATCTTTTTCTGCATACAGAGTGGAATCCAATTTAAATGACGTGCATATGTTGAGAAAATCATATAGTGTTCTCACATAAAAGTGAGATTTGTCATTTGTGTTCAGTTGCCGTGAAATAAAAGGGAGGTTCTGGTCTTGTTTGTTCATAATGCAAGCATCCAGGTTTCAAGTTTGTCCCAAATCCGCCTTTAGCTGTTTGTAAATAGTGCTTTATAGACAATAAGGGAGCGGGACGATACCAGATACCAGTTATGGAGTCAAAGTAATCTGATTGCCAACCAAAAAAAAAAAAAAAAGTGTTTATTTGACATTTTGTAGCATTATAAAGAGAGCCTCTCAAAATAAAGATTGTCATTATTCACTCAGCAACATACAGGTTTGAAAACACACAAAGGAAATTTTCCATTGAACATGAAAGTAAAAATTGGGAAGAATGTTCAAGCAGCTCTTACAGTTCAATTGACTTGTGAACTATAGCCTACTTCATTTCTCACACCAGTCTACATATTAAACTGACGTCATGTTTGCATATGACGCATGCAAAAAATAATGCCATTTGGCATCTTTTTTTGTTTTTCAGAAGACTTGAAATATTGTGCATAAGTCGTAAGGACTTCTGGGTTTTTTGCCATTTTTGTTTTGTACCGTGACTGATGTCTATGGAAGCTTATTTCCGCCAGTAAATAAATAAAAAAAAATAAAAAATTCTCACAATTCTGACTTTTTTTTCCTCAGAACTGTGAGATTTAAACTCCAATTGTGAGTTATAAAGTCAGAATTGCAAGATATAAAGTCAGAGTTGCGCAATTCTGACTATTTCTCGCAATTGCGAGTTTTTAAATCACGCAATTCTGACTTTATATCATGCAATTCTGACTTAAAGTCAGAACTGTGAATTATAAGTCAGAATTGCGAGTTATAAAGTCAGAATTGCAAGATATAAAGTCAGAAATGCGAGAATTAAGTCATAATGCGAGTTATAAAGTCAGAATGCAAGATATAAAGTCAGAAATGCGAGAATTAAAGTCATAATTGTGAGATATAAAGTCAGAATTGCGAGATATAAAGTCAGAAATGCGAGAATTAAAGTCATAATTGTGAGTAAAGTCAGAATTTTATAAGTCAGAATTGTGAGATATAAAGTCAGAATTGCGATATAAGTCGAATGCAAGATATAAGTCCAAAATGCGAGAATTAAAGTCTAATTGCGAGAGTTCAGATTGCCAGAAAGTCAGAAATGCGAGAATTAAGTCATATTGCGGTTAAAAGTCAGAATGCAGAATATAAAGTCAAAGCGATTAAAGTCATAAATGCGAGTTAAAGTCAGAATTGCCAGATATAAAGTCAGAAATGCGAGATATAGTCAACTTGCCTGAGAAATTCAGAATTGCTGAGTTATATTATAAATTCAAATTGCGAGTAAGTCGAATTAATGTCCAAAGAATTGCGATGTTACGTCACAATTCCAGCTAAATATAAATCAGAAAAATCCAAGTCAATAATGCAGTTTAAAATCAGGATTATAAAGTCAGAAATGCGAGATATATCCAAGTCATAAATGAAATTAAATCAGAAAGTATGCGAATTATAAAGTCAGAAATCGATGCGTCAACCCCAGATTCCATATCAGAGATTGCGCTAGTTATAAAGTCAGAATTGCGAGAAGTAAAGGCAAATTGCGAGTTTAAGTCAGAATGCGAGATATAAAGTCAGAATGCGAGATATAAATCAATGTCGAGAATTAAAGAATGTGGCGTCAGAGTTTAACAGAAAAGTCACCCATGAGATTAGTTGCGATTTAAAAGTCAGAATGGCGAGAAGTTAAAGTCACTAACTTGTGAGTTATACTTCAGAAATGCAGATATTATGAGTCAGAACTCTAAAGTCTAAATTCTGAGTTTAAGAAAATCAGAAATTGCCAGATATAAAGTCAGATTCAATGCAGAATTCATAAATTGCATAATTGAGTGTTATAAAGTCAGAATGCGAGTTTAAAAAGTTGTAAAGTCAGTTCATAGAAATGCGAGATATAGTCAATTGCATGAGAAATTCAGAATTGTGAATATAAAGTCAGAATTGCGAGTTATCATGTCAGAATTGTACGAGTTATAAGTCAAAATGCGAGATATAGTCCATTGCATGAGAAATTCGAAATTGGAGTTATACAGTCCAATTGCGAGTTATAAAGTCAGAAATGGAGATAATAAATTCAGAAAATTCGAGAATAAAGTCATAATGCGAGTTAAAGTCAGAATTGCGATTATAAAGTCAGAATGCGAACGATTAGTCAATGTGCATGATAATTCGATTTGCGAGTTATAAGAGTCCGAATTGTGATTATAACGTCAAATTGTGAGTTTAAAAGCAAATTGTGAGTTATAAAGTCAGAAATGGCGATATAGCAATTGCCATGAGAAATTCCAGAATTGCGAGTTATAAAGTCAGAATTGTTAGTTATAACTGCAGAATTGTGAGTTATAACGTCAGAAATTGTGAGTTACAGTCAGATTGTGATTTAAAAGTCCAGAAATAGCAGATATCGTCCACTTGCCTTAGAAATTCCAGATTGCGAGTATAAAGTCCAGAATTGTAGGTATAACGTCAGATTGCGAGTTATAAAGTCAAATTTCGAGTTATTCCACAGTCAGACTTGTTGTATTCTATAATCCGTCCGAATTGTCAGTTATAAAGTCAGAATTGTGAGCTATAAAGTCGAAAGCGGATATAGTCCCCATTGCAGAGAATTCCGAATTGCTAGCTTATTCCAAGTCAGAATTTTGATTTGTATACCCGACTCAGACAAAATGCGTAGATAATCGGACTCATTGCATGAAAATTCATATGTTGCGAGTTAATCAGCCTCAGAATGATGGAGCTAATAACTCAACAGAATTGCGAGTTATAAAGTTCAGAATTCCTCGCGCGCTGTAGTTATTAAAAAATCAGAATTGTGCTGAGTTATAATCGTCATAATTGTTGAGTTATAAAGTCATAATCGCAAATTTACAAAGATCGAATTGTGCGAGAAATTAAAGTTCCAGATTAGCGCGTGTTTAAACAAATAAGTCACTCTGATCTAAAAACGTCAGTCTTTTTCCCTCCCTCACAATCTGGCGATCCAAATCAGATACATGCAATTGCAAGTTTATATGTCAATCTGACTTTATAACTTGCAAATTCTAACTTCTAACTCGCAATTTTGACTTTATTCATGCAATTCTAACTTTTTAATTTGCAATTGAGAAGAAAAGTTGCAATTACCTTTTTTATTTTTTATTTTTCATTTCATGGTGGAAACGAGCTCCATAGATGTCACTATGAACTGCTGCTGTTGCATGAAAAAAATTCTCCTTGTGTTCCAGTGGAAAATAACAGCATACAGCTCTGGATCTTCATGAGGGCGATTAAATGATTTTTGGGTGAACATATTCTCTTTTACAAATTCACAAAGTGCCTTTTTTATAATGTCATCCACTATTTGAAAATTAATTTGTTTATTGCAACAATAAACCACAG
This sequence comes from Culter alburnus, assembly GCA_028476615.1. Lineage (NCBI taxonomy): Eukaryota > Metazoa > Chordata > Actinopteri > Cypriniformes > Xenocyprididae > Culter > Culter alburnus. The sequence continues at coordinate 683,104 of JAOTNS010003934.1, read as the reverse complement.
AAAATAAAGCACCTCCCATGACAGAGAAATAATGGCAGTGCTGGTTATTTGCACCTTTCAGACAGTAATTTGGTGCATTGACTGGAGCAAGAATACTACTGCACCAAAGCATGATTAAATCGGCATAACACCTCAATAATCTAATACCTCTTTATCATTTATCTAGTAGTTCTGTGGTGGACTCCCCTGAGGCCAATAAAAAATAATGCAAATAAAAAACCATGCATATCTAGACAGAAAAATTACTTGTCAATTTATAGATGCTAGTCAAAATGTGGACAGGTTGTGTGATGCCCTCACTGTAAAAAAATCATCAACAAACACAACCCTGATGACATTAAATACAGGAAACATGATTTGTGCTGTGATTTTTACTGACTACTCCGCAAAAAAGAAAACATTTATGTTGAGTATAAAGCCTAACCCTAACTCCAATTAAACATGAATACATGTTCAGCATTAAATACTCTACCAAATGTAAGTATTACACTTCACAAGTGCAAGCAGTGAACCCTGTGAAATCCCTGTATTTATTTTTGCATCTGGTTTTAAAGCTCCCCCCTGAAGTCAAATACTGTGAACTCATTCAACTCCCTCACACCTGCTTCAGACAGATGTTCAAAGTAAATCAAGTTTAACCTCATAACATCTTGCCATCTCTAGTGGAAGACATGAAACCACAACAGCTGCAGTTCAATATGGTTGTCACTCCTCTTCTGAGGAAGTCAGTTATTCACAGGAGTGACACATTCACACTTGAAAGATTCAGACCGAGACAACTGAGTTTACACAGTATTTTTAAGAACTAATCGTCTTGTAATGAGTGTCATTTCAGTTCTACTTTGAGTATGAATTATCAAATACAGTAAAAAACACAATACTCAAGCACTGTAAAAAGTTTTGCCACAAACTCAACTGACTGGCTTCTCTCCTGTATGATTTCTTTTGAGTCTCTTCAGATCTTACTGTAGATGATTTATGAGCTTCTACAACTTTTGACCTCCTAACTGAACTCCTTTCCACATTGATCGTAGAAATAAAAACAGTATAAATAAAAATGAATAACAGTTTTCTCTTAGTTTTATTAAGTGCAAGCAATAAGTGCAACCATGATCGAAGTACTCTCTCAATATTCAAAGTGCAAATAGAGATCAAATGTTTCTTCAAGCATGATACAGAGTTGAGAGATGCTTACAACTACACAGCCCAGCCTGAGATAGCTTTCATATTGGGAGATATTTGCATGCATCAGGGAGCCGCTTTCAAAATACAGGGTATTGAAATCGCGCTCGCGTTTTACTTTTGCTTTCGATTTCGTAATTGCGCGTACTCTGTGAATACAGAGCGGCGGTGCTGAGCACGAATTCTAGATAAGATAATTGATATTTTATAAGATTCAAGATAAGACATTTGTCATACACAGTGGTGTATAATTACTCGAAAACCATACTTGAGTAAAAGTATAAATATCTTACAAGAAAATGACTTTGGTAGAAGTTAAAGTCACTGTTTTAAATTTTACTTAAGTAACATTTAAAGTATGTGATATTTTTTGTACTTAAGTACGAAAAGTATTTTTTTATATATTAAACATACTTAAGTATTGAAAGTAAAAGTACAAGTAAATGTAAAATACAAAAGGAGCAAAAAAATATTAAATTGTTCTATACACAATTTGAGCAGCAAGATTGTGTTCAGTTTTAGAGTTTTAACTCTTACATTTTGTTTCTTTGAATTAAAAAAAAAAATGGATAAATGTTTATTGTAATTTTTAAATATAAAAATACTAATATATTAATTATACATTGATCGTTCATGTTAATTCATAGTGCATTATAACTAATGTAAGAGACAACTTTATAATGTTAAAATGTAAATGTAGAAATTAACAATGAACAATACTTTTATTAACCTTATTTCATGTTACAAATGGACTATTGTAAAGTGTTACCATTTGATATAAATCCAAACAGTCATGCTTAAAAATTACCATCTTTAAACACAAAGCCATAGCATAGGTCTATTATATGTATACTTTCACACATTATTTGCCTCTATTTTAGAAAACTTGATGATCATCCAATCAAAATATGTGTTACAGTGCAGATAAAAAAAAGAGCTGAAATCGAATGCATTTCTGATTTAATGTGTTTCTGTCGCTGCATGATGAGGATACAGTTTTAATGAATATGCAACTTCGTTGGATAACAAATGCATAACAGTGAACAAATGGATATAAACTAATGCAAATGAATGGTAACAATTGGGACATTAAACAGTTGGTGTTTTTGTCACATTGTTTTAACCGCTTGAGGTACTACTAATGTTAGCATCCTCTCAGCCTCGACGGCAAACATACTACTGTTCTCCACTAATGCAGCATCTAGTCAACAAACAAATTACTTTATAATGATATGAAAACGTACTGTAGTGTGCACTGTTTAACATACCGTTTTGTCGTCCGTTTTAAATCTGTTTTTGAAGTGTCCCGCTCTGTGCAGCGTGCAGCCTCACATCACGTGTCAAAACAAACTCTACGAGCATCAGTGATAGTTTTTATTTCGCCTCTAGAGGCCGCTCTCGCACTGTATAATGACAGCGCACTCTTCTCAGCCGCTCCAGCAACGGACGCAACCCGGAAAATGAAATCAACCGTGGTTGTGCGAGCACTTGTTTGCACATGCTTGCTTGCAGTCTGTGTTCTTCCGACTTTATTTTGTAGAAAGTAACTAAAATGCTTTGGGAAAATGTATCAGAGTAAAAGTATACATTTTATTTAGGAAATGTAGTGGAGTAAAAGTAAAAGTTGACAGAAATATAAAACAAGTAAAGTACAGATTCTCCCAAAAAATACTATAACGAAGTATTATTACTTTGTTACATTACACCACTGGTCATACACTAGACTCTGAGGTGCAGTGAATCCTCCGCCATGGTCTTATCAGTCATCTCGTTACTTATTCTCGCCACGTGATCAGTGAAATCGGCTGCACTACATATGACTCTGTTGCATGTTAACCTTTACTGGCGCGCCGACGCACCGAAGCTTCTTTGTTTAAATTAGCTCAAATTTACTGTTAGATTTAATGTAATTACCTTGACAAACTATACATCATTAAAAAGATCTAAGACTCGAGCTTCAATTTTTAATCTTTATTTTACTCTCAACATCGCATAGTGACCGTTATTTGTTAATATGCGTCGGGAGTTATGAATATGAGAAATGGAGTCGTTACCTTTTCATTGAAATATGAGCGTCAGCCTCAGCCATTGAGAAAAAAACTCCACAAAATAACATCCCTCAGGGCTTTTAGCTTAAAGGCATGCACATTTGGAGAAATATTAATGGATTGTCATACGTTTATGTCAATTTTCTATACAGAGGAGTAATATTTATTAAATTTTTACTCAAAACACGCTGTTGTCATCATATGAGCACTGTATACACAGATCTACTGTGTTTTCAACTCATACCTGCAGCCGGAGGGCGCTCTGTGCACACTAGTCCACAAATAACACATGATGAAGGAGAGGCAATCATGTGACATACAAGGAACTAACAGAGGCTACCAGACATCGCTATAATCATTGATATAAACATACAGAACGTCACTTTTGAAAGTAATAAATACACGATTGTGACGATATGTGGTTTATCTGTGTTCTTCACGCCATGTCAGGTATTCATAATAGTAGATTATATTTATAATGCAATGCTAATCGAGATAGCTTTTCTCATTGTGCAGAATAGCATTAACGTTAAATGATATATTTTTTGTCTGATTTTTGATCTGAAGCCACATCACATCACAGAAGGTTATTTAAAACAATCGACTAGTAAGTTTGGAGCAAAAACGTGGCTTTAATCTTATAAATTGTCGTGTTTTGTTGGTGTGCTAAGCTAACATGCTAACGAGCCCAGAGATGCACCTGTTCTGAGCTAATGCAAATAAATAATTTTGAATCGTAAAGCTCACTTTTTTTCTCTCTTTTTTTTCCAAGAAGGGCATTAGATACAGTTTGAAAGAAGGTGAAGTGAGAAGTTTGGTGAATGAAATGAGGGATTAAATCATCTTGAATAGAACATCAGTAATTATAATAGAGACAAAAGAAAAGAATAAGAGCCATAAGCAGGCTGGAGAGGTGTGAATGTGTTCAGGGGAGACTGAAACTGAATGGGGCAGTTAGCACCACAAACACAATATAGACAATACACTTGAATAGATGACAATAAACATCAGTTAACATTTTAGGGTCCTTTCTAAATAAAGTCTCATGACATGGTCTTGAAAAACATGTAATAAAACTCAGAGTTTTAAACCTATCATCTTCAGATTTGAAATATAACATGGTCAGACACGTGGCTTTAGCTGCAGTGCATTTCTAGATTGCCACAAGGCCAACTTCACTTTTATTTTCATAAATATATTTCATAAAAATAAATTTCTAATAACTTTTCAAAACTTTGAAGCTATTTTTAACTATTTTCTTCATTGTGACAATAATTAATTATGAGTTTACCATTAACTGCAAAATGTCTGCTTTCAAATGAGACCTTACTTATGCATTTAGTGCAAAAGGTTCATGAACTGTATCTGTTTTAGTTTGGGTATGTCATTTCTTGGGATTTTCCAAAAGCGGGGGTGCTGGCTAACAGGTTAAATGATTTTTATTTCTATAAAAAGCAAAACGACAGTGGAGGTGTAATGTAAACGTAGTGGTGGCATATTATATCCTAATTTCATCCTCACACTCCGTCTTGGCAATATCAAGAGACAGCATCTCAATGAGAAATCTGGTCACATTTTAATCTTGCGAGATCTCATGGTACGAGATCTCATCACACCCCTAATATTAACTGATATGTTAATATACCAATAACCTACTGAAGTTCTAAAATTTGTTTTGTACCTTTATAATACACTGACATTCACTGGTGGTAAAGAGAAAGTCACATGACAAATCAAACAAGTAAAGAGGTGAATGCTAATATATAGAAAGTGTACAGTGTCATAAAATTATTTGTCCACATAAGATGTAACATAAAACCCTATATAACTGATAATAAATAATAAGGAAAAAAACTAAGAAGAAACAGTTCAACCATCAAATGTGAAGAGTTGCACAAAGAATTATGGAAATTTCAATGCATGTTTAAGATGACTATTTTCTTCTTTTTCACTTCCAAAAACTGTCAATTTAACAGTATTTTACAGTAAAATTACATTAAATGTCCCAGGTTTTTACTGTTGCATTCACAGTGTTTTGCATTAAAATTGCACTCATTTTTTTACAGTATATGCATTTTTATCTGTCTATCGCAATGCTTGTATCTATTTTACAGACCCCATCTTCTGTCAACAGCTCATGATGTATTCCAGTAAAGCATGCGCCACTGCAGTTTAAATGCTAAGGAACAAATTGCCTTGTTAAAGTAATCATAAATCATCAACACCATCAAACACGCTGGCACTGCCCTTGGCCAACACTCATTCATCTCTAAAGAGCAGAGAGCGCTGCGTGCTTATTACACCGTGAAGGATTCATCACATTATAGCACCACTTTAACGCAAATGACTGCAAACGTTAAGATGCATAGCACACTTAAAAAATACAGCGCTTTAAAAACAAATTACGAATAGCATCAGCTCGTTTTGATGTAAAATCAACAGGAAAAAAAGACATCTAACTGATTCTGAGCTGGCAGTAATAAGACATTTTCCTATAACAGAAAATTCCCAGGCCAATTCTAGTCTGAAGTGATTTATTCAGAAGGATGCGATCTGATTGGATGGGTATTTTGTGCTAAATATACAGCAGCTCTGTTGTCACCTGTGGCCTCACACTTATGCATCTGGGAAAATGGGAGCAAGCTTACTGCTTACATCTATGAATCCAGCAACCGCATTAAGCAATGTTAAAAAAATGCATTTACAAATATACTGCAACCTGTGCACATTTAGGAGCATCTTTTCTTTTTCCTGAAAAAATACAAATAAGAAAAGCACTCAATATTCAAACAATGCCAAGATACGACACACAATGTGCATTCTGGTGCAGGAAGACACAGCGTGCATGTCAATGAGGCCGCTAATGAAAATCAGCCATCAACCTGCAATACATGCACATTACACCAGAGAATTACATTCTAGATGTTATTCAGCACTCCGCACGGCTGTTTCTATTCATCGATTTTCCATTCTGAACATACGGATATACGGATGTCAGGGGAATTAGAACTCATATTTGTATGATTTACAAACCTGAAACAGTCATGTATCCACCACTGCTCCTGAACGACTTCCTCTTTCATCTGTTTAGAATTAGAATTTCACTGCAAAAACAATTAATTCAAATGCGCAACATGTCTAATCTTTCCTTTCACCCAGCAGCAGAAAACGTGCTCTGTGTTTGAACAGTGAATGCTGGGTAATTACTTCACTCCATAAAAGAGTCTTTAAATCATTAAATGTAATCCATTAAAAATCTTGTTTAATGATCAGGATAGTTTAGTCCCATTAATTATGCTAATTGTTAAACAAGACAGGGTAAACAAGAGCTGCAAACAATTCTTTCTTTTTCTTTTCAAACATATTTTGACTTGTACTGTACCGTACTGTCTTTCATGCAAACATATTAGGCTTATTTGTGCAGGTAATTGTGAGTTAAATATTAACACTGCTTTAATGAGAGTAACCTTGTCCATAATGTATTCTGTCGCATTTAATGCATTGTATGAGAGAAGGGAGAAAAAGAGCTTAAATGGTCAATATAGCTTATTTTTTGATGATATTTCATTTTTTTTAATTTTTTCATTATGATTACGATTTCACTTTTTTAACTTTAACTCTTTTAAGTTAGTGTGTAATGTTGCTGTTTGAGCATAAACAACATCTGCAAAGTTACGACGCTCAAAGTTCAATGCATTCAATTCGGCTTTTATAAATATGATAAAACTAAAGACTTTTCTGAGATATGAAGGATGCAATACTGTTCTATAGGTACTCAAGATTAACATGAGATTGGCAGAAACTGTGTGTTATGTACCCTTTAACTAGATTTTTATCTATTTTACTTTTTACATTAAAAATACAAAAAATATTCCACATAAAAAAAATTCAGCTACTGATCTCAGAATCATTGTCAGTATAAGAATCATTTTTGTATAATACAATAATATTTAACTATTTTTTCTAAAACATTTGAATGCAAAAAAGCTAATGCAATGAGCATTAAGTGATGAATCACTGAATCAGTTTGAATCGATTTGCTGAAACTTAATTTGAACAGATTTGTGCAAATGAATTTAAACTATCCAATTCTGTTTTTGCTACTGAAGTTTAAATCAGAGAGACACTATGAAAATGAATGCTCTTATATTCAAAAACCAAAAAAAAAAAAAAAACGAGAACCAGCTGAATCATATATTTTGAATATTCAATATATCACTGAGCCCTAAGAACCAAATATTTGTGCATTAAATGTTTCTACTTATATTAAATCTACTCTCACTATACTGACAAAATTCACTGCCTCTCCTAAAAATGCATATCCACTTCCCTTTTTAAACAAAGAGAGACTGCTAATTGATCAAAGTAGTCGTGCCGGATCCCCCTGAGCGAGGAAGGTCATCGCTACTCGCTCACCCGCCATCCTGAGGGCCGTCGGGGGGAGAAACAGAATCGTTACTCCCTCGCTGCCATTTTTCTTCACTGACAAAGACTCCATCTGCCACTGAGCCATTTGCAGCATGCGAGTCTGAATATCAATGATTTCCAACCATTCTGCAAGTCTGCCTTCACCTTGGCGTCACCTCCACGAGCAGCGGGAAGAGCTGACGGCAGAGATATTCGCCTTCTCAGCACTGCAGGCCGCCGCCGGCAACACTGTCATCCAACTAAGTGCCGTTTATGCAGCTCTGAAGAGGAGAGCGGATAATACTGGAGCCATTTTAGACACACATCCCTAAAGCGGCAGAATTTTCCGGTGGATTCCTGAGTCAATTTTACAGAGGAAATTTTACTCAGTGCTGCTTAAATCAGTTCCTGCAGCAGCTCATATCAAATTTCCCATGATCTTTTCAGATAAGAGTTTATTGTACTGTGAAACACACTAAAAAAAGGTTATATAGAAGGTTCTTGACACAATTTTAAAGGTTCTATATAAGGAGAAATGTTTTAAATGATTGCATAATATTTTCATGTTTAACAGGGTATTTACATTTTTTTTTTTCAAGTGTTTATGGGTTGTTTAATTCTTAAAATGTAATTAAAATTAAAAATTAAAATGATTCCATGATAGAAAACTTTTAAGATTCTATAGAACCTTTTCTTCTAAGAGAACAGCAATATAGGATAGTATATTTAAATTTCATATTTTGATGAAATTCTATATCTTAATTATTATTTTGCTCTGAGAAGTCTTTTTTCCTCAATTAGAGGAACTATCATTAATATAAATCAAAAGTTATTAATATCACTGTTTCATCTGTTCATTAAGTAAACAAACTGAGTGGAAAACATTACTTGATTATTTTAACTACCTTTTTAATATAATTTACTTCTTACATTAAACATTTCATTGAAATTAGGGTTCCTCTAATTGGAAAATGGGGGGGACACCTTCAATTCAATATATAAGTTCAAATAATATATAAAAAAAAAAATCATTTCTAATTATATGCAATATATACACAAATCTAAATAGCTAAAAGTGAAACCTACGTTTTTGTGTGTGTGTGTGTGTGTGTGTGTGTGTATTTCACAATGAGTTTCTTATATACAAATGCCCAAAAATTATGAAAAGTAAAAATGCAAAAAATAAATAAATAAAAATTGCTACAATAGAATTACTTGAAAATGAAACCCTAACTCCCTTTTCTTTTCTTTTTTGTTTTTATTTATTTTAATTTATTTTTATTTTCTGTAATGCACTTTGAACCTGATCCTTTTGTCATATTGTAATATGACAATGATATATTTTTGTTGCCATGTCGTTTGTACATGACATATTGTTCAATAAAAAAAAAGTTATGTACATACTTAACATTGAGAGATGACAACAAATCATTGAATCAGAGTTTTAACTGATTTGCTGAAACTGGAAGTTTAAACAAACTTGTGTAAATGACTCAAACATTCCAATTGTAACACTGTTTTTGCTACTCACAGACACTATTAAAATGTCTGTCTGAACACTCTTAACACTCCATTATCTTTTCAGATAAGAGTTCACTGCACTATGAAACATACTGTATCTTTCCGATCTCAAAACTTCTTCCTCATTGAAAAAAAAAAGAGAGAGCACAACAAAAGAGGATGAATGGACCAGAGGAGGCCACGACCCTGTGTGCGAACCCCTCGCTCCATAGGGCTTCAGATGGACGGGTTTGGACGACAGATCATCCCTGTCCGTGTGTTTGCCATGTTACTTAAGGAGCCCGACCTCACCTGACCCGCTGTCGGTTTATCCCAGCTGAGCCCCACAACTACCAAAAGCTCAACTCTAATAAATTGCCACTTCACCGCCTTTATTTCAGCACCACAAAACACACTGATTAGTGCCGGGATTGATTTTTCCAAAGATGGATCTCATAACGTTATGATGTGACCTCAGGCCACAGAGTCATCTCAGAGAAGAACATCACAAAACACTTGTCTGTTCATCCTCTGCCCTGAAAGATCATGCTAAAAACCAAGCAGTCCCTCTGATTTTGCATTTAATTTAGAGGGTTGCTATTGTTATCTAAAGCTAAAACTATTAAGCCCGAAACATACTTCTCTTTTTACGTGTTCGCAAGGTTCAGTGTACCGTGTGCGTGACGCAAATGTCATCATCAGAAGAGTACATGCATACTGTACATGCACCGCCAGATTTTTGTAACCATGCATACTTGTACGCGCAGGTCACACATGCGCATTTCATGCGCTGGTGCAATGCGGTGCCAGGCGTGACCCAAGTGATTTTTGCTAGTTTCAGCCTGACGCAGATATCATTTTCACGTCCTGTGCCACGTTGTAGTACACTCTGCTCATTACACACACAGCAGGGACACGCAGCAGCACACAAACATGCCAAATATTAAAAAGGATTACATAAAAGATTATTATTGTGTGCATGATGATAAAAATGCTTTGGTGGAATCCAGCTTGTCCTGTAGATGGTCTGATCGTGCGCGATCCGCGTTCAGTTTTTCCGCTTGCAAATTACGTCATGTAAACAGTGAATCCGCCATGCCGCGAGCGCAACTGGCTTTTAAAGGGAATGGGAGATGAGACTCTGATTGGTTTATTGCATGTTACGCCCAAAACACACCCATGACTCATTAAGAGAATAGGGACAACCCTTTTAGACCATGCACCAACCATTCTAGTAAAAGTGGATTCGGACATGCCCTAAGAGCACCTGCGCTGTGCACTTTAAACCATGCGCATAGATCGTTAAAATAGGGCTCTTAATTTTTTTTGCAGTAATTAGTTTATCCACAAGGTGCCAACAGTGCCCTGGGGGCGTCGATTCACAAGGTAGTCAAAGAAAACCTGCATAAACAGACAGGAACGCATGCAATCTGTAGCGATGATGGAGGCCTATATAGACGAGAGATTGTGTGAAGAGGTTCAGGCTCTAGTATGAAAGAGTTGAACAAATGAGTTGAAAGAAATAAGTCCTAATTTGCAGTTTTTATCCTAATTTATCCATCCTAATTAGTATTCAAAGTTAGTTTCTCCCAAATCGTAGTATGTTGAAATGAGTATTTCAAAGACACCAGGATGATCTACTTTTCCGGTTAGAATCCATGCAGTGCAGATCTGTGCACACTCTAAAAGCTAATATTGCCCACAACCCATTGAGCGTTGGACGAGGATTTGATTAGAAATACAAACAAATAAAATGTGTTAAAAATCTACAAATATGGTGGATGTGTGAGTCCAACGGTTAAGGTTTAGATAAAAGAGGTTTGAGTGATTAATGATCAGTATCTAACCTAATGAAAATACATTTATTCAGTGTTATCCACATTATATTTAATCTGCAAGAGCACTGCAAACTTTTGTAAAGATACATTTGGTCATTAACTTTTAAATGCATCATTATGCAAACTGCAAACATATGAGGAGAGTTCTCCATGAAAGACCCAAGAATGGCAAATCAACGTGCAGCTACATTTCTCTCCGAAGCGGTAGAAAATTAAATTAAACTGAATTGAATGTGGAGGATTTTAACTGACAAGATGATTGACATGGCAGTTGGTGATTGCACATTAAATATGCAATTATAACGAAGTAGTATGTCTCAAAGCTTGCATACTAATCTGCTACACACTGAAAAATATGCAATTTTTCTATAGTACTTTTAAGGCATAATATAAGTAGGTGAATTGGAAACCAGCAATTATGTTTGTTTGGTTCACTATATCAGGGTTTTCCAGAGATTTGTGAGAGGGGACTTGTAATAATTCAATTATAAAAATGTAAAATTAAAATAAAAACTGAATATGCATACTTTTACACTATATAATAGGGGGAAAACAGTATGTGAGTCAAGTAGTACGTCCAAATTCACAGCATTAAAGCAGGCGAAAAGTACCAGGATGACCTACTACTTCCAGAGAGATTCTGAAGTGCGCATTCACTGGATACTTTACTATCCCATGAGGCCACAGGAGAGAATTTATGAATGGCAGTGACAGTGACAACATGACAGATGTAGTACATTCAACACTACACACATTCTTACTATAGAGTAATTATTATAGGTAATTATAATATAACTTATTATAGGGGCAGAGCTACAGTCATGAAGCAAGTTTCAAACCAAATGTGCTACCTATAGAGTATGCGTTTTAGGATGCACACAGAATTAGTATTTGTTTACCTGCATGTCATGTGACTGTGAATGTGTTAATTGAAAGATTAACTTCAAATCTCATGGTTACTTCAAATAAATATAGGGGTTTAGCTGACATTATTTTGCGAATCCCAGCAGGAAGTGCTTTCTGTTAAGTCTCTGACTAAGTGGGCAGCACTGCCTTCGGTGTCTGACACAGCCAATGAGAGGCAGTGACCTACTAAGCTGAAGCCATGCGAGTTTGTGTGCGGCCACCCGCTGGCTTTGACCTTAGAGATGCGTTCTCGTCTCTCTGTGTGCGCTGGCGATGTGATGAGTGTCATTACAGCTCAACACATTCCTGACCTAATGAGCCGTCTCCTCTGATCACATCAGAGCAATCTGTCACTCGCAAAGACACCGCTGAAGGACAGACGCACGAGAAATCCATACGCACACAACACAGTCATGAACATGACATTTCTTTTGCCATAATGACCAGCTGATAGGATTTTTGAGTTCAAAATGGGTTCGCAACCACACTTTTCTTTCTCTTCAAGATGTACTTGCTCTCTTTAAAGGTGCCCTAGATTCAAAATTTGAATTTACCTCGGCATAGTTGAATAACAAGAGTTCAGTACATGGAAAAGACATACATTGAGTTTCAAACTCCATTGCTTTCTCTTTCTTATGTAAATCTCATTTGTTTAAAAGACTTCCGGAAAACACGCGGATCTCAACATAACACCGACTGTTACATAACAGTCGGCATCATTAATATGTACGCCCCCAATATTTGCATATGCCAGCTCATGTTCAAGGCATTAGACAAGGGCAGCCAGTAACGTCTGGATCTGTGCACAGCTGAATCATCAGACTAGGTAAGCAAGCAAGAACAACAGCGAAAATGGCAGATGGAGCGATAATAACTGACATGATCCATGATTACATGATATTTTTAGTGATATTTGTAAATTGTCTTTCTAAATGTTTTGTTAGCATGTTGCTAATGTACTGTTAAATGTGGTTAAAGTTACCATCGTTTCTTACTGTATTCACGGAGACAAGAGCCGTCGCTATTTTCATTTTTAAACACTTGCAGTCTGTATAATTCATAAACACAACTTCATTCTTTATAAATCTCTCCAACAGTGTAGCATTAGCCGTTAGCCACGGAGCACAGCCTCAAACTCATAGAGAATCAAATATAAACATCAAAATAAATACTTTACTCACATAATTCGAAGCATGCATACAGCATGCATGACGAACATCTTGTAAAGATCCATTTGAGGGTTATATTAGCTGTGTGAACTTTGTAAATGTGCTGTAATATAATCGAGAGCTCGTGTGGCAGGGAGCACGCGAATTAAAGGGGCGGCGCGCTGAAAAAAATCAGTGCATAGTTAATGATGCCCCAAAATAGGCAGTTAAAAAAATTAATTTAAAAAAATCTATGGGGTATTTTGAGCTGAAACTTCACAGACACATTCAGGGGACACCTTAGACTTATATTACATCTTGTGAAAAAGCATTCTTGGGCACCTTTAAATCCACACTGCCTTCTCATATTGACACAATTGCCACTGTTTAGATCCATGCGATTTACTGAGAAACACCCAAACACAATCTCTCCAGAGTGACCACTAAACAAGATTGAAAAACAAATCTAAAAAGCAGAAATGAGATGTAAATTATCTCTGCTTGCAGTGCATCAGTTAAGGCCTTTGCACACTGAGTCCGAAATTCACATGCGAAATTTTCGCTCGTTAAAAAATAAATTCGACCTCATGTTATGTCAATCATGTTTGTTTACACACTGCCTGCGAAACTTTCGTCCGTCAAAAAAATATTCGGATCAGGTTCAATTTTCTGCATTTTTCGCATCCATGGCATGCATTTTGAGAGACGTTTTGACAATTCAGAGCCACCGTACGCGAACGCAAAAATCCCGAATGCCATCTGACAAGTTGATCCACGTCGTCTACAGCACAAAGCAATAGCACCATATGACAAACAAACGTGAGGAATACAAAAAGACCGAATATAAAGACAGATTGTGCCAGTAGCAAAGCATCAAACTGAGCCACTGACATCCTGAAGTAAACTTTGAAACGCTCTGATAATCACGCAGCTCCTTGATGAGGTGAACTCTCCTTTCTCTCTATGCAATCTCGAAATTGGATGGACCCAATATTCATTGGGTCCCAATATGGTCCTCTTTTTAAGAAGTGAGAGGACAACTAAATCGTGCTCACTGTTTGAAGACTTCATTTTGTATTGTTTTGCGATTTTTTTTTTTCGCAACGCATTCATTAATACGCACCGGACTCAGTGTGCAACGTCTCTGTGCATGACGAATTTTTAGGATTACGAATACGAAAAAACGCATGCGAACATTTCGGACTCCAGTGTGCAAAGGCCTTTACGCTTGTCAGGAAAGTGAGTGAAAACACAGTTTTTAATCGAATCATATGTCATCAATAGTGGTTCACTTCCGCAATGTACTACGACTGTGTTCATATCAGCAGTGAACTGTAACGGAGATCACATGAACCATACCCCAAACCACCCTTTTTATGCAGACTCGGGTACAATTCGCATTGTGCACCCGAGTTCAGAAAACAGCGTTCAAATCATCCAAAAACAAGCCGAACTCTGACGTCAATCGAACCCAGGTGCGCACCAAAAGCGCTAGTGTGAAAGCACCCTAAATCAAAAGTACACTTAATCAAATGGCCATATGGACTAGTCGCCTGTGAATATTAAAGTGCAAAAAGACTGCTATTTAAATATGCAGCACTTTGTTTGACAAAAAATAAACACATAACACAGAATTTCTAAAACAAATAAAACATTTCATAGGGTCCTATTTAGAGATGCACCGATTTAAAAAGACAGTAATAAAATAAGAACAAATAAACAAATTTCAAACAACAGCACAAATAAATACAACAGAATAAAGACAAATATGAAATAAACATGGCTTTAAGTTTTTCAGGTGGGTATACAATATAATCAGTATAATCAGAAATACTACAGAAGTTAAAGGTGCCCTAGAATTAAAAATTAAATTTACCTTGACATAGTTAACAATAACAAGAGTTCAGTACATGGAAATGACATACAGTGAGTCTCAAACACCATTGTTTCCTCCTTCTTATATAAATCTCATTTGTTTAAAAGACCTCCGGAAAACAGGCGAATCTCAACATAACACCGACTGTTACGTAACAGTCGGGATCATTAATATGCACGCCCCCAATATTTGCATATGCCAGCCCATGTTCAAGGCATTAGACAAGGGCAGCCAGTAACGTCTGGAACTGTGCACAGCTGAATCATCAGACTAGGTAAGCAAGTAAGGACAATAGCGAAAAATGGCAGATGGAGCAATAATAACTGACATGATCCATGATATCATGATATTTTTAGAGATATTTGTAAACTGTCTTTCTAAATGTTTCGTTAGCATGTTGCTAATGTACTGTTAAATGTGGTTAAAGTTACCATCGTTTCTTACTGTATTCACGGAGACAAGAGCCGTCGCTATTTTCATTTTTAAACACTTGCAGTCTGTATAATTCATAAACACAACTTCATTCTTTATAAATCTCTCCAACAGTGTAGCATTAGCCGTTAGCCACGGAGCACAGCCTCAAACTCATTCAGAATCAAATGTAAACATCCAAATAAATACTATACTCACATGATCCGATGCATGCATGCAGCATGCATGACGAACACTTTGTAAAGATCCATTTTGAGGGTTATATTAGCTGTGTGAACTTTGTAAATGCAGTGATAGAGTCGAGAGCTTGGGAGGGGGCGGAGAGAGCGAGATTTAAAGGGATAAATCGGCTCATATTTAATTATGCCCCAAAATAGGCAGTTAAAAAAATGAATTAAAAAAAATCTATGGGGTATTTTGAGCTGAAACTTCATAGACACATTCAGGAGACACCTTAGACTTATATTACAATTTCTAAAAAAAACGTTCGACGGCACCTTTAAAGTAATCAAATGAAAAATAACACTGGAGAGTTTTCATTGTAATAATTATATACAGATTTATATACTAATTGTAAGCATTAGAGTTGTATAAAGCTAGTGATTTGTTTTGTCTTTTGTTCTTTTATGAACATGACAGACAGCAGCAGGAATATTAGACTACTGTCACTTTAAGAACGAATGTGACGGATCCAATATACTGCTAAGACGTTCCAAACTATTTAACGTTCCAAAACTGACTGTGTTTACCTGAATACTTGTCAAGATGGGCATTTTGGCATCATTTTGTGTGTATTTGACCGTTTAAGCGCAGTAAGCCACTCATTATGATACTTGCAACTCACAGCTTATGTGCGCCACTTGTATAGATCAGTGGAGCGCACACTTTTGGTGTGAGCGCGAAACCTGCAGGAATTATGTGCAATACGAGCCCTATTTAAACGGAGCGAATGAGACGAGTGAGAGAGAGGAGGTGGGTGTGTATCACTTCACCGTTAGAGAGAAGAGACGAGATAGCAAGAACGCACAACTGACGTTATTGCCTGTGCCACTGGTAACAAAACGGATCAGCTCAGAATCAGTAGAACGTGAGACTGATCGTGCGGAAAATCGAGCGATTGCGATCCCTGGCTGGTTGATCGGTGCATCTCTAATCCTATTATTAAATTAACTCTTTCCCCACCATTGACAGAATTTTCTGGCTTTACACATTTTCTTCTGAAAGAGTACAGAATATCCAGATCAAAACACGTGCGAAAAAGAAGCAGAAACAAGCGATAGCATATGTAAGCAGATGGATATGTAAAATAATGCGATCACCAACATTAAACAGCATATAAAATCAAAAGTGCATGACATTAACAAATGAAATGTCGACTCGGGACGAGCTACAGGACTGTGAAGCTTTGGAGGTGTCGATGGACTCAATCTACTCCATCTATGTTTTAATCATCATTCTGAATCTGATCCGGGCGTAGTCTTTGACAAAAACACGATTTTCTCAGCTTTTTGTTGCTTTTTTATGAAACTTACCCACATTTAAGTGTTGATAAAAAGAATGCATGAAGCTAGAATAAATTGTTTTGTTGTTTAAAGCAGAGGGCCTGTTCTTTCTTTTGAAATATTGCATGTTCAGATATTCTTGGTGTGAACAGGCCGTAAACCTGTTCATCGTGTGAGGTTTCACTTACTGTTAATGACGGCCTCTACTTCAACTCAGTGACATCACTGTGACATCATCACTCCAGAACCTGGAACAAACAAAAAATGAACAATTACTATACCTACTAAAAATAATGACTCCTCATTTAAAAGGTGAAGCATGTAATTGTTTCAATGTTGAAAAACATACAAGGAATTCATTGGTAGGTTAAAGTGTAAATACTGTGATGCTATCAAAACATTGATCTGCTTGTTTGAGCATCAACCTTATCTAAATTGATCTTGTTTTCTTTTTATTTATGATATTTAGATATTTTTTACTGGCAAATATGATATTTTTTGCAGTGCATTCATTACAAATAGACTGAATTAATAGAAACCGCTGTTTGTATTACTTCTTTATCCTCGGATCAGTTATCATCTTATTACTAAATATTACCATATGGGTGTGTTTCTTGGAAGTATTAAAGGAAATGAAGCCACGTCTATTTTAATATCTGCAATTAATCTTTCTCACTCAAACACGCACACTTCATTTACATCTCAAACCTTCAAAGAGTAAATCACAAGTTACTGAAATAAGCCCTCTGCAGTGAATTCCTTAAAAGGCATAGTTTAACCCAAAAATCCCACTCGAGAAATTTAATAAAACATGGCCATAAGATGATACAAATCCTGTTAATAAGAGTCAAAAAAGGTGCAAATTAACTGCAAAAGACCTGCGATGAATTAACCAAAAAGACACCAAAGACCCTTGAGCTTCCAGTGTCACAATCATCCAGAACAGCAACCGGGAGTCTACAGAAGTTCAAGGTGTGAAGCTCTCATAAATATTCAGGAAGATCATGATCTTTATGCCGGACAATAAATCGCACATTTACAAGCATGTTTAGCCAACCAGAAAACCCCTTCCTCATCTAACTTAAACCCACCTGAAAACGTGTGGGCTGTTCTCTATGGACGCCACTAAATAAATAAATTAAAAAGGTAATTGCGACTTTATATCACACAATTCTGACGTTACAACTCACAATTGTGAGATAAAAAGTTTATATAAAAAAAAATTATATTTTTTTTCTTGGAATTGCGAGTTTATAACTCGCAATTCTGCCTTTACATCGTGCAATTCTGACTTTTTAATCGCACAATTCTGACTTTACAACTCGCAATTCTGACTTTACAACTCGCAATTCTGACTTTACATCGCGCAATCTGTCGCATTCTGCGCATTCTGTCGCGCAATTCTGACTTTTATAAGCAATTCTGACTATCGCGCAATTCTGACTTAACTCGCAAAATATCGTGCAATTCTGACTTTATAATCGCATTCTGACCTCGGATTCTGACTTTACATTGCGCAATTCTGACTTTATAACTCGCATTCTGACTTTTGCAATTCTGACTTTATATCTCGCAATTCTGACTTTACAATTCTGACTTTCTCGCAATTCTGACTTACATCGTGCAGTTCTGACTTTACATCGTGCAGTTCTGCGCAATTCTGACTTTTACTCGCAATTCTGACTTTACAACAATCTGACTTTAACTCGCAAATCTGACTTTACAACTCGCAATTCTGACTTTACAATCGCGCAATTCTGCCTTTATAACTCGCAATTCTGACATCTCGCAATTCTGACTTTATAACTGCAATTCTGATATAACTCGCAATTCTGACTTTTAACTTGCAATTCTGACTTTATCGCAATTCTGACATTTATAACTCGCAATTCTGACTTTATACTCGCATTACTCGCGCAATTCTGACTTTAATCTCGCAATTCTGACTTAACTCGCAATTCTGACTTTACATCTCGCAATTCTGCCTTTATAACTGCAATTTGATTATAACTCGCAATTCTGACTAACTGCAATTCTGACTTTATAACTCAATTCTGACTTTATAACTCGCAATTCTGACTTTATATCGTGACTTATAACTCGCAATTCTGATCGCATTCTTTATGTTCCATAAGCTTCCATAGTTCTCAGATATATCATTTACAATGAGAGGAACCATATACATCTTAACAAAAAAGAAAAACTGACAGTTTATGAATGAGAGGATCATGAATGTTACTGAAAAGAAGGGCTATTTACATCCATTAAATCTTTGAGTATGAATCACAAAACGCCTAATAATTATGCACACACTAGATGTTGCTGGCCAATGATTTGTGTTTGCATCAATTATGTTTCTGTCCTAAATAGAACCTTATTCTTTAACATCACAGGGCTGAATTTACTTTCATTTAGCTGCAGGCACTGACACTCTCAAATTACAGATCATATAAAACAAGCTGACTTAAGACACTCAGAGAGAGAGACAGACAGACAGAGATAATGAAATTGGAGAGAGACGGATTGACTGAGATGAGCTTTACACAAAAGTCACATCATTCCGTATGGTCTCTCTCAACACTGACATTTATGGAAATTACCACCAGATGAACAAAACATCTGAAGGGAAAAACAATTTCTGCTGCCTGGGAAACTCACTTTGAGTAATATTAATCAATGTGAAGGCTAAAAACCCTCATGAATCACATTCTAATAGGCTGATTTGCTGCTCGAGAAACATTTCTTATTATTATCAATGTTAAAAAAACATCTGGTTCATTCCAGGTAATCTCAACCAGAGGTCCCCGGCTCAAATTTTTGATTTTGTTAATATTTTTTCTGTCAAAAGACAAACATAAATAGTGATGAAAGCCAAAATATTACATGTCAAAGATGTATATTTACTGAGTAATCCACTATTTTGTCGAGGAGGGTCAAAATGACAATTTTCACCTGAGATTTGGAGCCAAATTAGAGGGGTGTAAAAATGACTTTAGAAAGATGGCAGCATCATTATTTTATTTTTACACAGTGATTGGTTGGTCTATTAGTAAAATCTGTTGACTTTAGCAATCTTTGTTTCACTATGTGCCAACGGTGACCGTTCAAAAATGGCAAAAAGCACTTCATGTTTTAGCCTCAAGTTTGCATGCATGCAAGTCAAGAAGTGAGAAACATTTGGTTTTTGACCACTGAAAATGTGTACAATTTACTCATGGAGCCGCATTAAGATCTCCTATCTCTGGAAATGAACCATTGAGGGCCATTAAAATGAAGATACTAAAGGGAAAGTTTGTTAGAACCAGAATCTAAAAGGATATTTAGATATCTTCAATACTTCTTGAGTTACAGGCAGGCAAACTTGAGGCAAAAACACAAGAAGTGCTTTTTGCCATTTTTGAACTGTCACTGTTGGCATAATGAAACAAAGATTGATAAAGTCAGCAGATTTTACTAACAGACCTAAAATAATGATGCTGCCATCTTTCTAAAGTCATTTAACACCCCTCTAATTTGGCTCCAAATCTCAGTTGAAAATAGGCTGTCAAACGATTAATCATGATTAATCGCATACAAAATAAAAGTTTGAGTTGCCTAATATATGTGGGTGTATTGTGTGTAATTATTATGTATATATAAATACAAACACATCCATGTATATTTGAGAAATTTACAAGTATATGCATTTATTAATATTTTTATATAATTATATTATATAAATACGTTTTTGTACATAACATATTTCTCTTAAATATACATTAATTTGTTGTATTTACAGTACAGTCCAAAGTTGGAACCACTAAGATTTTAATGTTTTAAAAGAAGTTTGTCTGCTCACCAAGGCTACATTTATTTAATTAAAAATACAGTAAAAACAGTAATATTGTGAAATATTATTACAATTTAAAATAACTGTTTTCTATTTGAATATATTTCACAAAGTAATTTATTCCTGTGATGGCAAAGCTGAATTTTCAGCATCATTACTCCAGTCTTCAGTGTCACATGATCCTTCAGAAATCATTCTAATATGCTGATTTGCTGCTCAAGAAACATTTAATGTGTACAATTGTACAAATATTTGTGTACAATATTTTTTTTCAGGATTATTTGATGAATAGAAAGTTCAAAAGAACAGTGTTTATCTGAAATCTAATCTTTTGTAACATTATAAATGTCTTTACTGCCACTTTTGATTGATTTAATGCATCCTTGCTGAATAAAAAGTATTCATTTCTTTAATTTCTTTTCAAAAAAAAAAAAAAAAATTCTTACTGACCCCAAACTTTTGAACGGTAGTGTATAATGCTACAGAAGCTTTGTATTCAGATAAATGCTGTTCTTTTGAACTTTCTATTCATCAAGGAATCCTGAAAAAACTGTTTTCAACATTGAAATAATCATAAATGTTTCTTGAGCAGCAAATCAGCATATTAGAATGATTTCTGAAGGATCATGTGACACTGAAGACTGGAGTAATGATGCTGAAAATTCAGCTTTGCATCACAGGAATAAATTACTTTGTGAAATATATTCAAATAGAAAACAGTTATTTTAAATTGTAAATATATTTCCCAATATTACTGTTTTTACTGTATTTTTAATTAATAAATGTAGCCTTGGTGAGCAGACGAAACTTCTTTTAAAAACATTAAAAATCTTAGTGGTTCCAAACTTTTGGACTGTACTGTATATATACATATTATTTACACACATTACTCACACATATATTATGCAAACTCAAACTTTTATTTTGTATGCGATTAATCACAATTAATCGTTTGACAGCCCTAGTTGAAAATTGTAATTTTGACCCTCCTCGACAAAATAGTGGATTACTCTGTAAATATACATCTGTGACATTTAATATTTTGGCTTTTATCATGATTTATGTTGATAAGAAAAAAAATTAACAAAATTAAAAATTTGAACTGGTGAAGTTTCCAAAATTTGGTTGTTTTGACACGGACTAACCCAGCTCTGAAAGAGAGATACAGCTTTAGATATTTTTCAGCTTTTTAAAATATTGAGATATATTTTCAGTTACATCCCCCAACACTTGCACACTCATATCTATCTTTGTCAGTCATACCTGACTGAAACAACACAACAAACAGGCCTGCAGAAACAAAACTATGAATGGCTTTCGTTATATGATTCTGAGAAACACAACCAGCTAGTCAGAGGCAGGTGGTATAAGGATATTCTCATCTTACAGAGCATTTCATTGGATATGGTGCTGCATGCATGATGAGTCATTAATATATTTTCCCACAAGATAATGCATGCAAATCTGAAATGCGAAGAGAGCTTGTCTCCTGTTAAGACACTCCGCATTACAAAGTCCTTCCTGGTTTTCCTAACTGAAGGAATGTGTGACGGAAGGACTTGATTTCTTTTATGAACTCCATGTTTTATCCAGTGCTGGAGGTCACTGCAAAGAAAAGCTCTTTCCACAAACTCTTTGAAGCGCAGCGCTAAAGAGACGGCTTGAGTTACAGATCGGTCTCACTGCCATTGTTTAAAGAGAAAGGGACAGACACATTGTCTTCTCATGAGACAGGGCTCATGATAATGGTAGTAAAGAACAGCTATGTTGAAAAAAAGAGACTTTCCTGTTCATCCACACCCCACCCACCTTTAACTCCAACAGACGTGACAGATTATGAGGATACACCACTTCCTGGTGAGACGGGAACAATCCTGACAGATAATCTTTTTTTGACCTTTTCATTTCAAGACTTCACGTTTTGAGTCATCTCAGCTGACCTGAAATTCAAGAATGGTTAATCCAGCTGCATTTTCACAGAGGAGGAAGGCAGTGTCACTTCAAAGAAAAAAATCTTGACTGAGAAGATCAAATATTATGTTAACTACTCATTTTAATAGTGACAGTGACACTACCAGATTAAGTGTCACGTTTGAGCTTGCTGTGTTTCACACTTAGCTTTTAAATCTTGATTTGAATGTGAGGAGTACTGGCTAAATACGGATAAATAAAGGTAAAGTAGTGACGCACTGAAATTTTGCCAACCGAAAATGATTTTCAGTTTCAGCCAAAAATTTTTTTGGAGGGCTGAAATCAATCAACTGAAACAATGACGTTTGAGTAGCGCTTCTAGAATTGAAGAAATGGATGAATTACTAAAGCAGGGTTTTTCCTGGGTCAAAAATGGTCTTTGGTGGACAAATACTGTCAGTACAAAATACCATGTGAACTGCAAGCCCAGTTAAATCCACAATAAATGCAAAGAAACAGTTTGGAATATTAACATATCCTATTCATTCATGAATTAAAGTATTAACACTGTCAGGACAGATAATAAAACAAAAGCTTAGAACTATTTTGTATTTAAAAATCTGTAAATTTATAAATAAAAAGTCACTGAGTGACCGGTTTGAAAAGTTAGTAATAAAATTAACAACACTGCAATACATAACATAGCAAAAGTGGGAAGTTTTATTATTATTATTTACATTTACACCCCAATACTTAATGAAGAGATCATTTGACACACAGCATCAGATTATTTTGTTATTATTTTAAAAAACAATTCCTGCCAGAGAGGACTCTCATCATCATTTGAAGTACTTTTGGTACACTTTTGACATTTTTGCAATAAATAAATTCTTTTTTGTCTGTTATTCTTATTTACACCTGTACGTAGTTTTAAGAAATGGTTATGGGTAGGTTTAGGGGAAGGTGTAGGATTAGCTGCTCAAAATATCATTTTAATGTTATATTTTTACTAAAATGCGTCCATATTATACATTTCAGCATCCAAACGTACAAAAATGTACGTTTTGTGTCTTTGAAAGTTACGTATTTATACCTACGCATTAACAATGAGACCAGGCTGTACTGAAATATCTGAAACTGTTCTAATACTCCTTATCTGCAGTATTGATACACCGGCGAATCAACACACAGACACC
The DNA here is from genome assembly GCA_028476615.1 of Culter alburnus. Classification (NCBI taxonomy): domain Eukaryota; kingdom Metazoa; phylum Chordata; class Actinopteri; order Cypriniformes; family Xenocyprididae; genus Culter; species Culter alburnus. The sequence goes on along the minus strand of JAOTNS010003934.1, from coordinate 659,329 downwards.
CACCTGAAAAATATTTCCTCAGCCAAACCCCATTCCACAGCCATACCTGTCACACACCCAGTTTTAACAGCAGTTGTTTTTTCATCTTATAATTAGGAGTATAATGAGTACATGCTTTACCTACACAAATGAAATACTCAAAGAACATTTGCATTTAAAGAAAGGCAATTTTGAACTGCATTTCTATTATTTACACAATTTAATGAAATTTCAATGTTTTCAATCTAATGCTTTTACAAGACTTGACTCTTTGTGATGTAGACATACAAATAATTAACCATTTGCATAACTTTTCAACAAGTTTTTATTGCTCAAATAATAAAAGCCAACAGAGAAGGCTTTTGCCACAAAGTGAGCTAATATCACTAACTATATATAATAGGGCTGGGTAAAAAAAAAAAAAATATTGATTTCTCGATTTTAATCGATTCTCATTTTTACAAACTGATATCGATTCTTAAATCCCAAGAATCGATTAGTCTAGTGTTGATGAATGAACAGAATATGTGGCGCTTCAAATCCACTAAATCGCAATAATCTTTTTGCTTTGTTACTTTTGATATGAAGCAAAGTCTCAGATTTCAAATGACGTCCATCTTATTATGAGATTAAAAAAATAAATACCGTTTTGGCGCTGTTTAATGTGACGTGATGGATTGCTTTAGCACCTCAGTTAAAGAGAAGCATGCGATCATCTTCTCCTCCGCTTTAATACCAGTTACAGCACGAAATAAACATGCATGAACATCTGAAGGTATGATAAAAGATACAGTACAACTTACTGAAATCCATATCATGTCTCGTGTAATCGCTTAATCAGTGTTTCAACCTTGGAAAGACGTCAGTAAAACAGCTTGTAGTAAACAATGTCACGTAACGTCACATTTACCTCAGAAAAACATATTCAGTGACCATAAACTCATTAGTCAGCTAGAAATGTGAACTCTAGAGAGCAACATTCTGATAAATATAGCTATGCACCGTTACATATTCATTATAATTTTTAATGTTCCTCAATATTTAATGCATGTTTGAATAAATCAGTTATGACAGCCGCAATTTAAATGTTTATATTTCAAAAAAACGAATTGGAGTAGAAATATGATTATGTAATTCTAAACTTTATTTATAATAAAAACATCATTGAGTGTAATTTAAGTGTTTGTATATAAATAAGTTAATTTAACCTTCAATATTATTATAGCAGTACCAGCTGACTCCCATGTGTAGTTTACAGCATTAGTTGAAAGATTTTTTCCTTAAGAATTTTTTCCATGTACTGTAACTGAAATACTACATCCAAAATAATCAATATCGAACCGAATTGAATCGTACGGAAGAGGATTAGGGCCAAGCAATAATAAAAAAATAAAACCATCTTGAGATTAAAGTAGTTAAATTTCAAGAAAGAAGTCGAGATAAAATGTTGAGAATAAACTCGTTAAATTACGAGAAAAAACTCGTTAGATTACGAAATTTAACAACATTTTTCTCATAATTTAATGAATTTGTTCTCGTCATTTAACGACTTTTTTCTCGTAATTTAATGACTTTATTCTCAACATTTTATTTCGACATTTTTCTCGAAATTTAACGAGTTTTTTCCTGTAATTTAACAACTTTAATCTCAAGATGGTTTTATTTTTTTATTATTGCTTGGCCCTAATCCTCTTCCGTAGAATCGAAATCGGAATCGAATCACAAGCATGTGAATAAAAATTGAATCAAATCGTGAAAATCAGTCAATACCCAGCCCTAATATATAATATAATATCATTTCTGTTTTTAACCTAGCATTATACCCTGGACATTATAATAATAATAAATTCAGTTTTAACCTGAGCATTATACTTTGAACATTATGTGCATTAGATATTGATAATTTGGAAAGCGTGCTCCGATCATTAGCAACCGACTTGATTAGCTCCACTAGTGGCTGTGACAGAGATAGCGGCAGGTCTTGTTCAGCTAAGAACGTGCATATATGCACTTTGTGGTCACACACATGGTCAGCCACAGACGACCTTGAATGTGGTAGATGATGCACCAGGCAGGGAGGAGGTATGCTTAAGAGAACGAATGGCAGCTTTGTGTGCGTCTTCTGATTGTTGGCGCAGAAGCACTTTCTTGAAGTTTTTTATGGCATACTACACACATACACACACCTGGCAGTTTCATTTTTTTACACCAGGATCAGAGCGAATGGCCATCCTCCTCCTTTTCTTCAAGCCCACCTCCATTTGTTTTTAACGGACTTGTCGATGAGTGACATCCAGACCTTCCTCCAAAAGCAGCTTGTCCATAGCTGACATGCTAGCTTAATACGTGCTCATGTTTTTTAACAAGGCAAATACCCCCCTCTCCCGCCACCAAACGTGCACACTTCTAACCAATCAGAAGTGATCGTGTGGTTCAGAGCCAGCCTTTTCGGTGGAATGACTGAATATAATTGAAATGAATAGACAACAGAACAACAATAACAACAATGCACTACATGTTTCATCAGGACTTTACCTAGGACTGTCAGAACGGCAGAATTGGGCTCAAAATCAACCCAATTATCTTGTAGTGTGTGGGTGCCTTAAGTAAACAACTCACCCACTCGTTATTCACCACTTTCAGCCACTTTTGCATCAAATCAAACCCAGAAAGGGGACTTTGCACCATCATTTTTCCACCAAACCTCACTAGGCTGATCATTTTGAGAGGATATCCGGCCTTCACACATTCCATACACTGTAATCTGGCGACAAATCGGACATTTCTGGCAGATGAACTGAAGAGGCCAGTGGTTATGAGTGTGGTGCGTCATCCATACTTCCATCTGGATTAACACTATTAATCAGTTCGCTGATTCTTGAGAGAAAACAGGCTACAGATGTGCAAAAACATTATTTTGGATGAATTTTCTTGAGCATTTTCAGGGGTTTTCACCTGACTGCAGCCTCCATCCATTTTCTTACAAGAAACATTTTTCTTGCCTGCCAAACACCATTCAGATAACAAAATAATATGTACCGTCATATCAAACATCTATTGATCAATGCACCATTAACTTCAATGAAGAAAACAGGATAATTTTTCAACTGATTTTCAGCACTATCTATATTTAACAGGCACCACACTTGATTGTGTCAAGAATTACCAAGTTATAAATGACATGGATGCTGTGTTTGTGTGTGGATGAGGTGAACGGCTCTCAGAGATCTGTGGTGTAAAGTCAGTAATTACTGAGTAGAATAGAGCAGCGGTGAGCAAGGGGTTATTAACAGGGCCGCACGCTTTCTGTGAGTAAAAAAAGCAAAGAGCAGCACATTTCACATACAGGTCACCTTCACATCAGTCTCAATAATGGGACGTTCACACATGCAGCGATCTTATCTCTGTTCTGTTGGTCACCATTTCTACTGCTGGATCCTCTAACGTTATTGGTCATAAGATGTCAACCTAATCTAATAATCTGTTAAAAATGTGTATTATAGAAGGAAACGTGAATATAATTGCAGCCATGCAACATGTTCAATCAAAGTCAGGATGCTTGGAATCAATTTCTGACAATTTTACCATGCATCACTTTAAAGGGGTCCTTGATTATGATTTCACTTTTTTGTTAGTGTGTAATGTTTCTGTTTGATCATAAACAACATCTGCAAAGTTACGAAGCTCAAAGTTCAATGCAAAGGGAGATTTTTTTTTTTTTTTTTACAGAAATCACTTTTTAAGGACTACAACAAACGGCTGGTAGGGACTACAATGAGCTTCTCCCTGGGTTGGTGATATCAGTAACCCTAAAATTTACATAAATTCTCCAGCTTTGTTGTTGTTGAGCTGTTAAAGCTCTGCCCTCTTCTGGAAAGGGGGCGGGAGCAGCAGCTCATTTGCATTTAAAGAGACACACACAAAAATTGTGTGTTTTTGCTCACGCCCAAATAGGGGCAAATTTGACAAGCTATAATAAATGATCTGTGGTGTATTTTGAGCTGAAACTTCACACACACATTCTGGAGACACCAGAGACTTATATTACATCTTGTTTAATATACAGAAACAAATCAGACATTTGTCTCTCGTTTCTCAGTGTTTATATATAAACAATAAACTCTCACAGTAACATTAACTTCTCCAAATTTCTGACACTAAATATCTGACAGGATCTATAGTTTGCTCTACAGTACTGGGAAATATCGATTGCGTTATAACATTATAAATAATGACAAATCTTTAAGTGCTTTTAATGTGCTCATGTTTCCTAAAGACTGCGTCAAACTAGTTTCACTTTTTGTGATTCGAGTATGAAAATGCAATGTTTTAATAGCATCTCTGATTTAAATATCAAAAGAAGAAAATTGTTTTAGAGTTCATTTCTGTGAATCAGTTCAATCCAGTCATTTGTAATTATAATGTGCATTTTTTACACATTAAAATGCATTAGTAAAAATACATCAAGGTATATTTGTTGCTGTTTATAATATACATTTCTATTATATTAAATATAAGTGAAATGCCTCCCAAATTGAGGTTAAATTCTCCATTTCTTTTACTCAGCAGGTATTATTGCATATGACAGCCTATGACAAACATGCAAACAAGAGGTAAAAGCATTGGCATTTTAACATGAGCTCTTAACACCACAGGAAGCCTCAGTCCCTCCCTGAGCAAAGGACATGTGACATCCAAGATGACAGACGGAAAAAAAGAGAGGGAAAAAATAAGTGTGAGAGAACGAGACAGTCATTGACCATTTTTTAATGTCTCCAGCTCAGCGTATCACAGGGTGTTACACTCAAAGTAGTATCACATAGCTAGAGCTGTGACTAATAGCATAACATCTGAGAGGACTGCATGATTAATCAAAATATAACCGAAATGCAATATAGCTTAGTAGGCTGCAATTTAATTAAATAAATATATGTGCTGCATGTTTCAGAGTGAAGCGTTCTTACACGTAACCAGCTCATCACCACCTGTGTTTTCAGCCTGGGTTCGCTGTAAATGTTTGAGTCGCTTTAATGTACATTTTTGGAAGGAAACATGCACCAACCTTCTTCTTTTACTTAATAAGAAGCACTTATCAACAAAAGAGAAGCTTCTACACTGCAAAAATGCTTTTCTTACTTAGATTTTTTGTCATGTTTCTAGTCCAAATATCTAAAAATTCTTAAATCAAGAAGCATTTTCTAGACAAGTAAAAATGATCGTCTTGTTTTCAGAAAAAAATAAGTCAAAATTAAGTGAGTTTTTACAAAACAAGCAAAATAATCTGCCAATGGTGTAAGCAAAATAATTTTATTTCAAAATTGCTTACCCCATTGGCGTTATATTATTTTGCTTGTTTTAAAGGAAAAACTCACTTAATTTTAACTTATTTTTCTGAAAACAAGACAATAATTTTTACCTGTCTTGAAAATGCTTCTGGAAACATGACAAAAAAACTTAAGTAAGAAAAGCATTTTTGCAGTGTAGTGCTACCTTCGGTATTCTGTCAAAATAAAAGTTAACATTTGAAAATGATGAAATTAAGACAGCCATAAATGTTAGCATTAAAATTTAACAGTTGTAATGTAAAATAAAATTATTATTATATTTGTTAAATATTTTGTTTTTGTTTATTTATTATTAATAATAATATTATATTATTAACCACAATAATATTTTATTATATTTTTCTTAAATACTCAATTTTTTATTTTGCAGTGAATTACAATGGTATTTTTTCTTATTTTGTTTTTTTCTAATTTTGTTCTTATTTTGTTTTTGTTTGTTTATTTAGTCATTTTTAGTGGCTTTTAATCTAAAAAGAATTTAATTTGAGGTAGGAATGTGAACACAAAACAAATGTGTTTGGTCACTTAACCTGTCAGTCAGATGGTCTTTTAATGCACAAGTGGACAGTTCTTGCCAGAATAAAAGGACCAGATGTTGGATCTGAAAAAAAAGCTAATTGTGATTCCCCCCCGATTAAAAAAATGTGATTGCAATTTAAAATGCATTTGAATTAAATATATAAAATATTTTATTTTATGCATTTTAAATCTTTATCAAAAAAAAAAAAAAAAAATCCCCAAATTGTGCAGTCTGTTTTAAATAAACCCGGCCTTAAAGCCATCATGAAATCATAAATTAAGTTTTTTGCCTATTTGTATGAATATGTTAGCCTTACTGTTACAGTGGCATGAAAAAGTATGTGAACCCCTTGCAGAATCTGTGAAAATGAGAATTATTTTAATAAAATAAGAGGGATAATAAAATATGCATGTTATTTTTTGTTTAGTACTGTCCTGAGTAAGATATTTTACATAAAAGATGTTTGCATTTAGTTCACAAGACAAAACAATAGCTGAATTTATTAAAATAACCCCATTCATAAGTATGTGAACCATTGATTCTCAATACTGTGTGTGGTTACCTGATGATCCACAACTGTTTTTGTGTTTTGTGATGGTTGTTCATGAGTCTCTTGTTTGTCCTGAGCAGTTAAACTGAGCTCTGTTCTTCAGAAAAATCCTCCAGCTCCTGCAGATTCATCAGTTTTCAAGCATTTTTGCATATTTGAACCCTTTCCAGCAGTGACTGAAGGATTTTGAGATTCATCTTTTCACACTGAGGACAATTGAGGGACTCAAACACAACTATTAAAAAAGGTTCAAACATTCACTGATGCTCCAGAAGGAAACACGATGCATTAAGAGCCGAGGGGTGAAAACTTTTGAATTCAAATATCAAGGTAAATTGTACTTAATTTTTCTGCCAGGAAACATGCAAGTATCTTCTGTTGCTTCCGAAGGGCAGTACTAAATGATATTTAAACAAAATAAGAAAAATTGTGACATCTTCATCCTGTTTAAAAGTTTTCACACCCCGACTCTTAATGCATCGTGTTTCCTTCTGGAGCATCAGTGAATGTTTGAACCTTTTTTAATAGTTGAGTTTGAGTTCCTCAGTTGTCCTCAGTATGAAAACACAGATCTCAAAATCACACAGTCACTGCTGGAAAGGGTTCAAATACGCAAAAATGCTTGAAAACGGATGAATCTGCAGGACCTGGAGGATTTTTCTGAAGAACAGAGCTCAGTTTAACTGCTCAGGACAAACAAGAGACTCATGAACAACCATCACAAAACACAAAAACAGTCGTGGATCATCAGGTAACCACACACAGTATTGAGAATCAATGCTTCACATACTTATGAATGGGGTTATTTTAATAAATTCAGCTATTGTTTGTCTTGTGAACTAAATGCAAACATCTTTTATGTAAAATATCTTACTCAGCACAGTACTAAACAAAAAAAACATGCATTTTTTTATTATCCCTCTTATTTTATTAAAATAATTCTCATTTTCATTGATTCTGCAAGGGGTTCACATACTTTTTCATGCCACTGAAAGGAGATTAGGTTTGAGATTAGAAGGAAACTGAGGCTTTACCAAGATCAACAGCTAGAAACGAAACACCATTGGCCATTTCAAAAAAGGGGAGGAGCTGTTCACCATGTCCCTCCCTATCTTCCTGTTTCAGTTGAAATTATGTCAATACACTGAATAAACATAAAAACAAATTGTGATTGGATGCTTTTCATGTCTTAATGGGCAGTTTTTGGACAGAATTTGCTAATAGTCTAAAGTCTGTATGTAAGACTAGGTTCTTGCTTCTTGATTTTGAAATAGAAATAGTTATTTCACATCAACGTTGTGCAAGCAATCGTTTTGTCTTGTGTACAGGTCTTCTTGGGGGGGAAGTCCATGTAGATGTTTTACTGGTTGGGAATGACTAATCGCTGTGGTTTTGAGAATGAGGTCGTTAGATGAGTCTGAAGGGGGGAATGTTCTTCCTGGATAGAAGAAAAGGGGGAATACAGAGTGTGTTTAAAGCAAACGAACCACAGGGCCGTCAGTAATTAGGGCAGTTTTCTTGATGCAAGTTTGCGCTTGCACTGCACCATCCATCTTTCACTTCTCGCTCGCTCTTCCACAATCTTCCACTCATTAATCAGGATGCTGGGCTCCTGCAGGGGGATTCGGGAAGAGCCGTTTTGGGGTCTGAAGACAGCAGTTAGACCCCCCAATGCTGCAGAATAGATGTGACACGGCTTTGAATGCATAATTTAATATCTCCGCTTTGTTTCTGGTTAATGTTTTGGAAGATTGTAGAAGTGACATGAGTCTTTTTGTGAGTTAAGTATGGTCTCAGCTTAGACGGCACACCCACGGACTGCCCATGATCCGTTTACTCATGCGTAATGCACACAACTGGAAAGCACTTGTTAAAACTGCTAGCTCAGATTGTCTGACACTAAGCAACTTTCAGGAGGTCAGTGCACTAGTCACTTGCAGGGTTTGCCAGGTTAGTGGCTTTTAAAGGGTTAGTTCACCCTAAAATGAAGATTCTGGCATTAATTACTCACCCTCATGCCGTTCCACACCCGTAAGGCCTTCGTTCATCTTCAGAACACAAATTAAGATATTTTTGATAAAATCCGATGGCAGCGTTTTACTAGATAATGTTGAATAAAGTCGTTATTTAGTTTTTTTGATGCACAAAAAGTATTCTTGTCGCTTCATAACATTAAGGTTGAACCACTGTAGTCACATGAACTGTTTTAAATACATCTTTAGCTTTCTTATATTATATAAATAAAATATTATAAATAAACTAATATTATTATTACTATTATGAGTTGTTTAAATGAAGGAAGTGCCACTTCACTCTGAAACACACAGCACATATATTTATTTAATTAAATTGCAGTCTTTGAGATTTGATAATCACTGTGAATTGTTGCAACACAACTGAAAATAGTGGAAAATAATGTGAACAGACTTTATAAGAATTTGTCTTTCCAAAATCATCATAACCAATTATTAATTTTTAAATAAATGTAACTATTGTGTCTTTTATCATACTGCTGTTTTATAAAAGCAATAAGCTAGTCAGTTTCAGTAAATAAATAGTAATAATAACAGCCTCTAGTGGCTCTCTCACTGTATTAAACTAAAGCTGATAAACAAACAAATGTTGGAGAAGGCTAATAATAGTCTTTGTCCACTGTGATCACAAGCTGCACCGTGTTCATTCTGTATTCAAAATGAACGCGTGTGTGCAGTATGTGAGGAACATTTCGAATAATCATCTGTCCAGTGATCCTGCTAGCATTTAAAAGTGCTGTTTCAAGCACTATTACTGTAACCTTGAGCTAATGTTGTTGCCTGCCAGGAGAGCAGAGCCTGATAACATGCACCACATTCAAATGGCACCGTGTTATTTTTCATCCCCTTAAATACCAGACTATGATGCAGAGTGGTTTGTATTCATGGGTGGTTGTTGCACTTTCAAGGATGACAGTTCTGAATAAATCTGCGTTGACCTTCTGACTGCAACTCTGCTTTATTATTTGAATCTCTGGCCAGATGAATTCACAGAACTGTCAGTATAATCTAATTTCCCTCATCGTTGTGGGACTTCCAGCTGTTTAAGTCAAGCATTTCAAAAGCACAATCTATCTGTGTATATGTGTGTGTGCTTTACATATTTAATTAGATTCACAATTAGGTTGTCTGGGGGAATCTCACGAAAACTATCAAAGAACAAGGTGCCTTTTTTTGATCAAAAATAAAAAATAAATCAAATTAAATTATTATATATATATATATTATATATATACATATATTTATTTATTTATTTATATAATATTATTAATATTATATGCATTTATTTAAAAATATTAAATTTATCAAAAAAAAAATCATATATATAAAATATTTGATTTGCATATAATAATAATATTAGTGTGTGTATTATATATATATATATATATATATATATATATATATATAAAATATATATTATTTATATGCATTTATTTAAAAATATTAATATTATCAAAAATACAAATAAATCAAATATTTTATATATATATATATATATATATATATATATATATATATATAATATATATTATTTTATTTTATTTTGATAAATATTTATTATTTTTATAAATGCATATTATATATATATATATATATATATATATATATATATTATTATTAATATTATTTATATGCATTTTTTAAAATATTAAATATTTATCAAAAATACAAATAAATCAAATATTTTTATATATATAATATATATATATATATATAATATTTGATTTATTTTTATTTTTGATAATATTTATTATTTTTAAATAAATGCATGCTATTATAATATATATATATATATATAAAATTTGTTTTGATTTATTTTTTTTATTTTTGATCAAAAAAGGATTAATATTTTAGCATATGGTATATATCTTACCTTTTCTTGTATATCTGGTAGTAATTGTTGTATTGCCTTTACAGATTTAAATATTTAAATTAAAAATTGATTTTCTTTCCAGTAATTTTAATACAGTAATGGAATCTAATGAGAACCACTTTCAAGAATTACAAAAAAACCCGTTCAAAAGCATTACAGAAATGGGAATTTGTGGAAAAAAATGTGTTTAATTATGTCATAATGTCAAATTAATTGTGTCTAAATAAATAAATAAATCTCCCAAAAATATGCTTAATTTTGTTTGAAAAATATAACTTTTTTTTTTGGCTATATTGTGACCTTAAATAATGAGGGATCTTATTTAAAGCAAATAAATAAATAAATCATTCTTCCTCTGCTATTGCTAGTTCTAGAATAACAGTATCTGTACACTGAAAAAAAGAATTGTTGGTTTAACTTAAAAAAGTAAGTTACCTGGTTGCCTTAAAATTGAGTTCATTGAAATTAAAAATTTGAGTTAATACAATGAAAGCGATTGGTTTAATCAACAGAAACTCAAAATATTATGTTATCTGAACCATATTAATTATTGAAGTTGATTTGACAAAAGAAAAAAAATGTGATAAATCACAAAAATATTTTTTACAGTGTACTACTTACTTTTTACCTCACTGTGACTGGACTGAACTGTTTCTAAACTCCCAATATGCATCATTAACGCAAATGTTTTCCCAAGTTTCTTTATATCAAAAGATCAAGGGAAATGCAATTCCCATGATACATAAAGTCCACATAAATAACATTTGCAGTTGCTGAAATAAACAGTCTAAACCTTGCATGTTCTGCAATTAGTTTAAGCTAATTTTATTATTTTTCATATAAATACACAACATGCAAAATAACTACCTCAAGAGTTTTTCATGAATGAGCAACGCCTCCGTCCAAACTAGTTTCGGCAGAGACTTTGTTTGTGAAACTGTATTTTTCTTTCAAGTAGGAAAATAAAGGTACAACCACAAAACAAGTCCTGACAGCTGTAGATTCTTCCTGCAGCTGAGATACAACAAGTACATCACAGGCCGCTTTTGTGTTCAACTGCAGCTCTACAAAAACTAACAATAGGCATTTGTTTGCACTACAAAACGCGAGTTTGAGAGAACGTATTAGTATAATCCATGTCTCTGAGTGTGTGTGTCTAAGGAAAAAAAGAGGAGGGTCTTTCTGTTTCTTTCAGTTCATTTGCACTAATGGTTTCCAAGCATCTCCACACAATCAGGCAGCTGCTGCGTGGTCGATGCATCAGTGAGGACGAGAAGAGATGCGCATTCCCAGTAGAGATCCGAAGAACATCAGACACACAGCAATACAGCTGCTCCCCTGCATTAGCTCAAAGAAACACCACGCAGAATTGTGCTTTAAAGCACTTATCATCAATAACAACTACACTGAACACTGTTCTGATGCAGTGTTGGGGAACAACAAATGTAGTGCTGACAATACAGGGCTCAGATTAACATTTGAGAGCAGTGGCACCGCTGCCACTAATATATACAGAAGGTGGCGTCAGCACTTTGTTTTGGTGGCGGAGGTTAATCATAAAGGTAATTTAATCATCTTACTATTGTTTTGCATTAAATAAGTGCAGTTACTAATAATATTACACATTTATTTATAAGAAAAGTGACAGTAAAGCACTGAGCTTGAATTGAGATGTAGATAAAAATCAACTTTTATTGACAACAGTAACATGTGAAAACCTCATTTTTATAGGGAAAAGTGTAAATATTCTACTCTTAGGCCTAATAAATGTACCATACTGAACTGACCGACAGCTTCGGTGATTATAAAATGAGCGCTCTTTACATGCTTTCTGTGTAATTCATTCACAGTTTGAAGAAAAGTTTTTGTTTTTCATGAGACTTTATGACTTTTCCTACTTTTCCCCATATATTAGGGAGTGGAAATGGCTAATAAGCCAATAAGTGCTCCTCTGCTGCCATCTACTGGTGATATTGGTGATTGTGTCTTTTTAAATAAAGGTTTGTTTGACACAAAGTACAGAGCCACATACACGATTTAGCAAATAAAGGGAACGAAATAGTAAATCGTGCACACAATTTAGCAAATCAAGGGAAAGAAATAGTAAATCGTGCACACGATTTAGCAAATCGAGGGAACGAAACAGAAAACACGATTTATTACGAACGTAATATTATCGAAGGCGTTCATCTGCGATATGAACGCGATATTGCGTGGCTTGTCAGTGATCTGTGGTTCTGTCTATTAAATGCCGCTCCATTTGAAAGCAGGTGATGGCGATTTAGCGGTAATCAGGGAACCGGCTTTACTGACGAAATGCGTGTGACAATCTCATGCGATATATCGTGCAGCCCTAGTAAATCGTGCACACAACTTAGCAAATCAAGGGAACAAAACAGTAAATCGTGCACACGATTTAGCAAATCGATGGAAAGAAATAGTAAAACGTGCACACGATTTAGCAAATAAAGGGAACGAAATAGTAAATCGTGCACACAATTTAGCAATAAAGAACAATCGGCACACAATTTAGGGAACGAAATAGAATCGTGCACACAATTTAGCAAATAAAGGGAATGAAATAGTAAATCGTGCACACTATTTAGCAAATCGAGGGAACGAAATAGTAAATCGTGCAAATCGAGGGAACGAAATAGTAAAACATGCGCATGATTTAGCAAATCGAGGGAACAAAATAGTAAATCGTGCACAATTTAGCAAATCAAGGGAACGAAACAGTAAATCGTGCACACGATTTAGCAAATCGAGGGAACGAATAGTAAAATGCGTGATTTAGCAAATCGAGGGAACAAAATAGTAAATCGTGCACATTAGCAAATCGAGGGAATGAAAATGTAAAACATGCGCACGATTAGCAAATCAAGGGAAAGAAATAGTAAATCGTGCACACGATTTAGCAAATCGAGGGAACGAAATAGTAAATCGTGCACACGATTTAGCAATCGAGGGAACGAATAGTAAAACATGCGCATTAGCAAATCGAGGGAACGAAATAGTAAATCGTGCACAATTTAGCAAATCGGGAATGAAAAGTAAATCGGCACAATTTAGCAAATCGAGGGAATGAAATAGTGCGCACGATTTACTTTTTTTTCATGTCATGTGTGGTTCTCTGTAACAAAGTGTTCCTTCATCTTTAAACTTTTAGTTTTACAAATCATCACATTAAAGATAACATTAAAATTCAATCATATTTAGAGATTTGAAGTGCTGGAAAAAGTACGAAGGACAAACATCATCAAAAACACTTGTTCATTAATGGCACAATATTTCTCCTGGTTTCCAAAGTCAGCACTGTTTGATCTCATACCTGTAGTTTATGACAGAGAATATTTTGCCGAATTGAAATGCTTCCCACTAGATCTAGCTGTGATTTTATTAATGCTGCTGCACATTCAACGCTTTCCATTGGAACTCCCAGCACTCTGTAGTAACAGTGTCGCGTGACCCTTCTGCGCTCACCGTTTTTAATTGTCCCGGCTGATAACGGTCCACGCTTTGCAGCTCAAACGAGTAGCGCGGTTTCATTTCGCTTTCATTACGTTTGACGTTTGAGGTTTCTCATATGCATTATGTGCAACAGAAACAGAAGCTCTCATAAGTTGGGCAACATGGCTCTCAAAATGTAGTCGCACCGGCAGGAAAGAAATGTGGCAAAATACGACTATTTGGTCACATTCTGGAGCCGTGCAGCAGGTTTCTTTTCCAGTAAGCTTTTCCAACATAGTGGATGCATTCTAGACTAGTGAATCAGTTTGCTCAGAAAAAAATTATTCACAGATTAAAATCCCCACGCATTTTACATCTTCTTCATAAAGCTTCAGTGTTGAAACATGTCTTATGCAGCAGTACGTTGCTGAGACTTCTTTCACAGCTGGTATTGAGAGCTCAAATGCGGCGAGATTTAAGCTCATTTCACGGATCTCTCGTGGCTTAGAGCACAATGTCATGCTGTTAGGAAGACGCTCGGATCTCTGGCGTCTTCAGTTCAGCCGGTGTCAAAAAAAAAGCGGAGCAAAGACAAATGAAGAAGGAGGGAAACCCATCGGGTGAATCGCAAAAACTGGTTCAAGTCCCAAAATGAAAAGAAAAAAGAAAAAAAAAGCTGAGTTTTGACATTTTCATGACAATTCAGCACATTTTCCATCCAGACACAGTAATTCCTATTATTCTCAATTGCAATTCTCATCTTTTTTTACAATAAAATGCCCACTTTTATCTTGGACAGTGACAACATTCTTGGTCACTGAACTGAATCTGAATTGCATCTTTGGCTTGTGAGCACGTCACCTTTTGAGGTCTCAATTTCTGATCACCATGTGTCATATCTCACTCGACGAGTCCCAATAAGCAAACACAAGTTCAAGAGGTCAAACGAACATTGCAATATGTAAAGAGTGGAGGCATGTTAACACTTCTTCAAAAGGCAAACAGATCAAGGTGATCTGGCTCAATATGGTAACTCGCTTCAACATCCTTTCCTCAAGCAAGCAACACATCACAATAAAACTTTCTAAAACTTAGAACTGCTCAGGTTACATAAACAGCACTTTCTTTTTAAATGTGGACATTTAAACCCTCTGATGCATTAATCATTAAATCACAAAAGACTAAAATTTACATTAAGCTAGAAATAAGATTATCTTGCTTTCAAAATGATGCATTTTAAGAGTTACAATTATCAGTTTAGTGCATTAGAAGATGATACCAATATCAAGAACAAAATGACATTTAAAGAGGATAGTCATATTGTAGGATTATTGTTATAAATCATCCGTGAAGGCTGTAACATCACACCCAGATCAACATCTGGAACATCAAACGTCTCCTACCATGATACTACTTTTCAGTAAAGCTGCTTTGAAACCATATGTATTGCAATGACTTGTCTAGAATGATAAAGGCTAATCCTGAACGTCCACAGAAAACAGAACAGACCAAAGATCAACATATTAAATAAAAACATTTTCTGACTGAATACTCAGAAAAATGACACAGTTTCACGTTTCTCTCCTCTAACTGCAGTTGACATCAGAGAAATTAATCTTAACCATATTTAGACTGTTTTATTATAAGCTCCTTTTATTTGACAGACAATATTTGCACTTAAAAATCCATCTGTCGTACACTGAAATGAACTAGTGTAAAGGAAAACTAGTTAAAAAGGAAAACGGTGAACAGTTACTGTACCCAAGATATACACTTTCCCTCATAAAATATGAGGTTTTAACATAAAAAATTGGTTTTGAATGAGAAAAACCTCATTGACATGTAAACTACCCATTAACAAGATGATACTAGTGTACACAAAGGAACTCGGAGCATTTGACAACTAACTAGATTTAAGATTTTAAATGTAACTATTTTGACAGGTTTCATACACTTCTTAAAAATGTGATAACCGATTACTTTAACAACATATTATGATTAATAACGCATCTTTTGTTGAGTTTGTGACTTATCAATCTGCTTCAGTGCGCAAACGACAGCAACTATACACAAACCAACACACGGGTGCGCGCAGCGTTACCGAAGGACGCGCGATCTCCGTCAGATTAATGAAATAATTCACTCACCTTTTGCTTTCACTTTAATATAAATGATCCAGGACACAGATAATGTGGATACAGATAATTTCCGACCGGTTTCTTAGAGTCCGACAGCGGTATGAGGAGCTGTATCACAGAAGCTCTGCCTGTGTGACTTGAGAGCGCGTGTGAATCTTCAGCGGCGGAGTGAAGGTTCAGCTCGATTGCACTTGAAGGAAGCGGCGTGACGTCACCAAAAGCTCTTATTCTTTTACATTTGTTTCATTTTCACTTACATGATACCGCTACGATCACAACATCTTTCGGTTTAACAGGCTGGTTTATCTGAGTAGGCAGAATTTAATTGTGTCTCTCTATTTTAGGATTGGCTATTTGATTCTTTTTTTTATATATAGATTTCAGAAACCGACAATGGCAAAAAAATAATCATTATGATCATCATCAGTTTGTAAACCCTTGATTCGTTTATTCCTTGACATTTAACAGACTTATAATACTATTGCACCATCTAATAACCGATCAAGAACACTTCTTTGTCATGCATCTTTTTTTTAATAATTTTTTAAAGATTATTCATTTATTTATTTTTGCTTTTTGGAGCTTGATAAACGTGTCACAAAGAAATGTATACGAAAAATATATATTTTTAAAAAAAATAATAAGTCAACATGAGAGTGAGTAAATAATAACATAATTTTCATTTTATTCCTTACATTAAAATAATGCATTTAAATGGAGAGGACATGTTCTTTATTTAAGTTTAGTCCACTTCAGCTGGCACAGGCCACCACTTATATCAATTTTGTTTGCTTGTCTGAGGCAGAGAGATTTCAGTTTGAGAAAAAAAAAATTGTAACAGGCTTAAGTTCACATGTGTATTTGAGAGGGGGTGGAGGAATGAAAAGAAAAGAAAAATCCAGATGAATCCCATGAAGCAGTGAGAACACCTGACTTAAACCAGACTGAGCAGCTGACAAGTGCCCAAAAATCCCTCTAAAAACCAGTTTGGCTATGCTGGGATCATCAGCTAATCATCTTAGGCTGGTTTAAAGCTGATTTTCAATAAAGAATTGCCATTGCTTGCACTCTAAAAAAATCTTATCTTAGGTTATTTTTTCTACCCCTTTTAATTTTGTGTTACCCAGATCCTGGCTTCATTTGTGTTACCCAGATAACGTCTATGTTAGCTGTGTTACCCATCCTGGCTCAGACGCCAGTTACCCAGATCTGGCTTAACAACCCGTTTTTAAAGCTTTATCAACGTAACAAGTGGCTTTGTTTGGGTTTTTTTGTGTTACTCAGACGTAACAATATTAGACAGACGTAACACCATGTTTACTGGGTCAGACCAACCCACCCAGATACTGGCTCAGACGTAACAACCCAGTGTTTGGGTTTTTTTGTGTTTGGCTCAGATACAAGTGTTACCCAGAGGTACCCAGTGTTTGGGTTGTTTTTGTGTTACCCAGATCCTGGCTCAGACGTAACAACCCAGTGTTTGGGTTGTTTTTGTGTTACCCAGATCCTGGCTCAGACGTAACAACCCAGTGTTTGGGTTTTTTTGTGTTACCCAGATCCTGGCTCAGACGTAACAACCCAGTGTTTGGGTGTTTTGTGTTACCCAGTGTCAGAAACACCCAGATCCTGGCTCAGACGTAACAACCCAACCCAGATCCTGGCTCAGACGTAACAACCCAGTGTTTGGGTGTTTTTGTGTTCCAGATCCTGGGTCAGAGTAACAACCAGTGTTTGGGTGTTTTTGTTTTTACCCAGATACTGGTCAGACGTAACACCCCAGTGTTTGGGTGTTTTTGTGTTACCCAGATACTGGCTCAGACGTAACAACCCAGTGTTTGGGTAGTTTTTTGTGTTACCCAGATCCTGGCTCAGACGTAACAACCAGTGTTTGGGTGTTTTTGTGTTACCCAGATCCTGGGTCAGATGTAACAACCCAGTGTTTGGTAGTTTTGTGTTACCCAGATCCTGGCCAGTACAACCAGTGTTTGGGTTTTTGTGTTACCCAGATACTGCTCAGACGTACAACCCAGTGTTGGGTTGTTTTTGTGTTACCCAGATACTGGCTCAGACGTAACAACCCGTGTTGGGTTGTTTTTTGTTACCCAGATCCTGGTCAGACGTAAACAACCCAGTGTTTGGGTCGTTTTTGTGTTACCCAGATCCTGGCTCAGATGTAAAACCCAGTTTTGGGTTTTTTTGTGTTACCCAGATCCTGGACGTAACACCCGTGTTTGGGTAGTTTTTTGTGTTACCAGATCCGGCTCAGACGTAACAACCCAGTGTTTGGGTTGTTTTTTGTTACCCGGGTCAGACGTAACAACCATTTTTGTGTTACCCAGATCCTGGCTCAGATAAAACCCTAGTCAACCCAGGGTTTGTTTGGGTAGTTTTTGTGTACCCAGACAGTAACAACCCGTGTACCCAGATCCTGGCTCAGGACCAGATCCTGGTAACACCCAGTGTTTGGGTTTTGTTTTGTGTTACCCAGATCCTGGCAGATGTAACAACCCAGTGTTTGGGTTGTTTTTGTGTTACCCAGATCCTGGCTCAGACGTAACAACCCAGTGTTTGGGTGTTTTTGTGTTACCCAGATCTGGTCAGTGTTTGGGTCGTTTTGTGTTACCCAGATCCTGGCTCAGACGTAACACCCAGTGTTGGGTCGTTTTTGTGTTACCCAGACAGAGTAACAACCCAGTGTTTGGGTCGTTTTTGTGTTACCCAGATCCTGGGTCAGACGTAACAACCCAGTGTTTGGGTCGTTTTTGTGTTACCCAGATCCTGGGTCAGATGTAACAACCCAGTGTTTGGGTAGTTTTTGTGTTACCCTGATCCTGGCTCAGACGTAACAACCCAGTGTTTGGGTTTTTTGTGTTACCCAGATACTGGGTCAGACGTAACAGCCCAGTGTTTGGGTCGTTTTTGTGTTACCCAGATCCTGGCTCAGACGTAACACCCCAGTGTTTGGGTCGTTTTTGTGTTACCCAGATCCTGGCTCAGAGTAACAACCCAGTGTTTGGGTCGTTTTTGTGTTACCCAGATCCTGGGTCAGACGTAACAACCCAGAGTTTGGGTCGTTTTTGTGTTACCCAGATCCTGGGTCAGATGTAACAACCCAGTGTTTGGGTAGTTTTTGTGTTACCCAGATCCTGGCTCAGACGTAACAACCCAGTGTTTGGGTCGTTTTTGTGTTACCCTAATCCTGGGTCGGGAAAGGAACTACCCAGTGCTTGGGTAGTTTTTGGAGTCAGTCACAGCATGTTTTGGCTATGAGTGAAACGCAGGTGGCGGTCTGAAGTTAGCAGTTTCCCCGTTGAACGCGAGTCATCTCCGGCACAAGATCCAGTGCTGTTATGGTGGAAACAGCACAACAGAGACCGGTCGATTACACTTGAATTACTTCTAAATGTTTAATTTTTACTTCTAATATTTGTTAAACGAGGCAATATTTTAAAAAACTATAAAATATGATTGAATATAAAGAAATTATCATGCGAACCAGTGGTTGTGTGGAGTATTTAAAAAAGTTTAGAGGATTTAAGTTAATCCGTAAACATTCATTCATGTAAGAAGAAAAAAGGAGAAAAAAGCTAGTATAATAGTAAAAATTAATCAACTCATCATGCTGGATTAAATAAACAACCCAATTTGCTGGGTAAAATGAACCCAACATGTGTTCTGTGCTATATTTACCCAGCCCTTGGGTTGAAAACAACCAAAATTGTGTTGTTTTTAACCCAGTGTTGTAGTGAAAAAGGATAATTTGTGAGCACAAGCCTATATATTTAGACTGTTTTTTTTTTTTTTTTACCAGAACAAATGATGTGTAATATTGGTTGATATATATATTTTTATGAGAAGGTGAAAATTACCAAGTTAACTGTTAAAATATTGATACAATGTTTTTTTTTCCACATGGCCTGTGATTTTACACCTCGCTCCTGTTAACAGTAAGAGACCAATTTACTGACAAAGTCACTCCTGAATTAAAGATGTAAAGAAAAAATCCTTATTCAGCTTGCAGAATATAAAGCAGGTTTCCAGCAAGCTCATTGATTTTGCCTTCGTATTCTTTTCACTGAGGTTGTTGGTTTGCGCTCAGCTTTTGGAGAGTGGCGTCGGGGACAGCAGCGAGATGCTGTGATTTTAATTGTATTGGGGAATCTTGATTGGGAAAGCAGAGGGGGAAGCGAGAGCTCAAAGCAAATTCATTACCGCAGAGGCCGTACATACCGAGCTTTTCTGCATGCAGTGAAAATGTCAGCCTCACCTCGGTCATTTGTAAAGTAATAAGCAGAAGCACAATGACGGCAAGGCGCAGCAGCGCAACTGGGGGGAAGGGCAAATCTGCCTGTCGCCTTAAAAAGGATTTTTAAAAGAGTCTTGATTAGAAAGTATAATGAGACTGAGAGGAACGCTGCACACTATCTCTCCAGAGGCTGATGGAAAACAAATTAATGTAGCTATTTTGTTTTAATTCCTATTTTTCCACATTAGTCCGCGGCGCGTCCTGAGTAGTTGTCATCGTCGCCCACCAGAGCCCATGCAGCCAGAGTTATTGATTTTCTGTAGACACATCAAGGGAATGCAGAGAGTAATCTTCTGCCTTTTTTCAGCAAAAACAATAACCATCCAGCACAAAAAGAAGGAAGAGGACAAAAGGAAAGGTTGAAGAAAAACAAATGAAATCATTCTTGTTCTTCCAAACCTGTAAATTTAAGTTTGATCAAATGGGCTGGAATGTTTTACAGTGACACAAACCAACTAACATCACAGATTTCATCAAATCCATTGAGAATATTAGTAATGTTTGAGCTGATGTTTTCCCACCAAAATGATGTCACTTCCTGGAGGATGATGATATTTGTTTATACAAGTTAAGATGACGCGAAAAATAACCTATACATTTTCCCATGCAAGAAAACAGGTTTTGTTTGAATCATTTGGATTGGAGAAAGAAAAAAGATCTGGAGACAAAACAGTGCATGGGTCAATGACGTGACGGGTCATTTTTTGTGTCCAAAGGCCTTAATAATAATAAAAAACAAAGATATGACATCCAAATTATGTAAGGTAGTACAACTAGATCTCTTTTATTGAATCCAAACGGTTTTAATTATATTTTGCAACATATAAAGGTATTTTAAAGTGTTAAATTTGGTTTAACCATCCAAAGGCCAATACAGCCATTTCATTTGTGATTAAAATACCTTAAAATGCAATAAATATATTTTTATTCTGGCATGATTTTATAACATCATATATCAACATAGTGCAAAATAGTATTAAAATTTTGTGTAGAAGTCATTGCTTTTTATGAGAAAAAATGTCCGGAAAATTATTTCATTGATGTCATTCGGATTAACCAATATAAAGGGACCATTTTGGATCAAGTCATGCGGTCAATATCATGTGACAGGATGTGACATCATTCAGACACCTGCAAAGGACCACATGGTCGTGAAGTAAAGTAACTAACTCTCTTTTATCTATTTGAGATAAATTCATGTTTTCACTTGCTCATATGCATGTCCCGAAACATCAGGTCAACCGCTATAAAACATGGAAAATGTTGTAATTTTTTCACATTATTTCATTGTTAACACTTAATAAATCTACAAAATTAATTACTTCTCCATTATGTTTTTTTTTTACACTTTAAAACCTTTATTCGTCAATGACCCACATCCAGTAGAAATGACCCATATACTCTTCTTAAACAAAGTTTTTTTTACACATTACACAATTTTGCACTAAAAAAATAAAAAATCTAAATTAAGAAACCCACAATTGTGCCATTTGTTTGCTATTGCACTATTAACCTGCGTTAAATTAAAGACAGAGTAACTGTGGCTTTGTCTCTCTGGTAAATGTTCTCTTAAATAGAGTAATTGCTCTATTATTGCAGATGAATCTGACAGTGGCAGGAATTAATTACTGTCAGATTGTACGGTGCGTATCATTTAGATGGGTGACTATTCAGCTGCTTGCTGACATGGATAATGTATTCAAATATTCAAACGATTCATCTCTCAATGGTGGTTTTGTGTTTGTATTTATAAATTAAAAATACCCTTTTATTTCACTGCACAATTTACATATGCATATTAATTCATGCATTCGAAAACGAATGAAAGCAAGAACATTATGATTGGGCCAAAGCAGGATGAGCATTAAAAGAGCATTTGAGTTAGGTTTTTTTATCTGATGGAGAAAACTCATTTATATTACTGAAAACATTGTGTCTTTGTGACCAGAGATACTGATAATGACAGAAAAGAGATGTTGAGTTCTGTGATCCCTAATAACTGTGCTAATTTGTGAGAATTTTTTACAGTCAGCTGGCCATTATCACAAACTAAATCCAAACATGTTGGACCCCAATGCACTAACTAACTAAGTACTTAAAAATATCAACATGGGTTGAAAGCAGTACAAGACCTGAAACTAGAAATGAAAACATGTTGGATATATATATGATGACAAATAAAAATTGCTAAAACATGCCCTTACTTTTTCAAAACTCACCAAAAACACAAATTGAATGTATATTTAAAGGGGCAATCTAAAGGGGCATCTCGGGAGTGCACGTAACCGTCACATCCTTTGAATTTTCCCAGCAAAACCGTCCCGAGTCCTTCACATAAAATTAAGTCTACAGGCATTCATAGACAATGGAGAAGGTCTCGTTTTTAAAGTTTTGTTACAAGCTGTTCACACATTGTCAATATAAAGCGATTAAGCCAGGACTAAGCCTTGGTTAAATTAGGATATTTAAAAATGCCTTAGTAAAAAAACATTACTGGTGTGCATCTTGAGACAAAACAATGGCACTGACCTAATTGAAGATATGTCAGTGCAAGTTATTTTCATTTGAGACAGCTCAAACATGCATCTTAGTCTAGGGGGGACAGTTCTTACATATATCCCCTTTAACCATGATGCATGCATTGATATTTCTAAATAAATCATCCAGGACAGAATGCATTTTAGGGATTTTATTTCAAATCAACCAGTGTTGATTTCATTTTGATTATGTTTTGTCTTGAAAAGCCAACACACTCAAACAGAAAACTGAATGTTGTTGAGACCAAACGACTTGTTAAATCAGCAGAACAATCTGGGCATTGCAAGAATCAAGTGTTATCATATGACCCTGGAAAATCCCCGGCTTTTTGTCAGGCAACATTAAGGAACGTTCCATTAAGGAAACACATATCATCCAGCGAACAGCGAGAGCAGTGTTGATTTGACAAGATGAATGAGTGCAGGATCACAGGACTTGTATTAACCAGCAGCCTCTTGGTTCCTTCCAGTGGGCGGCCGTCTTAATGGTCCTGCTTGTTTTGGCTCTGTTAATTGGGGCATGCTCACAGATGAAGGCCATGCTGGAGACGGCAGAGCACGAGAACAGAACAAAAGGAAAGAGAAGCACTATTGTTAAGAAATAATAATGAGTTTAGCTCGACCAAATGAAACAGATGTGAATGGAAAACTTACTTTGAATGATGTTTCTGATGTTTCAACATTCTGATTAGCTCTGTGTTTGTCTTTCTAAAGCCTCAGAAGTGCTTTAGAGGCCTTAAGCCACAAATGTGCCTAAAAATTCTTTGGAAAATCACATTTTGTGAAGCATATATGTGCCCTTTTAAGCTTTCTATAGCTCTACGGAGCACTGCAGTGATGATGTATTTTTGTAGGCCAGCCCAGAAGTTCCCTCGACAAAAACCCAACAGGATTTTTCCATTAGCTTTTGGATTATTGCAGAAAATAAGCTCTGTGACCAACAAAAGTTTGTGAGTCTTATTCATTTTGTTCATAATGACAATCTTCCCAAATGAACACAAGCCTAAATACGATCACCAGAAGTAAAAGGCTAAACATAGGCTATATAAATGAACTGGTCGCATGGCTTCAAAGTCACAACCATTAAGCTTCCGGCAACTCTATTGGTTTTTATTTAAAAACATTTTCATTAAAAGTTTGAGTTAGAATAGTTTGCAAGAGCGTGACTACAAACACAACGACGAGTTTACCAGTTCTGCGTGATGACGTTTAATGTCCCTGACAATCTTTGTAGTACTTTTTTTCGAATCAAAATCACAAGGGAGTATTACTGATGTATTTTATGAAAATTATTACAACACCCTACCATCATGCAGGTGACTTTTGCATGGTAAGCACCACTCTTTTTCTTCA
Source organism: Culter alburnus (assembly GCA_028476615.1). Lineage (NCBI taxonomy): Eukaryota > Metazoa > Chordata > Actinopteri > Cypriniformes > Xenocyprididae > Culter > Culter alburnus. The sequence goes on along the minus strand of JAOTNS010003934.1, from coordinate 635,245 downwards.
GAAAATATTAAAATCAAATCATCTAGTTCTAGGTTAATCATGCAAATCTGTCATGCAGTTTTGTATGCAAACACCATATTGTCTTAACAAAGGACTTGAGAAAACGGCACATGTCTGGTGGTGTGCACACAGCATCTGGTATGCACATTTCCATGCCAACTGTCAGTTTGTGTCTTGTCATATTAACGCAGAACGTTGTCCCTTTTAATTAGCTGTGTCAGGTCAGCGCTAACCTTTTCCTCCTTCATGCATCAGCATGAGAAAGCGAGAGACGTGCGAATGAGATGCCTTTGGTGTTATTTGATCAAAAACAGGCCATTACAGCCATAATCACAATGGTGGCAGGCTTCTCCGTAATGTATGCTCCTCAGAAACCATCCATCTCCTGGACAACAGACGGCTGGAAAAAAAGTAAAGAGGGAGACGGAAGACAAAAGCCAAGGTCTGTTTGAAAAATCAAGCACCGCGTGACACCGTGTAATTAAAGTGGAAGCGGGTGGCATCATTTTAAAGGACTCTGGCTTTTCCTGCATTTGTACCGAGAGCTCAATTAATCACGTAAATCATCCAATTTGAAAATGCAATGCAGGAGACACATAATTCATTCATTTCCAATGCTATAATATTTTTTTAAGCAGCAGGAGGGATTATTTTTTATAGAGTCAAATTAATTAAACAGTGGAAGGGTCACAATAAGCACTAAATCATCACAAATAAACAGTAATTTACTTGATAGAAACCTTAGTGAATCTAACCAAAACCTTTTCACCCTTAAATCAAATAATTAATAATAATAATAATAAAGAAATTATATTTGCATAAATAACATGAAACCTATTTTCGGTCAGTTCATTTTTTTCATGACATTTAAGTTTGTTTGTTTTTTGTAATTTCCATTAGATCCTCTGTAATACAATTATTTTGTATTACAAAAATATTTAAATCAGTATAAATTAGAGCTGTCAAATTAATTGTCAATTAATTGCAATTAATCGCATCTAACATATATATATATATATATAATATATATATATATAATATATTAGGTTAATTAATTATGGTGAAAATAATGCTTTAAATTATTAATGCATTTAACAAAGTTCCCCCGCCCCAGACCTACATATATATATATATATATATCTATATATTGTCACGATCACAGTCTGTTCCTGTTTCCTCCGGACTCCATTCCCATATCCTCCCTGTCAGTCCATGCACTCACTCCACCAATCACTGTTGCCACATACAGCCATGCACTCTCCACACTATCACCACACCCACTGATACTCTTTATCAGGACTATAAAGGACTTCCACTCACACCCACTCACCGCGAAGTATTGTTAACTGTTGTGCAATTTCTGAGCGTTTATTTCCTGTTTGCCTGCTGTTCTCGACCTTGTCTGTTCCTGTTGTTTGATCCGTTGCTGCCTGTCCTGATCCTTGCCTTGCTTACTGTTCTGTGAGTGATATCTGCCTGCCTTTTGACCTACCGCCTGTACCCTGACTACGATCCTGCCTGTCCTTTGCTCTCTTTTGTTCCTGATGACCCTGCCTGTACGACCATTCTCATTCTTAATAAACGACTGCACTTGGATCTCCTGCCTGAGCCTCCCATTCACACAGAATACTTCGCCGAACCAAGATCCAGCAGCTACCGTGAGTGTTTGTCTCATCCAGCATCAGCATGACCCAGCATGTGTCTTGTCAGCCTTCGTCAAGGTAATGTACCCTGGAGGCACATATTCAGAAGTTTCTGGCTATAGCCCACTTATCTGATCTACCCGACTGTGCCCTCATTGACTTTTTTATTTATGGATTTAACCAACCACTTAAGGACTATGTATTCACCAAATGTTCCACGAGGGTCGTTCGTAAGTCTTGGACTTTGCCCTGCTCATCACTGGTTCAACTTTTACTGTGGTTCGCGGAGGAACGCGACCCACGCTGAACCACATAATGGCTGCCGCGCCAATGGACACTCACAAAATGGCGGCTACCATCACAACAACAGTTCACGTCTCCACTGATCGCCCAAGTCCGTCATGTCTCCGCTGATCGCCCAGAGCAACGTCACGTCTCCGCTGATCGCCCAGAGTCACGTCACGTTGGCTGGTTCCGGTCAGAGAGCGGAAGGATTGCGTTGCAGCATGAATGATCCTCCACTGACTACCAACAGCAGCTGGCATTCCCGAAACCCACGGGCGCTTCGCTCTGACGCTTCGCTCTCACGCTTCGCTCTCAAGCCAGCCGTACGCTTCGCTCTCAAGCCACCGACGCTTACGCTCAACCCGCCGCCTCTTGGCACTCAAGCCGCCGGCCCGCCTTCGCTAGCTCGCCGGGTGCCGCTCTCAAGCTCGCCGGGTGCAACCTCTCAAGCTCGCCTGTTGTCAACGCTCTCAACTCGCCTGGTGCAACGCTCTCAAGCTCCTGATGCAACGCTCTCAAGCGCCCTGGACGCGATGGACAAGATGGCGCCTTGCCAGTGCCCACGGGATGGCCGCCCTGCGGTGCTCAAGATGCAGGGTTGTTCCAGCCATTGAGTCCGCTCCAGAACCCGCTCCAGCCAGTGATCCGCTCCAGCACAGCCTGCTCTCCTGGTCTGTCCTGTCTTGGGCCAGAGGCTGTGCTCACTTTTTATGTCTTTGCTGTCCTGCGTTCGTTGAGGACTCGAGCTCTATTGACGTTGGAGCAGTCTACCAGCCCACTGCATTCCCTCAGCCCGACCCAGCTGCCGCCCGGAGCACCCGAGCCCGCTGCCGTCCCGAGCAGCCCGAGCCCGCCTGCCGTCCCAGAGCTGTCCTGCTTTTCCCGATACGGCCTGGAGCCGTCACCCGACTGCCCGCTCTCCCTGATACGGCCACAGAGCAGCCTGGTCGGCCCTGCCACCCACCGCCTGACCGTTGCTCTACCGCTGCCGCTCAGGCCATCTGCCCTGCTGCGCCACCCCGAGCTCCTTGCCCATAACCTGCCAATGCCTCCCTTGATTTCTCCAAGAACTTTTTGGGGGGGGCAGTATACCTGGGGGTGGGGAGCTGGGGGGTGGGGACCCTGCCCACCACTGCTGTCATGGCCATTCATGGACTGTAGGCCACTAGGGCCATGTATGAACTCTGACCTTCTGGGTCACCCATGTACCTCTGACCTGCCGTGGCTGCCCAAGCCGCTTGACCTGCCGTGGCTTGCCCAGCCGCCTGACCTGTGCTGTCCAACCGCCTGACCTGCCCGTGCTGTCCATGCCTCCTACCTGCCGTGTCCTCCAAGCCACCTGACCTGCCGTGGTCGCCCGAGCCACCTGACCCACCGTGTTTGCCTGAACCATCCGCCTGCCTTTCCGCCCAGGCCACCTTGACCTGCCGTGGCCGCCCTCGCCACCTGACCCACCGTGGCTGCCTGTGTTCCTGGCTTGCATTGGAGATCCCGTTCCCGCTGCTGTTAGATCTCCATGCACCCACCCCCCCCTCCCTAGCTGTTCCTTTACGTCGCGAGGACGCGCCTTCCGGGAGGGGGCGTATGTCACGATCACAGTCTGTTCCTTTCACACTCCGACTCCATTTCCCATAATCCTCCCTGTCAGTCACATGCCCACTCCACCAATCACCTGTTGCCACTACAGCCATGCACTCTCCACACTAATCACCACACCCAGCTGATACTCTTTATCAGGACTATAAAGGACTTCCCTCACACCACCTCACCGCGAAGTATTTTTAACTGTTGTTGCAATTTCTGAGCGTTTATTCCTGTTTGCCTGTCTGTTCTCGACCTTGTCTGTTCCTGTTGTTTGATCCGTGCGCCTGTCCTGATCCTTGCCTTGCTTACTGTTCTGTGAGTGATATCTGCCTGCCTTTGACCTACCGCCTGTACCTGACTACGATCCTGCCTGTCCTTTGCTGCTCCTGTTTGTTCCTGATTGACCCTGCCTGTACGACCATTCTCATTCTTAATAAAACGCTGCACTTGGATCTCCTGCCTCCTCCCATTTCACAACATATATATATATATATATATAATATATACACACTATAATAACTTTTTTGTTAGATGTGATTAATTGTGATTAATTGATTTGACAGCATTAGTATAATGAAAGGCAGTACATAAAACATACTATGATGTAGAAATATTTGAATTATGAATAAAATATCATATTTTTCACATTACAGTATGAGAATTAGATTGTTTTGCATATAGTAATGAGAATTTGTGGGGGGAAAGTGCTTTTTGTTATGAAAATAATTATGCTGACTGATAAGGTTTTTTAATACTTTAATGCCAATACAGAGAGAGGACTGGCTGAGCCTGTTTGCTGTAATACAATTAATGAGACAAACGAGACAAAATGGCTGAAACATGCCTTATTATTCAAACTCAACAAAAACATGAAGAAGGTCTTAAAAGCTTAAAAATATCCTTTAAGCAAAATCTAATTTCTTTCTTTGATCTGGGGTAAAACATGATTCAGTTTTGTGACGTTTACCCTGTAAGAATATGCTGCCCAGTTGAAATCTGAAGAAGAAGAAGAAAGAAGAACAAAAACAAAAAAAACGGACGAGTCACTCAAGGGAAAACTTGGGTTTGTCTATTGTTTCATTATTATTATTAGGCCGCGTCTCTTTCTCTCACACACCCAGATGCAGGATCCTCCCTCTGTACTGCCCCTCTCCCTGAGAGCAGCTATGTGTCCCCCTCTAATAAATTAGGCTTTGTTGACCTGGCTTTTGTCATGTCTTAAGAGGTCCAGACAGCAAGCTGAACCCTGGGAAAGTGTGAAACCAGTACAAATCACCAAACCTTCCTCAGCTGCCTGGAGTCTGACGCATTTCTGCCTTCACACCCCACACCCTAGCACCGCATAGAAACACACCAGTGACCACTCTCTCACCTAGCAACTGCACAGCAACACACTACAACCCTTCAGAACACCTTAGCAATCACATGACAGTGCCCTGGTAACCACATAGCAACACACTAACAACCACAAATAACACCTTAGAAACTACATACAGTAGCAACGCCCTGGCAACTGCATAAAAACACATCAGTGACCACTTGTAAAACTTTTGTATGCAAAAAACCTTAAACCAATCGTCACGCCTGGCAACCGAACACCCTGGCACTGAACATCAGTGACCACTTGTAAACTTTGTACCGGACCGACTACACAGCACACACTACCCAACCATTCAAAGCACATTAGCTATTACATGACAATGCCGTGGCAACCACATGGCAACACACTAGCAACTGCATAGAACACATCAATGACCACAGCAACACACTAACAACCACAAAGAACACCTTAGAAACCACATACAGTAACAACGCCCTGGCAGCCACCCAAAACATCCTAGCAACCGAATAGAAACACACCAGTGAACACTCGTACACCTTTGAACCTAGCGACTAGACAACAACAGACCAACATCATTTAGAACACCTTAGCAATCACAACACACCCTAGCAACCACAGACACACCACTAACAACCATTCAAAACACATTAGCTATTACATGACAACGCCCTGGCACCCATGGCAAAACACTAGCAACTGCATAGAAACACATCAATGACCACTAGCAACACACTAACAACCACAAAGAACACCTTAGAAACCACATACAGTAACAACGCCCTAGCAGCCACCCAAAACATCCTAGCAACCGAATAGAAACACACCAGTGAACACTCGTAACACCTTCGAACCTAGCGACTAGACAATAACAGACCAACATTCATTCAGAACACCTTAGCAATCACAGGACAACACCCTGGCAACCACATAGCAACACACTAACAACCATCAAAACACATTCTATTACATGACAACGCCCTGGCAACCACATGGCAACACACTAGCAACTGCATAGAAACACATCATGACCACTAGCAACACACTAACAACCACAAAGAACACCTTAGAAACCACATACAGTAACAACGCCCTGGCAGCCACCCAAAACATCCTAGCAACCGAATAGAAACACACCAGTGAACACTCGTAACACCTTCGAACCTACCGACTAGACAATAATAGACCAACATTCATTCAGAACACCTTAGCAATCACAGGACAACACCCTGGCAACCACATAGCAACACACTAACAACCATTCAAAACACATTAGCTATTACATGACAACGCCCTGGCAACCCATTGCAACACACTAGCAACTGCATAGAAACACATCAATGACCACAATCAACACACTAACAACCACAAAGAACACCTAAGAAACCACATACAGTAGCAACGCCCTGGTAACCACCCAGAACACCCTAGCAACCACATAGCAACACACCAACAACCAATCAGAACACTTTAGCAACCACGTGGCAACTGCACTTTAGAAACAACATGGCAAGTGGCAAATACCAGAACACCCTTGCAATCACATAGCAACACTGAACTATTCAGGACACCTTAACAACCACATAACAAAGGCCTGGCAATCACTAGCAACACACTAACCAACACAAGAACCCACTGGAAACATGCATAGCAACACCCTGACAACCACCCAGAAAATCCTATTTTCCACATAGCAAGGCATCAATAAGCAGCACACTCTAAACCAAGCCAAAAAAACCCTTAGACACCACATAGCAACACCCTGGTAACCACTTAGAATACCATAGCAACACAGTAAGAAGCACTCAGAACACCCTACTTGGAAACCACATGGTAACACCCAGAATAACAACATCTTAGAATACCTTAGCAACTACCTAGAACACCCCTAGCAACTACACAGCAACACATTAAAACCCCTCAGAACACCTTAGCAACCACATAGCAACACCCTAACAACCACCAGAATGCTCCAGCATTATGATACTGAGTTTCACACATGCAACACCAGGTCTAGTGTTTTCTATAATGTTCAAAACAGTTTCACAAGACTGGAGACACATGCAGGAAGCACAAACTGAACTCTGTGTATGTGTGTGTGTGTGTGTGTGTGTGTGTGTGTGTGTCTTCAGTTGGACTTTGCTCTGACAGTTACTTGCAAAATGATTCACAGTGACTAAACCACACAAAGAATTGTATTTCCCATCAGCACAAAGGCACTGTAATATTTAGTCTTTTTCATGAGTTCACAATAGATTCATAATAAAACAGCAGGAAATGCCTTCTCCTTGAGAAACAATCTGTTCAATCTTAAATCTGGCATACAGTATTGCATTAGTGTTCTTACCCATATGTGTTTGATGCTGTTGTGTGTGTATTGATATTTTGATCTCTGACTCTGTAAAGCACAGTGGTCAACTTGTGCTGTTTTAAATGTGCTATAGAAACAAATGTTGTTGATGTTGACTTATTTGTAGTTTGAACAGCAAAACTTGGAAAAGTTTCACACACATCATATGTAGGAATGTGTAAACATACAATATCCATTGCTTATGCTGTCTGATGCTTGAGTTCTGCATCTCAGTTGTCTGAACAAATGGATCTGATTTCATTACTCACAAAACGACAGTGACAAGAGTCTGTCCTAAAGATTGGATTTGAGATTTGTGTGCAGTTTGAAGCCTCATAGTCATTAATGTTTCATTTATTCACAACAAGTGCAATAAAACTCAGACTTTGTGTCTTTCTAAGCATCTACTATAGTTCCTTGCTCAATCTTGCATCTTGCTGAGGTTTGGTGTTGTTGACGTGACTGCAAGTCATTACTAATTCACCCAACATAAACTTAAAACCCTAGAAATATGTGCAAGGTGAGTGCTTTCAGTTCCTGCCAAGAACAGAGCGTTTTATCTGTGGGAATCTGTGCAAAGAGGCGTATCGCTCACTCCTGCTGAACTCTCTTTCCCTGTGCTGAGAACTGTGAAAAAACTGACCAAGACACAATGACACTTCCATATCCTGACCCAGACTGCACACACAAGTTTAACAGATATCTACATTCATGTTATGAATCTAGAAATGCATTAAAACAAGAGGAAGGAAGAAACTGATTGAGTATTTAATGAAAATGTGTCACAGGTCGGCTTTGCTTACCATACAATCATGCATAGTTAGGATAGCATTTAAAAAGGAGAAAATATATCCTACTCATACTCATATCTTTACTTGTTGATGTCAAAGGTTGTGTCTCAAACCCTACAACATTTTTACACAAAATTCATCTTTTGTCATTTGTTGCCTGTTGTCTCATTTCACGAGTAACAGCGTCCTCTAGTGGTCATCAGTGACAACCTTCAATGTGAGTGCACCAAAAAGATTGTAGTTTGCATGAATCTTAAGAAATGCATATTTATAGCTGCAGAACAGTTACCTATGCTGATGGAAAGTTGGATTAATTATTGCCAGCATTACTATTAAATCAATATTTTTGTTTGTAAATGAATTAAAAGAAGTCTAAAGACTCTTACAAACTCTTATATTTTATGAGTATCTGTGTCATTTTCACCAGTGAAACCACTTTGGAGATGTCAATGAAAAGCAGTAAAATGATTTATAATTCTAATTTATTCATTAAAAAAAAATAAAAATAAAATAATTAATATATTAAAATTAATATTTCCCCTCTATTTAAGAAAGCTTTAAGCTTAGCTTTTAGTTTTGAGAAGGGTTATTGTGTTCTTCTAAAGCAATTCTTATTTTTTTAACTGCTGTAACTTTGTGCCATATGATGAAAATTCACCAGAAATAGTGAATGCATGTTATTTCTGCTAAACTCAAGCTATTTTTGCTTTTTCTGTAATATGATCAAAACAACACTCTAAAAAATGCTGGGTTAAAAACAATTTTTGGGTTGAAAATGGACAAACCCAGCGGTTGGGTTAAATGTTTGTCCAACCTGCTGGGTAGTTTTATTAACTCAACTATTGTTTAAAAATGACTATATGTCTGGCTAAAATGAACCCAAAATAGGTTGGAAATTAAAAATTAGTCACATAATTACTAGAAGCAACAATATTAATCAAAATGTGAACATTTATTAATAAGCAGTTTAATAAATGTTTACTGTTTAATTATTATTCATTAAACTTATTAATAAATGTTCATTTCTTAAACATATTTTTGGTTCATTTTAAGCAAGCAATACAGTCATTTTTAAATAGTTGAGTTAAATAAAACTACCCAGCAGGTTGGCAAACATTTAACCCAACCGCTGAGTTAAAACACTCAGCCCAATTTCAACCCAACCTGGGTTGTTTTTAACCCAGAAGTGAACTAACAGCACAAAACATCTCAGAATTCATCAAATCCATTGATAATACTTATTAATGTTGGTGCTGTTGTTTTCTCAGCAAAACAATATCACTTCCAGGACGATGATGACTAGCAGGATGGAAAGTGACATTGAGGACACAGGAAAAACCTATTGATTATCAACCTCAAATTGTGTGCCACTGAATTACTGCACGGGTTTAAATACAAATCCTTATGCAGTAGCAGTCATAACATGACCAAACGTGTGCAGACGGAAGCAGCTGGAGATACAGAGAGAAACTGACACTTTCAGGGTAGAATAATGACAGTGATCTATAAAAACCCCAGAGGGTAATTCATCTGCCCTCAATTAGCTGTCCCACTTCATCCTGATCTCTCTCTCATTACACATCCAGCACACAGATTGATCTGCACACAAGCATCTGTTTGTTTGGAAGTGTAGGAGCTTCTTTATTCAGCAACTGCTTGCCAATTCTTCAAGTCTGCACTCTAAAAAATGTCGGGTTGAAAATGGACAAACCCAGCGGTTGGGTTAAATGTTTGACCAATGTGTTGGGCAGTTTTATTTAACTCAACTATTGTTTAAAAACTCCTCCTGGGACCTAGAAAAAGGTTTTTTGAATTTAATTTTTTTTTTTTTTCATGTCATTATATTGTTTAGAGCATAAGAAACAAATTAAAAAATAACATTTTTGAAAAATTATATGTTATTCATATGTTATGCTATGTGATCTGTAGTGGACACCTAAGTTTTTAAAAAAATAACATGGCATGACATGCATAGGCATTTTTAATCTCCAATTAAGTTTTAGGCTTCAGGATTGTTTTTAACCAAACTTTGTATAAAGATGATTCTCAACTATGTTATGAAAGATATAAAAGATATAATGGAATTAATTGATATACCATTTTATTTTATGCAATATGTGGGTAAAATAGTCACACATGGATTTTCCCATTCAATACAATGTATTGATACACTGTATCTCATTTGCATATTAATGTATTCTTGGAGCAACATGTAATGAAAAAAGTGTAATAATGGGAGTAATAATTGGCAATATTTTCATAATATCTAATTAATAGGAATTGATATATATAATTTCTTTCCCTATTCACTTGTTGTATCTCCTAAAATGCCTCATAAACATGATTTAAGACGCGTCACTCCTATTGTTTTGAATGGAAGAAAGTGTAACGCGCAATATGGCGGAATAAGTCCCGCCTTCTAAATAAGAGCCAATCGCCGACTGGTAAAGTCATCGCGTCACTTCAGAGGCCGTTAGAATTGCCGGTTTCTATAGAAACACAGTCAGACTCTCGCCTCCAAAGAGACGCGCATTTAGGTCTGCGCATGCGCATTAGCTTGATCCAGCCTGAAAAATACAGTTTTTTTTTGTCATGATTCGAGCGTTTAGAAACTAAATTTTTGAGCCGGTTGTTGTTAGATTTCACTGGTGATTTCAAATATGAAATTTAATCGTAAGGTTGGCGAACAGTTTTGGAGAATTTGATGTTTCCCCATTCAAAGAGATTGCATGGATGCCCAGGATGCCCGAGAGGCGTTTCAAAGATGGCCGCCGAGTGAAATGACTTGTCTTAAAGGAACTTTATAAGTCTTGTTTTGTTTAAGTGTCTCTACAGAGGTCATGTATGAAATCAACAGAGGTGTGGACTCGAGTCATGAATTTGATGACTTCAGACTCGACTCGACAAAATGTACAAAGACTTGCAACTCGACTTGGACTTTACATCATGACGTGACTTCACTTGGACTTGCGCCTTTTGACTCGAGAGACTGCTACTCCCATGAATCCTGGGGAAAAAATGTTCACACGGCCGCGCCGCTCTCAGTGTATCTGCATCTGTGAAAAAAAATGTGCACCACCTGTATGCATGCAGAGAGCACGCGCGCTGCCTGCACGACATCCAATCACTGTAGTCCCACGTTGGTTTGATTCGACAGCATCTAAGCACATTGCAAGACAACCACTGAAGCGCAACAAGCAACAACGCGCCAGTTGGCAAAATGATACCAAAGATAGTTTCGTTTGGCTATTGTAACATAGTTCGTAAATGTGGGAAGAAGGAGGCGGAAACGGCGAACGTTCAACAAAAGTTTTATACCCAAATAAACAAATACAAAACGAAAGTAATGCCGGCCGACCCTCGCGGCGTCTGCCGGCCACCAAACATAATAAAACATAAAATAAAGTCCAGGCCTGGTCCTCTCTCGTCCTTCACTGACGTCGCTCCTTTTATGCCTCCGGAGCTCCTCCGTGAGAGACTCGAGGCCGGCGCGCCTCGCAGGTGATGCTCATTATCACTCGCGTCACCGGCCTCGCGCCGTTCCCTCACGGCTCTCGCCCGCCTGCTGTCACAGCTATAAAAATTATGAGGTAGTCGACAAAAAACGAGTTGCAATTTGACAAAAACAGGCCTTCCAGTTTTACTCTTTCTATTCAGTTTCAGAGTTGCTGGTGTGCTCCTCATTGAGGTCGTTTATGTAATTTTGGTTAATCACAACTAAGCTGAACTGTATGAAGCTTATGTGTAGCAATATTCAATTTGAAATGTAATATGCAAAATGGCAATGCATTTCTGTATTTAAATTTGAATTTTCCCATACATTTGTGCAATGTGTGGTGCAAAATGAAAATGAAAATTCAATTATATAAATTTACATTTGCCATTTCATACACTAGTTTTAATATGTAAATTGAATAATAATTTTAACGCTTTATAAGTTGCAAAATTAAAATTAAAATGTATTACAGAAATTATTAACATGTTCAAGCAAAAACTGTAGCAAAATTGTAATTTAAATGTTATTTTTTTCTTAATTGCATTTACACTCACAGTCACAGGTAAGACACTTGCGATTGCATTACCATTAAGTGTCCCACAATGAATGTAGCAAAATTCAATGTGCAATTTGAAAATGCATTCTGAGCCGATCATGTGCCCGTCCCGCCCTGTCAATCACTGTGTGAAGTTGGCCTCGCCCCCACCCAGTGCAAAACGTCGGCAAAATAGGCTCAATCGTTTTTACTTCGTTTGAATAATATTAACTAATGGGAATATTGTTTAGCTTATTTTTGGTTTAATTTGGTTTACTTTAGTTATTTAATTCATTCAATTATTTTGTTTTGCTGTACTTTTCATGCCAACTTGCCATGGCCCCCCTAGCACCCCTATTTTTTGTGAAAATTAAAATGTTCTGTTTTTTTACTGTATTTAATGTCATTGTATAAAAAGAGGTTTAAATAAATACAAATCTTACAAACATACATGATTTGTATAAATTTTATTTCTGTGGTAAGAGGACTTGAAATGACTCGAAACTAAAATGGTAGGACTTTGGATTCGACTTGAGACTTGTTGGCTTTGACTTTTGACTCGACGGGACTTGCCTCATCTTTGACTTGACTCGGACTCGGGCGGCAAAGACTTGAGACTTACTTGTGACTTGCATAACAATGACTTTGTCCCACCTCTGGAAATCAATGTCCTGTTTCGTAACAGAAAGTAATATTTTGATTTGAAACCCCATAACATATTCCTGAGATGTTGATTTATAACAAACAATTTGAAAATTAATACGATTTAAATTATAATTACAAAATATTATCATATTTCCATAAGAGTGCTAATTTTCATTTTCAGTCATATTTAAAGACCAAGAAGTTGTGTTTCATGGCGAAACCAATACAAATTTGGTATCTCTGCAAAGCCCTGAATGTGCTTTACAGGACATCTAGACTTAAAACACATGACCAGAGAAAATCACTAAAATATAACGTCCACCACAGAGGACAGAAGTCTATTCCCGGGTCCCAGGAGGATATGACTGGCTTAAAATACACCCAAAAAAGGTTGGAAATTAAAAACCAGACACATAATTACTAGAGGCAACAATAATAATCTAAAACACTCTAAAAATGCTGGGTTGTTTCAACCCAAATTTGGGTCAAATATGAACAAACCCAACCTTTGGGTTAAAAATTTAATTTAAAAATGTAACCCAATGGTTGGGTTTGTCCATATTTTGGGTTCATTTTAAGCCAGACATACAGTCATTTTTAAACAATAGTTGAGTTAAATAAAACTGCCCAGCAGGTTGATCAAGCATTTAACCCAACCGCTGGGTTTGTCCATTTTCAACCCAACTTGGGTTGTTTTTAACCCAGCATTTTTTTAGAGTGTTTTCTCTGAGGTTTCCATATGTTTGAAGTTAGCCTAAATTCCTAACTGCAGCATTAAATCAAAATGAGTTTGTTTTTGTTTCTAGGTTTTAGATCAGCCAGCAAAAACAGAAAACATACTGAAACATTTGACAAATCTTTATTCGCTTTGAAAGACCAACAGTTGATTAGTTTCTCTTTGAGAAATGGCTTTGAGAAATAAAGCCTTAATCAGTGTTTACACAATGTGATTCATTCATAACAATATAGATACAGACGACTGTTAGTGGCAAATCCAAATCATAAAAACAACAACATTTATAAAATATTGTGATTGGCAATCAGGAAGTATCCATATCTAAAAACATATACAGTGCTAGCAGTGACAAACATGTATTTGTAACCTTTTCAACTGAGAATGAAAGAAAATAAACTGGTCCTACCTGCAAAAAAAACAAACAAACAAACAAATATGACAAAAACTTGCCATTTTGTAAATCGCACAATAAAAACATGCAAATTTGGCACTTGCAACATTAACACGTGTTTGATTTGAGAGCTGCAGCAAGGCAAGATTTCACTGATTTATGACTAAAACATTCAGTCCGTTTCTCACACAAATCTATAAACTGACCTGGATTATAGTGCACAAAAATATATGGCATTTGTAGCCCTTTTCAAAGCTTGATAATAAAGAAACTAATCTCACCAATTTGACACAATGCAGCTCAGAGGAATTATTAGTAAAGCAAAAAGAGTCAATAACCATTTGAGTCGTGAGGGAGAAAGAAACATGTGCTTAATTTTCCTGCGTAATGAAGCCCCAGCAACTCTTTAATTGTTTATTTCACACATGGCATTCATATTTCCCCATCCAGTCCTCCATTCCACCCACAAGAAGAGAGATCATTTGACTTGTATTTTGCTCTGTGTGGACCGTAGCTGAGGAACCCTGAGGAACCAGTGAAGAGGAAGAGTTCACGATCTCCGTGAACGCCTGCCGCTTATTCTAACATCATCACCATCACAGCATTGAGCTCTAAGGCATCTCCTCAATTTCTTCAGCTTCTACTAAGCAGGTCTGATCGGTGGACGGGGATCTGAAGGGTGGGTGGTACTCAATCAGGTTGAGGATGGATGAACCCGGGCTGTTTCTTTGGTGAAGGAACCAAACCACTGCAGAAACGACCAGTATCAGAACCACACTGATGATGACCAGAGCTGAGAGAAGAGGACTGTTCTCTGGAGAGGACGAGAACAAAGAAGTGAAAACAAGATGATTTACTTCAGTCATGATTGTTAAAAAAACCTGAATCAGGAACGAACACATTTTGGTATGGAAGCTTGTTTCCGCCACTAAATAAAAAAGGTGATTGCGAGTTTATAACGCGTAATTCTGATTTGTTTTCCTCAGAATTGTGTTTATATCTCGCAATTCTGACATGTTTTCTCAGAATTGAGATATAAACTCACAATTGCGAGTTATAAAGCCCAATTCTGAGGGGAAAAAAAGATTTTCTCAGAATTGCGAGTTTATATCTTTATAACTCACAATTGCATGATATAAAGTCAGAATTGCAACTCAGTTCTGAGAAAAAAGACAGAATTGTGAGATTAAAAAGTCACAATTACTTTTTTTATTTTTTATTCAGTGGCGGAAATAAGCTTCTATATATTGGACGTTATGTCTCTTTGAAAAAAAAAAAAATTAGAAAAAATGAGGAAAACTCCTCAATTTATGTGTACAGGTATAATAGTAATGTTACGGCTATGAGGCAGTGTATACTTTGTTGTTATCCCTGTTACCCTTTTCTCTTTCAGGATTGGTCCATGGACGTAACAAGAGGCTGCTGGTGGTTGGACCGGAAGGGAGCTTCGGACTATAAATTCCCCCGGGATTCCTCTGAAGGGCGCTCTCTGCCTCTTTGTCTTGATTGCTCGTGTTTGTTTGATTCTGTGTGTAACGCTGGTGAGACTGTTGGTACATATTGTGATGTATGCTCCAACCAAGTGCTGTTAGCATTCTTTAACTGTGAGAGCCTTTAAGTCCATATCCTCAATGATCTATTGACCATGCTTGTAACATCTTAATCAACTTACGAAGCCTTAGGGGGTGAGTGCCTTGTTTCTTTTGTTGGCCAACAGGCCACCAGCTTTTCCCCTGTTTTTGGGCAGTTAAGGAGTTAGGTTAGGTTGTTGTATGTTTTGTTTCTTTATTTTGCGTTACAGGGAAGTTAGTATCTTTTGGGAAAGTTAGTTTTCTGTTTGTTTGTTGTTTTGGCATTAGCTCACCCCTGTTTGTTTGCTTCAGCATCTTTGTGTTTCTTTCTCTGTTATAAAATGTTCTCTTTTTTTTTTGTATCTACTTGTAACAATTCCGCATTGAAAAAGAACAAAGGGAGAAGAGAGCACTTAAATAAAGATGAGTAATCACAGGGATATCATTGTTGTGTCATTTATGTTGCGACCTTGCCCTAGACCAGGATCGTAACAGTAAGACGTTCACATGAAAAAAAAAAATATTAAAAAACAAAACTAAGATACTTACTGGGTGGGGGTGTCCAGAGTGCCTCTGAAAAACATCAGAAATTACACAAAACATTTTTTATGAACACTGATAGTTAAAAATAGATGAAACAAATTAAGATATTTTTGTTGAAATCCGATGGCTCAGTGAGGCCTGCATAGCCAGCAATGACATTTCCTCTCTCAAGATCCATTAATGTACTAAAAAAACATATTTAAATCAGTTCATGTGAGTACAGTGGTTCAATATTAATTATAAAGCGACGAGAATTTTTTGGAGCACCAAAAAACAAAATAACGACTTATATAGTGATGGCCGATTTCAAAACACTGCTTCAGGAAGATTCGGAGCGTTATGATTGAATCAGCGGTTCGGATCGCCAAAGTCACGACTGCAGCAGTTTGGCGGTTTGACACGTGATCCGAATCATGATTCGACACGCTGATTAACGCTCCGAAGCTTCCTGAAGCAGTTGTTTTGAAATCGGCCATCACTATATAAGTCGTTATTTTGTTTTTTTGGCGCTCCAAAAATATTATCGTCGCTTTATAATATTAATATTGAACCCTGTACTCACATGAACTGATTTAAATATGTTTTAGTACATTAATGGATCTTGAGAGAGGAAATGTCATTGCTGGCTATGGAGGCCTCACTGAGCCATCAGATTTCAACAAAAATACCTTAATTTGTGTTCTGAAGATGAACAAAGGTCTTGGGGTGTGGAACGGCATGAGGGTGAGTAATAAATGACATTATCATTTTGGGTGAACTACCCTTTAAATAATATTTGGATATTTAAGAACTAAAATGTCCAAAGACATTGAGTTTGAAGCATAATATATATATATATAATATATATATATATATATATATATATATATATATATATATATATAGTCAACATTTGAAGTGGATCAAAAAAGTTCATCAAAGTTGTTCTAAGAACTAAGCTGTCCTAAGAAGAAGGTTTTAGGACATTTGTTGAAAGGTTTTGATCCACTTCAGATGTTGACTACTGTATATCCTGAACTGAGTTCAGCTGAATAATGGCACTGTTGTCTTTTTTAGAGCTGCTTTTGCATCATTTATCATCATTTTCCTGTTATCACTGTAGAGCTGCTTTGAAACAATCTGTATTGTATAAATCGCTATTGAAATAAAGGTGACATATTAAATTTGAGCTTTTGCGCTGTGTCCCTACTTCTCAGTATAGTCAGACATTTCTGAAAACATTTATAGCATGTCCCCATTAGCCACTGAATTAGTCACAGAATTGTGAACTTACTCGTCTGACACACTACTCCGTTCTCAGGTTCATCCGCGCAGCTGATGTTTTCCCACTTCCCCGTGTTGGAGTGAAGAGCGACACACGTGTCCATGAGAGGCAGATCGTGTCATCGTAGCCGCCGTCCTCCCAGTTATTATAGCGCAACACGCTGTTATCGTCATGCCACTTGAAGACGTCTTCTGCAAGGGACATTGAGAGACAGAATGAGAAAGTAATGCTTGAAATGAGACATATTTCATGTAATTATTCTCAGTGAAAATAAATCCAAACGGTTGAAGGTCAAAATTACAGTTTCAAAGAGCTTTAAACGATACCAGACGAGGAATAAGAGTCTTATCTAGAGAAACCATTGGTCATTTTTGAAAAAAATGTAAATGTATATGCTTTATATAAACAAATGATCGCCTTTGTAAGTGCTTTCCCTTTCCGCATTCTTCAAAAAGCTCTCGCTGTGTGTCCTACGCCTTTCCTATTCTACTTACGGAAAAAATGGAACTGGCGCCGCGTTCGTTCCCTAAGTAGAATAGGGAAGGCGTAGGACACACAGCTTTTTTTTTTTAAAGTGAACTAATCCTTTAACAATAATAGCTTTCAATGTGAAATATATTTCACAAGATCACATAATTTAGTATAATGAATGTAAACACAGAAGCATAATGTCAGGACTCAATAATGAAGTTAGTATAAATTAAAAGAAATAAAGTTGGTTTTGGAGTGGTAATGATGCAAGCAGCTGTGTGTTGTGATGGGTTATGACTGACAGGATTACGACCTCCTAAAACTTCATTTAAAACTCAATGTCTGTGTAATTTCTTATGTTTTTAACTGTCAATAATAGATGGAAATTATAATTCATTCACATATTTTTGCTGGAAAACAATGATATAGTAACTTGTTTATCATTTTCAACCCAATTGCAATTCATTCTTTCACTTCAAACCTCATCTAGATGACATTATCTTGACATAAAGTCAGATGTTTAGGTTTGACACTCATGCAAACACCTGATGAAAGAAACATAGCTGAATCTGTCACACCGGTCATCGGGTCATTCTTACTGAGCCATGAACAGATGATCAAAGTTCACATTGTCCTCTGGATTATTGTTTAATAACTAAGTGAAGTCTTTCATCATGAAGCCTAAATAGCCTCATGCACACATGTGGCGTCTGGAATGTGTTTCTATAGTTTTGACTTGAAAGCATCTGGACTCTGGGTGTGGGTGATGTATTCTTTGAATCCGCAACCCCTCGATCAGACCCTAAAATAACAGGATTTCCTTGTGTTGTGACGACACGTGTGAAAAGTGCACTAGAGGAAGACAGCTCGAAAAGTTAACGTGTGTTTACACGTACATTATGTATGGGCTAGCAATAACCTGAAGAGACTGAGCAACTTTAAAGGGTTGTCATCATGCCATTCAAAACCCATTTTAAACCCATTTTTGGTGTCAATGATGTCAAACCTGGCACAGCGATCAGAACAAGCGCAAAATAACAGCTTGAATACTCTGCCTAAAATCTCATTTTGTGTTTCATGAAAGAAACGATGTGAAACTGGTGCCAAAATGCTTAATGAAACATTTAAAACAAAGTAGCTACTCATGATTCACTCATAATTCAAAGTTATACAAACACCAGGCGTATAATCCTCTAGAACTAAACAGACTGGTTAAGATTTTTCAAAGCACTCCTTTAATGGTCGAAACTAAAAGCACTGACTAGGCAACAGTCTGGTAAACAACTCTTTTCCGAGGCCCCGGGATTGAACAGATTAGTGAAGTTCAGCTGCATTCCAGCGCAGAGAAGCTGGACCACGTCCAATAACATGCTTAAGCATATACTGCATACATTTTTAGAACGTATAACTTAAGAATAAAGTAGAACCTGCACATTGAATCAAATAGTAAAAAAGATTTAATGAAGAAATAAATAAGATTTACATAGTGAAGAACAAAAATTTGCATAAAGTGCATAAAAAAAAGCAACATTTTTTGATTTAAAAAAATTCTATAAATTACAATTTATAATTACACACTGAAACTGTACTTTTTAGGTGAAAAAAATACTTTAAAATTAACATGAAATTGTTTTGGATTACCTCTATAATCTTAGTGAAACAGGATATTCAGTGAGGAAAAAGTATGCAAGGTGGGACTTGATTTTATTCAAGAAATTGATTGGCTCCTGAAAAGTAAGTGTGTTAAGGCTTATTCACACCAAGAATGATAACTATAATGAAAACGATAAAGATATAGTTCTAAAAATCGTTCTAAATGTAAAAGAATAGCAGAGTCCACAGCACAACTATAACAATAACGGCACAGGGGAACGAAATCATTGGAATTACTTTTTCCAGCTGATGACTTAAAATCATTGACAGCCAATAAGAATCCATCCTGCTTTAAAGAGCTGTAACATTTAAAGCGACAGAAGACAAAACTGCAGTGCGCTCATAATAAACAGAACTGTATCGTCTGCTGGTCTGGTATTGATAATTATCATGATAAATGTCAAATCTTTATTTCTTTCAAGGTAGAGAGAAAGTTGTAGAAACCAGACAGTTAATTGCGTTTTTATCATCAGAATTAGGGATGTACCAAAATGAAAATTCTGGGCCAAACTGAAACCGAAAATTCTTTGCCGAAAACCAAAACAGAAAATGCTTTTTAAATTTTTTTTTTTTTTTTTTTAAATTAGCTTTTTTTGTATAATTGTATTAATATTAGACTTTTTCATTAAATTCAATAATTTTAATGACACTGAATTTAAAAAATACAAACCAATAAAATAAAATAACCAAACTTTTATTGAAAGTAATAAACTAAAATTAAACAAACAAACAAAAAACATTAATATTAAATATCAATATATTATTCGTTATTCAGTTCTATGCAACAGAACTATTTTTGGGCATTTTTCCACTTTCGGACAAAACCTGAAAAAGACATTTTTTAGTTTTTCAGTTCATTTGTGTTCAATCACAAAAATAGCAACATCTATAAAAATTGAAACAACGGGTACATTTTATAGGGTCAAATTTGGTCTTCCACGATATTTGGATCATTAACCACAAGTAAAATTACTCATTGCACCTCACTACTATGGTAAAAGATAGCTATATCGTTTCTATGGTATTTGTTATGAAAAACAATAGCCTAAAGACATTTAATACAATACAAATGCACAAAAACTGCTAAAGCTTAAAGGGTTAGTTCACCCAAAAATGAAAATTCTGTCATTTATTACTCACCCTCATGTTGTTCCACACCCGTAAGACCTTCGTTCATCTTCAGAACACAAATTAAGATATTTTTGATAAAATCCAATGGCTCAGTGAGGCCTCCATTGCCAGCAAGATAATTAACACTTTCAGATGCCCAGAAAGCTACTAAAGACATATTTAAAACAGTTCATGTGACTACAGTGGTTCAACTTTAATGTTATGAAGTGACGAGAATACTTTTTGTGCATCAAAAAAACTAAATAACGACTTTATTCAACAATATCTAGTGATGAGCGATTTCAAAACACTGCTTCATGAAGCTTTACAAACTGCCAAAGTCACGCCCCCCAGTGGTGAACCACTGAAATTTCGAAATACTTATGACTTTACTGAAATCACATGACTTTGGCAGTTTGAGACATGCTCTGAACCACTGATTTGAAACAAAAGATTCATAAAGCAGTGTTTTGAAATCGCCCATCACTAGATATTGTTGAATAAAGTCGTTATTTAGTTTTTTTTGGCGCACAAAAAGTATTCTCGTCACTTCATAACATTAAGGTTGAACCACTGTAGTCACATGAACTGTTTTAAATATGTCTTTAGTAGCTTTCTGGGCATCTGAAAGTGTTAATTATCTTGCTGGCAATGGAGGCCTCACTGAGCCATCGGATTTTATCAAAAACATCTTAATTTGTGTTCTGAAGATGAACGAAGGTCTTACGGGTGTAGAACGACATGAGGGTAAGTAATAAATGACAGAATTTTCATTTTTGGGTGAACTAACCTTTCAAAACCAAATACTGTAATTATATTCCATTAATTCTTTTAATAAATTTAAGGTCTACATTATTAATATAGTAAAATTCGATACGAAGATCCCACATTTCTGCCACAATAACATGGTTAAAGTTTGTGTTACTAGAGGAAATTCATGGTAAATGTTGGTGATTTGTGGATTGAATAACCAACATTTCTCCTGTTTTCCAAGTCAGTGTTGTTGATAATGGGATTAGGAAAGCAAATATAGTCCATTCTGATGTTTAAAGACTTATATCACTAGGTTTTGAGACACAGGGATGTTTATGGATGAAAATTAAACTTACCATCGCTGTCATAGTACATTCCAAGCCAAACGTTCATTTTGCCTTTCCACACAAAAGGGCTGTACTTAACGATGAAGTCATTCTCCTCAGCACTTTTTACTGTCAAGAGTTCTAAAATTGAAATGGGAAGGTTAAACTGTACAATATAGTTTATAAAAACAATACACAAGTTTAGATATCGCAAAATGTAAAAAAGCAATTACCATATCCTTTGCACATCTCTTTTGCATTTTCAATAGTGTAGCTTTTGGCAACGTCCTCTTCTCCATGGACAAAGTGATAGCAGTTGAGGCCGAAAGTCAACCATGTCCGTCCATCTGCAGGGCAGTCTGTACAGACAGGACATTTTTTAGTTAACATTTCAAACCTAACCAGGTTTGTACACAAGGTAACAAGTGATAAAAGCTATCTCTTCCATGCTAACTTGAAGTTTTGTTTTAATCTGAACTACACATCGAACATCAAATATGTCATGGACTAGTGTAACAGAGCTTAGCACCGTTGTCGCGTCGCATCGTGCCGCAACAGCTAGAAGCTGTCTACACTGAACGCGACAAACCGACCGTTGCAAAGCACTTGGACTATGTCAGTAATTGAATGGGGAATCTGTTTACTGTCAGGAATTTGTTGTGTCGCGTCGCATCCAGTGTAGACAATATCACTGATTATAATGGGTTCTATTGTCTTTTGTCACGTCGCATCGCGCCGCTCGCGTCCGGTGTAGACACGGTGTAAGAGCTGTGCAAGTATAACCGGAGGGGTTACATTGGTGCCGTGACCCGGGTGGGAGTGAGGTTTAGTGGGTAGAGTGTAACAGAGGCCAACTAGCAACTGACATTAGAGGCTGCGGTCTTTAGGGTCCTTGTTAGCATGCCCGCCTCCCATGCCAGAAACGCCGATTCAAATCCCGTTTGGAACAGTGCAAGTAGAACCAGAGGAGTTACATCAGTGCCGTGAACCAGATGGAAGTGAGGTTTAGTGGGGTGAGTGTAACGGAGGCCAGCTAGTAAGAGTTGTGTGAGTAAACCTCACTCCCTTGGCCTCAAGAGGTGTGCTAACGACTGACATTAGAGGCTATGGTCTTTAACGTCCTTGTTAAGGTGCCAACCTCCCATGCCAGAAACATAGGTTAGAATCCAGCTCGGAAAGACGCGAGTAGAACCACGCAGCACCTGCCTCCCATGCCGAAAACGGCAGTTTGAATCCTGCTTGGGGCAGTGCGAGCAGAACTGGAGGGCTTACATTAGTGCCATGACCCGGATGAGAGTGAGTTTTAGTGGGTAGAGTGTAACGGAGGCCAACTAGCGACTGACATTAGAGGCTGTGGTCTTTAGGGTCCTTGTTAGCATGTCCGCCTCCCATGCCAGAAATGCTGATACAAATCCCGCTCGGAACAGTGCAAGTAGAACCAGAGGAGTTACATCGGTGACCCAGATGGGAGTGAGGTTTAGTGGGAAGAGTGTAACGGAGGCCAGCTAGTAAGAGTTGTGTGAGTAAACCTCACTCCCTTGGCCTCAAGAGGTGTGCTAATGACTGACAGTAGAGGCTATGGTCTTTAACGTCCTTGTTAACGCACCCACCTCCCATGTAAGAGCTGTGCGAATAAACCTCACTCCCTTGGCCTTGAGAAGCACACTAGTAACTGACGGTCTTTAGCAGCCTTGTTAGCACGCCGCCTCCCATGCAAAGAAAAATGCCAGTTTGAATCCTGCTCGGAGCAGTGCGAGTAGAACTGGAGAGGTTACGTTGGTGCTGTGACCCGGATCCAAATGAGGTTTAGGGGGTGAGCATAACAGAGGCCAGCAAGTAAGAGTTGTGCAAGTAAACCTCACTCCCTTGGCCTCAAAAGGTGTGCTAATGACTGACATTAGAGGCTATGGTCCTTAATGTCCTTGTTAACGCACCCACCTCCCATGCCAGAAACACAGGTTAGAATCCAGCTCGGAAAGACGCGAGTAGAACCGGGGGTGTTACATTGGTGCCGTGACCTGGATGCGAGTGAGGTTTAGGGGGGTGAGCGTAATGGAGGCCAGCTAGTAAGAGCTGTGTGAGTAAACATCACTCCTTGGCCTCGAGAGGTGCACTAGTAACTGACGGTCTTTAGCATCCTTGTTAGCGCGCCGCCTCCCATGCAAAGAAAAATGGCAGTTTGAATCCTGCTCGGAGCAGTGCGAGTAGAACTGGAGAGGTTACGTTGGTGCCGTGACCCGGATCCAAATAAGGTTTAGGGGGTGAGCATAACAGAGGCCAGCTAGTAAGAGTTGTGCAAGTAAACCTCACTCCCTTGGCCTCAAAAGGTGCGCTAAGGACTGACATTAGAGGCTATGGTCTTTAACGTCCTTGTTAACACACCCACCTCCCATGCCAGAAACACAGGTTAGAATCCAGCTCGGAAAGACGCGAGTAGAACCGGGGGTGTTACATTGGTGCCATGACCTGGATGCGAGTGAGGTTTAGGGGGGTGAGCGTAATGGAGGCCAGCTAGTAAGAGCTGTGTGAGTAAACATCACTCCTTGGCCTCGAGAGGTGCACTAGTAACTGACGGTCTTTAGCATCCTTGTTAGCGCACCTGCCTCCCATGCCAAAAACGGCAGTTTGAATCCTGCTTGGTGCAGTGCGTGCAGAACTGGAGAAGTTACATTAGCGCCGTGACCCGGATGCAATTGAGGTTTAGGTGGGGTGTAACGGAGCCAGCTAGTAAGAGCCATGTGAGTAAACATCACTCCTTGGCCTCGAGAGGCGCACTAGTAATGACGGTCTTTAGCATCCTTGTTAGCGCACCTGCCTCCCATGCCAAAAAACGGCGTTGAATCCTGCTTGGTGCAGTGCGAGCAGAACTGGAGAGTTACATTAGCGCCGTGACCCGGATGCAATTGAGGTTTAGGTGGGTGAGTGTAACGGAGGCCAGCTAGTAAGAGCCATGTGAGTAAACATCACTCCTTGGCCTCGAGAGGCGCACTAGTAACTGACGGTCTTTAGCGGCCTTGTTAGCACGTCTGCCTCCCATGCAAAAAAAAAAATGGCAGTTTGAATCCTGCTTGGAGCGGTGCGAGTAGAACCAGAGAGGTTACATTGGTGCCGTGACCCGGATGCAAATGAGGTTTAGGGGGTGAGTGTAATGGAGGCCAGCTAGTAAGAGCTGTGTAAGTAAGCCTCACTCCTCTGGCCTCAAGAGGTGCATAGCGACTGTTGGAAATGCCGGTTTGAATCCTGCTTGGAGTGGTGTGAGTAGAACCGGAGGGGTCACACTGGCTGTGATTGTGTAGCGTCATGTAGCTTTGATTTCACAAGGACAGATTTTTTTATTTTTCATAGAACACTTAAGACATTTTTAACTTGAACAACAGTTCATAGTGACGTCTGTCAAGCTCAAAAAAAATTATAAAAGTAATACAAAAGTTACAATATCTTAGCAGTAGTTCACATAACTTTATGAACTTTATTTTAAAATGTTCTGGGAAAAAAAATGCTGTTGAAGTTCTCAAATCAAAAATAGCACCAGAAATAAATACATCAAAAACATTTGTTTTTTTACCCCATTGGCAGATATTTATTCTTGTTAGAATCCATTTTTCAGAAAACAAGACTTCTAAATAATTTTCTCCAGTAAATGTATCCTGATTTAAGAGTGTTTAGATATTTGAACTGGAAAACAAAACAAAACTACTTGATTTTTGCAGTGCAAGAACCAGTGATGTTTTGATCATGTCATTATCTCTTACTATAGTTATCATATGACTTCAGAAGACTATAACACTATATGCATTTCGATTACTTTAAAATAAAGACTAAATTAAATTTCAATGACTTTCATATGCATGAAAATAATAATCTCAGGAAAATCAAAATTCGCCAATTCCAGAAAGTTCTGTCAGTCACCAAAAACTGAAACAACGTGACAGAAAACTTCAGAAAGCTCATTAGGGAATTCACGCGACAATTAATTATGGTTCTACATTATAGATAAATATCAGGCCTACTAATTAATGTTATTCTTAACAAAAAGTATACGTGAAGCTTCCTCATTTAGAACCTAACTATTTTTTTCCAGTCTTACTAAGTTAGTAGTCAAAGCTCGTGACACTGTGATTCAGAGCTACTGACACTGACATGAAGATAAGTTTGACATATAATTCAATATAAAGAATGTAATAAACTCAGTTTCTTATGCAGATCTCAGATGAACTCTGAAGTTCACGGCTGTTGTTCGCATCGCCATTAAAGCCAACTGTACAGTCACGAGCTCTGCGTAAAACACTTAACAAACCAAACACTAATGCAAACTACTCACCAAGAGCGTCCTCTCCTCGCGCGTAACGGCACGTAAGAATGAGAAAAACGGTGTAAAACAATGTAAAAGGACGAGTGCTGGACTCCATGTTTTCAACACAGCGCAGATATCATGGCTGAGGTTGAGCCTGAGCGCGTCACATACACACAAACACGCGCACGCTCGCGCGCGCACTGTGTCAACAGGAAAGTTTTATTTTCATGATTACTACAATTTTGCAACATTGCCAAAGCAAATAAACCACTTAAAGTACAGAAATGTGCAATATAGACGATAAATAAAAAGTAAATTAATTTAAATAAATAAATAAGCATGATCCCCCTTATATACTTGAAATGAAATTTGAGTCAAAAAAAAAAAAAAAAAAACTTAAACCAGCCTAAACTGGTGTGCTTGTCTTATGTTGGTTTAAGATGATCTCCCAGCCCGGTCAAGCTGGTCTTCAGCTGTTCTAGCTGGTCTCCCATCCAAAAACCCCTATAAAACCAGCAAACAAACCAGTCTGACCAGCAAAACAGCTTGGTTAGTTCAGGGTTATATGCAGTGTTTCTAGTTTGCATTGCTATGTCCACATATAATCTGAGACTTTTGTGCATTATCAAGTTTATTTCTGTGCATTAAAGCACAGAGAGATGACCGATGACCTTTCAGATATTATTTTGGCACTGTTAAATAGAATAAAGACCCTCATCAAATCCCACAGGAATGTGTAGACGTGACTACAACAGTAAACGGATCCCATCGTTACACTCACAAGGGATAAAACAACCCGCCTGACTTAAAGGGATAGTTCACCCAAATATGAAAATTCTGTCATCTTTTATTCACCCTCAACTCAAGAAGTTCCAAACCTGTATGAATTTCTTTGTTCTGCTGAACACAAAGAATGATATTTGGAAGAATGTCAGTAAGTCAATGAGGGGCGAGATCTGTTTGGCCTACAAGTGAAAATGGTTTCCCAGATGTTTACCATTTTGAATTAAATGTTTAAAGATGCCCCTTTTCACAAGATGTAATATAAGTCTCTGGTGTCTCCAGAATGTGTCTGTGAAGTTTCAGCTCAAAATACCCCACAGATCATTTATTATAGCTTGTCAAATTTGCCCCTATTTGGGTGTGAGCAAAAACACGCCGTTTGTGTGTGTCCCTTTAAATGCAAATGAGCTGCTGCTCCCGCCCCCTTTCCAGAAGAGGGTGGAGCTTTAACAGCTCAACAACAACAAAGCTGGAGAATCTCACGCAGCCAAAATGAGGATTGTCAGTAACGGTGTTCAGCCTTACATTGTTCAAACCGGAGTCGACACTGATGGAGAGACTCAGGAAGAAGTTACAACTTTTAGACGTTTCTGAATGGTTAGTGGATAAATTTATGTAGTTGCTGTGGAGTTGATTCAACTCATCCACTAGCATGTGCCGTCATGTTCATCTTTTGTGTTGAATTGACCCTCGTTTGTGAAGCAGTCCGGCGTAAAATGACGGCATGACAACAACACTCTACTGCAACAACTCTTCCTCTTCTCTAAAGCAGCCCAACATGGCCACACCCCCTTTGTTGCGTGTTCTCGGGGGCGGGTTTATGTAAATTTTAGGGTTAGTGATTAACCCGGGAAGAAGCTTGTTGTAGTCCCTACAGCCGTTTGTTGTAGTCCTTAAAAAGTCCTGTAAAAGAAAATATCTCCTTTGCACTGAACTTTGAGAGTAGTAACTTTGCAGATGTTGTTTATGATCAAACAGCAACATTACACACTAACTAAAGTTAAAAAGTGAAATCATATCACCACCCCTTTAAAATGAAATAAGATGGGGATGTCATTAATTATCATAAATGATCACATTTAGGCTATTCTACTAAAAAATGTTTTCAATTAGTATTACAACCCACCTCAGTATTGGTACTGAAACAACAGCACTGTTTGTTCTTGACACTAACTTACACGGTTCAGGAATACTTTTAAGATTTTAAAGGAAACTTTATTAAATAAACTTTAATTTTAAGTATGTACACATTGATATATAATATGTATAATATTTCCAAGTCTGAGACACATCGTGCAAAAAATAAACAGAGTTACAGTTGTTTAAACAAATGAAAGTCTCTCACTCCCCAGACGTCTGTGAATAATAACAGGAACAAAATGAATGTGATCATTGCCAGCTCAACATTACTGCAGAGATGCTCTTCTTCACATTTTTAAAGAAACTTATTGTAGGAATAAGTGTAGAAAGTTCAAAAGAACAGCATTTATCTGAAATAGAAAGGTTTTGTAACATGTATTTACTGTCACATTTGATCAATTTAATGCATTCTTGCTGAAGAGAAGTATTCATTAATTAATTTTTAAAACTTACTGACCCCAAACTTTTGAACGGTAGTGTATAATGTTACAAAAGCTTTCTATTTCAGATAAATGCTGTTTCTATTCATCAAAGAATCCTGTTTTCAACATGATAATTATCAGAAATGTTTCTTGAGCATCAAATCATCATATTAGAATGATTTCTGAAGGATCATGTGACACTGAAGACTGGAGTAATGATGCTGAAAATTCAGCTTTGATCACAGGAATAAATTACACTTTACTATATATATTCACACAGAAAACAGCTATTTGAAATTGTAAAAATATTTCACAATATTTTGACTAAAAACAAATGATGCTCAGTCTCAAATCCAACTTTGTGCTGCGACACTGACATCTGCTGGTCGAGGTGAAGTACTGCTGGGAGGGACACACGGGTCACGTGGTAAACAGCAGGCAGCTTGAGCTTCCTTCCTCCAAAAATGACAATTGGCATTATGCTGTCTAAAGAAAATATCATAACAGTAGTGCATGTGACTTGATGCTTTATGCAAGTTAAAATCTGAAATTGAAGTCATAACTGACTGATCTTTCTTTTGACAAGAGGGTAATAAATAACAGAACAAATAAAGTTGTTGTTCTCGATGCTCTTTGGATCTTCTCAAATCCTGCTGGAGAACATGATCATCAGGTTTACTTCCAGTGCTGCTGCCATTAATGCAAAAGAGACACACCAAATACTGACACGCTCATTTTTCAGTCAAACAGATATGCTAATAATATAATTTCTAATGCAGAATGTTGTATTAAATCAGAAAGGAAGTTGCGAGATCAAGCGGGAATGAACGACACGACATGACTAAAACAAAAATGTGTGTTTTTATTCAAAAATTCTCAAAGAAATGAACAGAAATAAAGCTTAATTAACAATCTACTGGAAACAAAGGGTAAAAGAGGAGAAAAAAAAGAGCTTTTTGGCTTCAACAAACACTCCAGAAAACAAAAGAAAAATACAGAGGAAGGTTTCTGATAAACCGAACATACAAGATACCACTGGCAAGCGTGTGGCACATGTAAAACAGAGAGAAAGAAATTACAAAATCAACTCTCATATAGATATCTCTATGAAAATCTTTTTATTGTTTTTATTTTTTCAAACAGTCTGTACAAAACTTCTCTCATCATAAATTATTACTTTTTTTTCATATAACTTAATGGCTGTCTAGTACATGATTTTTCATATTCATGAGCAATTTTCTCTCTGCACAACAACTCTTTTCAACTCTTTGACCCAGACACAGATTGGCACTTCGGATTCAGATGTTACTAGCAGCATGAGCCACACAAGAACTCCACAGAAACACACTCGCTGCCACACACACACACACACACACACACACACACGCACGTCAAGAATGGACTCGGCTGTGAGCTGAGCACCACGGATACGCCGTTAAAACTCTGTCTGGACTCGGTCTGAAAGCAACAGTATGGAGGCACATTTCTGCCACATCAGAAAAAAAAATCATGCTTTGGTAAATCATAATTATGAGATAAAATGTCAAAAAGATGACATACTAAAGTTATGAGGTAAAAAAATGGACGTAAAACGTTTAAATTTATACAGTCATAATTATGACATAAAAAGACAAAATTATGAGATAAAAAAATCTAAATTATGAGATAAGTCAAAGAGTCAAAACCTTTGTCATAATTTTGACTTTTTGTCAATTTCAACTTAGTGTGTCATATTTTCACATTTTTCTCATAAATTTGACTTTTAAGTTATAATTGACTTTTTATCTCATAATAATTGCTTTTTAAGTATTTAAACTTTTTTGATCTCAAAATGATTTAGAGTCATAATTTTGACTATTATAATTTCGACTTTTGATCTCAAAATTGTCAATTTTTTTATCTCATAATTTTGACTTTTTAAGTCCACTTGTCCTAATTTCAACTTTTCATCTCAAAATTTACTTAATTTTAACTTTTTACGTATTAATTTTTTAACTTTTCAACTTAAAATTGATTTGTCAATTTTGACTTTTTATCTCATAATTATGACGTGTCAATTTTGACTTATCTCATTTTTACTTTTTAAGTCATAATTTCAATGTGTCAATTTTGACTTTTTATCTCATAATTATGACTTTTTAAGTATTCATTTAAACTTTTCATCTCAAAATTATGACTTAAGTGTCAATTTTGACTTTTTAATCTCATAATTATGACTTTTTAAGTATTCATTTAAACTTTTCATCTCAAAATTGATTTTTGACATTTTATCTCATAATTTTGACTAAGTATTAATTTCAGCTTTTCATCTCAAAATTATCACTTAAGTGTCAATTTTGACTTTTTAATCTCATAATTATGACTTTTTAAGTATTCATTTAAACTTTTCATCTCAAAATTGATTTTTGACATTTTATCTCATAATTTTGACTAAGTATTAATTTCAGCTTTTCATCTCAAAATTATCACTAAGTGTCAATTTGACTTTAATCTCATTTGACTTTTTAAGTATTCATTTAAACTTTTCATCTCAAAATTGATTTTTGACTTTTTATCTCATAATGACTAAGTATTAATTTCAGCTTTTCATCTCAAAATTATGACTTTGTGTCATAATTATGACGTTTTATCTTGTACGTTTGACATTTTATGTCATAATTTTGACTTTTTATGCTATAATTATGATTAACGTGAGTATGATTTTTGTTGTTATGTGCTGGAAATGGGCTTCCATACAACAGTGATGTTTCGGGAAAACCGCAACTTTCAGCATCGCTGTTTCTCACTCGCTCTCTGTCTCTCTCTCTCTCTCTCTCTCGCGCGCACGCTTTCTTGTCTACTTCCTATGGACTACTGGAATATCTTGTGATGAAAAGCAGCATTTTTTTTTGCTTTCGAAACGATGAATCTGAATGCTAAACGACACTAAAACAAACGCACAACTTTCCTTATAACGATAACAATAATAAAAAAAACCTTTTTCGTTTGAAGAAGAAGAAGAAGAAGAAGAAAAGGATCAAAGTATTTGAAAACAAAAAACCTGAAAGAAATCAAGTGTACATGGACAGCTCCTGAGCTGGCCGTTTGGTCTGGAGGGGCGGGCTGAACCTGCTAGCCCGACCAATTAAAACAGAGGACAACAAAACTCTGAGGTAGATAACCGGTCAACAAGACCCACCAGGTCAAAAAACACAGTCTTTTGGAAGACAAATTAATGAATAAAGCCTATATTGTGAGTTTAGAAGAAAATAAAAAGTCAAAATTATGAGATAAAAAAAAAAAAAAAAAAAATCAAAATTATGAGATAAAAAGTCAAAATTATGACATGCTAAGTCATAGTCAAAAATTTTGTCATCATTTCGACTTTTGTCAATTTCAACTTAGTATGTCATAGTTTGGAATTTTTATCTCATAATTTTGACTTTTTAAGTCATAATTTCAACTTTACTATAAAGCCTTACTAAAGTATATTGAGAGTTTAGAAGAAAATAAAAATGTTTTCCTGTAATGGATGCAATTATTATTTCAAAGACCGCGTCCTAAGACCTAGTGAGCTGCCTAGCGTATTTTCAGAAATTGTCACGTTTTTAAAACGTGTTTTCCAAAGCGACTTATTTAATGCTATTAAACACAGCATGAAACGGAAGTTACGCTTGTTTTTCTTCCATATTGTAACGTATATCCAAGTGAAACGGCTTCTAGGACAAGAACAAATGTAGGGCGGGGCTTCATTTTGTCTGTGGGGAATTGACTGGATGGTTGTGGCTTGCTATTGGTGGATCCCTTGTGAGTGACAGTTTGCCCCGCCCTCATTATCAAGAGGAGAAGAGAGTCACTGCAAGAGGGAGGGGAAGTTATTCTGATTAAAGATAACGAGGTACATAAAAAAAATTATAAATTTATAAATATGGCAATATTCCATTAATAAACAAAAACAATTTTGTTTCCATGGTGACTTTTTAACATCAAGTTTGGTAGTTTGTTTCGCTTTAAATTTGTTTAGGCTTGGTGTTTATAATTAATAATTTATGTTTGTTTTATATATTTATATTTTTCATTCCTGTTCTGTTCTGAATACCGTTAAATTTAAAGGATCGGTTATGGAGTGGCGGGAAATAAAATACATGCTTATAGTGTTTATAATATTTTTAAACGTTTCAGTTTATTTCCCGGTATTTTACATCATTTCTGAATTAGTGCGCTAAGATACCTAAGGCGGCATCACATGTATCCTTCATTGAGAAGGCAATCCCATAATGCATTTCGAGTGAAAAAACTGTTGACTATGAATATAATTTACTCAATACAGAAATGAATAGCTAAAAAATAGTTGATTCCAGCGAAATATTTTGTGTGCTTTGTAATTCACTGCAGCATGCCAATGCAAAACTCGTGTAGATCTTTACCAGTTTTGATGCTCCCTCAGAAGGCAGCTGTCTATGTAGGCAGCTCACTAGGGTTTTGGAACAGTGCCGTCGTTTCAACCTGTCCTCGTTCCACATTTTAGTTTCAGTTGTCTCTGCTCTGTAGTGATGTTTTCGTTTAGTTTGTGGCACTTGCTGGATCCAAATCGTCCTTCACGCTATCGGTGTCCGCACCTCGACGACTAAAGACAGCTGAATGCATATGTACAAAGAAGGCACATTCTCCAGAACTGCAATCTAGTCTGTTAAAAAGTCTCAGCGTGGCCCGCCTCCAGAGAAAACGACGTCACGTCCGCACGATCCGCCTGCCGACCCGTCTTTGGTGAAGTAAACTTGAAAGTGCCGAGAATTGTTTGCCTGCTTTAAACGAGCACTAAAACCTAGACGTTCACCTCTCCCGAAGAAGCCCGACCGAACCGCTGCTGAAAGTTGTCACTTTTTTTTCAGGTTTAACTCTGAACGCATCAAACGATATTCGGTCTGACTGACAGGCCACGCCTCCCTCCCGCCCCCAAAATTAGAATACGAGTCAAAGCACCTCCCCCTCCCACACGAGTTGATCTAAAGCTAAACTACAACACCGAGATTTATAAACGAAAGTAAAAGGCAATTATCAAAAATGTGATCGTTCAGCAGAATTTCTACCACATTCAAACAACCAAAGGATCATCGCCTCTGATTATAAAAACATTAAATCCTATGAAAACTCCATCAATGTTATCACTCGAAACGGTTTGTACTCTAAAAGATCGGAAAAAGCAAAACACGGAAATCCAAGCGCAGCGGAATTTTCCTTTGCGAGAATGCTAAAAAAGCCCTATTCAGCTGATTTACAAGGCAGTAGCCGGACGTCTCTTCTTCGGCTACTGTACGGGAAAGAGTTTAAGGCAAATCGTATAAGACGGACAGATCGGTCAGACCGAAGATGAAGCACACAACAGAAAAACACATCAACGACACTCACACCGCAAGCACAAACGCATCTTTCTCAGGATGTCCGGCTGACAAATCTCTAAGAACAAACATCTGTTTCAGTACAAAAGAAAAGAGAGAGAGAAAAAAAAAAAAAAACTAATCTGAAATCATAAAAACAAGAATAATATCCATGCACATCGAGTCGCATGATGAAGTTCCTGCATCTATGTGACAATCCTTGGTAAAAAATAATCAGTTTCCTTATTAAAATAAAACTTTTCTTTTTCTTTCCATTTCATTTGTGTGTTTTTTTTTTTCTTTTTTTTCTTTGTTAGCATCCTCTGATGAAATGAATCCTTGATTTGCACCTAATGGAACTTATACCAAAATAGTTGAAGTAGTTTTATTATAAAACCAAGGAACTCATCGTAGAACCTGTGCAAAATGTTGATTCATCGGTAGAGCCGGTCCTTCAAAGGAAGCTGTTATTGATTTAGCAGTCGTCTCCTTCTCTCTCAACCTCACGCAACCCTAGAAGTGAAACAAAATGAAACTTTTATTCAGCAAGGATGCATTAAATTAAGAAATAAAGACATTAATAATGTAACAACAGATTCCATTTTAAAATAAATCTCTGGAACTTTCTATTCATCAAAGAATTTTGAAGAAAATGTTTGACGGTTTCCACAAAAATGAAGCAGCACGACTGTTTTCAACACTGATAATAATCAGAAATGTTTCTTGAGCAGCAAATCATCATATTAGAATGATTTCTGAAGGATCATGTGACACTGAAGACTGGAGTAATGATGCTGAAAATTCAGCTTTGATCAGAGGAATAAATTACATTACTATATATTACAATAGAAAACACTTGTTTGAAATTGTAATAATATTTCACTATTTTTTATTGTATTTGATTTTCGGAACCAAACTTTTAAAGTCAGTGTATAATACAATACATTTTCCAACATCTTTGAACAATTTCTCGCCATCAAAATATTTTAGATCTGAGCATTACAATAAAAATATATATTCAACAAAAATTTCCAGGCATGGAAATTACGCTATTCTTTTTCCAGGTTTTAATTATATACTTCACTCTCGTTCCAACCTCTTATTTTTTCTTCCTTGACACACAAAATGAGATGTTAGGTTGAATCTTCTGTGCAAAAACAAATTTCAATTTGTTCAATTGAAAAATCATGCCATTAGATGAATCACAGCAGGTTTGAGATCACTGATTCAAAGTCAATGACTGAATGTGACACGACTCATTTAAAAATTCAGTTTAAAGGCCCGTTCACACCAAGAACGATAACTATAACGAAAATATTACCTATAAAGCCAGAGCAGAACTGCTGTGTGTCTCCAAGCAACAGAGCGGTGTTTTGTTTCTGATTGAATCCACGTTTCAAGTGAATCAATTGGGTGAATCAATGATTCAATTGCCTGTTCATAAAGAGAGCCATTTACTTCATTCCTGAATGAATCAGCTGTTTGAATGAATCTAATGAATGAATGAATAAATGACTCAATGACTTACTCAATTAGACATTTACCGCCACCTACTGGCAGTTTTAGTTTCTTATTTAGAGCATCATTTCATTAAAAAAATAAAATAAAATATTCATAGGTATAGTTCACCCAAAAAAATTCTGTCATCATTTACTCACCTAGTTATTGTGTAATAATTTCCATGTTGGATCAAATAAACATTTCTTTCTAAAGCTACTTTCTTTCTAATGTCTATTTGACGCTTTTCTCATTTAACACAATAATGACTTTAAATGATCTTTTGGGAGTAATTTCTCAGCCAAATTTAATGTGCGATTAATTTGAGATTATTCAGATTAATTAATCTCCACATCATGTAATTAATTAGATTAAAAATTTTAATCACTTGATAGCCCTACTATAAAGATAACTATAACAACAACTATATTAGCGTCCATACCAGTTCACGATATCGTTCTGTTTATTCAAAGCGTGTGCTGCAGTTTTGTCGTCTGCCGCTTTAAATGGATTCTGATTGGCTGTCAATCAGATGGGAAAAAAACATCTCAAAGTGATATCTTTTCTCAGTGCTGTTATCGGACTGTATTTTGCTATTCTTTTATATTTAGAACGATATCTTTATCGTTATAGTTATGAACGGGCCTTAAACCAATAGTTTGTTCTGACTACTTTTAAGATACTTTTTTGTCCTCTTTGGATCTTTACAGTATGAATCACCATCAAATAATAAGTAAAATAATACAAGTCTGAAATGAGGCAAGGGTGGGCAAATGAGGACAGAATTGCCATTTTTAGGAGAACTATCCCTTTAGTTGAGACATGACACACAGATCAGGATCAGTAAAGCATGACTGCAGGTGGCACAGCAGCACTCAAACTAATACCGCATTAAACCTGTTTACACTTCCAGAGCAAACACATATGAACCGATGATGCATCAACACTTGAAATGACCTCTAAACATTTAGATAAGGATTCTCATGCAATGCTACCACATGCACAAGGCCTCATCCTCCAGGAACCCAGAAAGTCATTCTGATCGTCTGTAGAGTACATTCGTTTTTGTGATTTTTTCTGAGGACATGCATGGTGCATCTTGAGAAGGACATCCTGAGCTTTTCAGATACCAGACAGATTTGGGTTTGACAACTACTTCTCTTTGGTTGGCAGACAATTTCCAAAAATTTAACGGTGCCGTAAATTTAACGGTGCCGGTCTTTTTTTAAAAGATGTAATATAAGTCTATAGTGTCCCCTGAATGTGTCTGTGAAGTTTCAGCTCAAAATACCCCATAGATTTTTTTTAATTCATTTTTTTAACTGCCTATTTTGGGGCATCATTAACTATGCACCGATTCAGGCTGCGGCCCCTTTAAATCTCTCACTCCCTGCCCCCCGAGCTCTCGAGTATAAGTGCAGTTATACAGTGCATAAACAAAGTTCACACAGCTAATATAACCCTCAAATGGATCTTTACAAGATGTTCGTCATTCATGCTGCATGCATGGATCGATTCCTGTGAGTATAGTATTTATTTGGATGTTTACATTTGATTGAATGAATTGAGGCTGTGCTCCGTGGCTAACAGCTAATGCTACACTGTTGGAGAGATTTATAAAGAATGAAGTGTGTTTATGAATTATACAGACTGCAAGTGTTTAAAAATGAAAATAGCGACGGCTCTTGTCTCTGTGAATACAGTAAGAAACAATGGTAACTTTAACCACATTTAACAGTACATTAGCAACATGCTAACGAAACATTTATAAAGACAATTTACAAATATCACTAAAAATATCATGATATCATGGATCATGTCAGTTATTATTGCTCCATCTGCCATTTTTCGCTATTGTTCTTGCTTGCTTACCTAGTCTGATGATTCAGCTGTGCAGATCCAGACGTTAATACTGGCTGCCCTTGTGTAATGCCTTGAACATGAGCTGGCATATGCAAATATTGGGGTCATACATATTAATGATCCCGACTGTTACGTAACAGTCGGTGTTATGTTGAGATTCGCCTGTTCTTCGGAGGTCTTTTAAACAAATGAGATTTACATAAGAAGGAGGAAGCAATGGAGTTTGAGACTCAATGTATGTCTTTTCCATGTACTGAACTCTTGTTATTCAACTATGCCGAGGTAAATTCAATTTTTGATTCTAGGGCACCTTTAAGAAAAGAGGAACAGCATGTCTATTATTTAATCCTTATCAAATGTATTTCATTAAAGGGTCTTAAAAGGGCTTTCTTTAGTGTGTAATGTTGCTGTTTGAGTATGAAAAAGGTCTGCAAAGTTACACAAAGTCCCTCCAGCGGGAGTTCTTCTCTATATCAGTGTCAGTGTTTCTGAACTCCCTGAAACGCCTCCATTATAGTCTTGAGTTTTTTTCCAGGAACAAACACGTCACAATATTCCTCACTTAAATAATTAATATGCAGAATAAAGAGGCGGGGCCTGGTTGAGTTAGTTAGTAGTGTGTTGAAACTGGTGGCTATGGTAAGGGGCGGGACATTTCCCAAACATGCTCAAAGCGCTTGACCAATCACAACACACTGTTCCAGCCGACCAATCAAAGCACAGTGTGCTTTTCAGAAGGAGGGGCTTCATAAGAGGCTTTCCGACCAGAGGAACATTTTTGTAGTTCCCTTAACTATTGTTGGAATTATCTGCTTTTTTGTCATATTCACACAGCAGGGACTGGGAAAGATTTTCGTTACAGGAACGCCTTTTGGGGGGGGGACTAAATTAGCTCCTACTTCAGAATATGGTCTAAGACAGCACAATAGAAACTACCAGTGATGTAAGTGTACATTGAAAATGGCCCTAGGGGAAAATTTAGTTCTCGGTGGCTAGTTCCTATGACTGAGTTCCTATAACTACCCGGTGCGAAAGCAACTATAGCAGTGGTGTGCGGTGGTGTTTTAAAATGAGGAGGCAACATCCTCATTTCTGTCCCTGTTACACAATTTTCCTGGTTAAGTGAACATGACATAAAAAGAGAGACCAAATACAATTCTATTTCGTATTTTTACACTATGTTCTATTTATTAAAATCAAGTATAAATGTCATCAAGTTAACGTTTTTATGCATTTTTTACATTTATTCCGAAATAATAACTAAAGGCAGTAACAATTTAAACAATATATATTATTTATAAACTAATATTCAGCTTTTCTTTTTAAGAGTCAATTTATTTTCAGCAGTAATCAAGCTTGTACACACTGGTCCCTCACTCACAGACCAAGCTGATTGCTCACTAAAAAACCCGCAGTCATCATGTTTTCTGCCATTTCAAGTTTGATTTTGACATGAAATAAAGCTGTGATATCTAGCCTAAATGACAGTTGTTTACTTCACTTTTTAATTAGTCTTTCATTAACACCAACACTGTCTTCATTCAGGCCGATTCGAAGAGAACGCGCACGAAAACAAGAGGCGGGATTTATTGTACATTCCAATCATAACCGATCATATCCAATCATACTGCCTCCTCTCATGTGACTTTCCCCCATTCATTTTCAATTACCCCCCACTAAACCCAGTGCACACTTTAGGGGTTCCCCGCTGCTTCCCCGCTGTAAGGTCACCTGTGGGTGTCGCTATTTGACAGTGTTTCTTTAGAAAAACTAGTGACTTATACACTTTCTAATGTCAAATTTTGTAACATTTGCGTTGTTTTATTTTTGGAATATCGATTATTTTCTCATCCAGTTTTGTTGAGGAGGCACTGCCTCCCTTTGCCTCCTTGGAGGAAACGCCCCTGCCCTATATACTAAAAAGGGGTGTGTTTCCCGAAGCCAAATATGGTCGCAAGTTTCGTCGTTACCAACACAATTCAATAGAACTTGCAACCATATTTGGCTAATGATGCTTTTGGGGAAATGCCCCTCAAAGCAGACTGAAAAATATATGTTGTTTTAACATTCAAGCATGAAACCCTATCCTAGCAAAGCCCAAAACAAAATCAACACATCATGTTGTGCCGCTACATGATGTATAAACAGTGTGAGTTATAGATGTGAGTTATAGTACCTCTTCATCACTTGGCCTGCTGATAGGTATAAGGTGAATGATCACTGGACGAATCCACCTGAGGTTGTGGACTGTTCTCCTACAACAAAACATGCTGCATTTAGGCACCAAACCAACACAAGCAAAGCATGTCATCATTCAAGCTGAAATCAGAACAGAGATCTGCAGCACTAATACAGTACAAGTCACAATATAAATGACTGGAATTAGTTTTCATTGCATGCATCTTTTTATCTAAAGGCAATTAACATGCGCTAAGGGATGAATGTCACAAAAACATGCTCATGTCACCACAAACAATTCAGTATTCACATTCAGTATTACTGTAAATATACTGTAAAAATACTATTACAATACATTATAATTTATAAATTAAATAATATTAATTATTTATAGGTAAAAATATATTTTTGTAGAAATCAGCAGAAAGGCAATACACAAAATACTACCCTGATGTAATACTTTAATACTCCAATTTAAAAAAAATGTTTTTATTATTATTATTATTGTTATCGTTGTTGTTATTATTATGCATCACTGTAATGAGGATTTAGGGATAATGTGCATAATTGTCATGAAAATAATCTCAGTGTACAAAAAAATATCAATAGTCCTAAAAACAAGTTTTATTTTCTTTAAGCAAAATATTCTATTCAATTGGAGTGAAACGTTCCCTGGACATGTTCGTAACAGCTTTTGTGCGATCCACTCAAGAACATTTCAGCACAGTTGCACAAGCCCAGTCTGTTCTTGAACTTTTCTCCATTTATGGCGATTGTGAATTCAGGAAGTTCTTCAGTACAGGACGAGGTTAAATCTGTGTCTGGGAAAGTGTTTGTCGACATGAACTCACCTCTACTGAGACTGCGGTGGTCTGCATGTGAGTGTATGGAGGGATATACGGCCCCTGGAGAGCCTGACTGGCTGGCATAAACTACAGGAGACACACACAGAGAGAGAAAACATCAACATATGCTGTTTTGTGCTCTCATTCCGTCAGCGTTTTTTTATTTGGTTACTTTTGTGTATTTCTGCTGAGATCAGCTGGAGTTGTGCATGATCCATGTGTTGCCTGTATATGTTTAAATATAGGCCTATACATTTTTTTTTTTGCAGCGTTTGGCCATTATATGCCGAATCAGTGATCCATGTGTCTTTGTAACCCAAAATAATATAACCCATTAAAGTTTGTTAAAGGTTCATTCTGCAACTTTTTCCTTTTTTGAGCAAGTAAATCATGAATTTGGATTCAGGCTCTTGTGTTATGCAGGTTTTGTTGGACCTGAGCGCGGCATTTGATACTATTATTGAACATAGCATTCTTCTTGAATGACTAGAATGTATAGTAGGTATCTGAAGCATTGCATTACAGTGGTTTGTCTATTATCTCGAAAACAGGACTTTTTCTGTAAATGTAGGAAAATTTTCTCTCATCATCTGCACCTGTATTGTGTGGTGTGCCTCAGGGATCTGTTTTAGGACCTTTATTGTTTTCCTTTTATATGCCCACATTTTTCAAAAATACAGTATTTAAATTTTTATTTTTATTGTGTAGACCTACTTCTGCACACTGTACAGCACTTTGGATCAATTTATATTGTGTTCTTCCACAAGATGCATGAAGTTTTGTTTATTAACCATTAGAGTGCCAAAAGTTACATAGTGCACCTTTAAGATGTTCAATACTATTTACAGAAAATGTGCTCTTCCTTATTGAGGCCTTTCTGTTTTAATTGCAACTTAATAATTCACCAGTAGGTGACACTCAAACATTCAAGGTTCTCAAGGTTTCTTACTTTATAGTATGTGATAAGTAGCATGTCCAAATTCACAGTACTCATAAAAGAGTAGGGAAAAAGTGACCTACTTCTTCTAACGAGATTCTGACGTGCATACGATGAACACTTTACTATCCCATGAGGCCACAGGACAGGATTTGGGAATGGCAGTGGTAGGTCACGTGATAATGACAACATGGTGAATGTAGTACGTCCGGATTACATTCATATTTACACATATTCATACTATATAGAATATACTTTTTTAGAGGTCGCAAAGTAAGTACTTGTTCAAAATAAGAGTATGCGATTTCAGACGCAGCCATGCAGATCGAAAATCACGTGAAATTTCCAGTTTCTCTGAACAGTATACTAACACACCATTTCCGCAGTATACAGTATGTAGTGTGCACAGTATGCAAATTTGTATGCATGGATACCCGGATGACCTAGTGCATTTGCCAAAATGCGTAGTACACAACAAAGCACACTGCATAAAAAAAAAAACTGTATCTCGTCATGCAATGCACTTAACAATGCAAGTAAAAGTAATATCAAAAATATATGTTAATTTTAATATATTTGTTTTGATTTATTATTTGTTTTTTTTATTAAAAATGCAAAATACACTTTTTTATCTAACTGCCACTTACATGCAACTATTTACCACAGTATGCACAGTGCATACTGTTTTTTTTTTGTTTTTTTGTTTTTTAAGTAGGCATTATGCAGGGTATACTGCAGTATGCATAAGGCCACTCCATTCTGAACACAGCCAGAGACTTGGACAGCTGCAAATGATTTATCAGATTTTGAAGAAACAGAACAACACATGTGACAGCAGTGTGAGCGCTCAAGTGTTGACTGTGGGTAGTGCTGCATGTGCTCACCGTTCCTGCGCTGCCCAGAGAGAGGTGACTCATCTGCTGAGTGAGAGGACTCATCATGGACGTGGGCTGCAGAGACATGGAGTGATCTATAGAGGGCGATATCACTGCTCCCTATGACGAAACGGGACATTTACAGTACATTTATTCACTTAGGAAGAAAAAGCAAGAAAGCCACATTGAAGACACATATCCACATATATACATATATTTAATAAAAAAAGGCTAAATTAAAT
The DNA here is from genome assembly GCA_028476615.1 of Culter alburnus. NCBI lineage: Eukaryota > Metazoa > Chordata > Actinopteri > Cypriniformes > Xenocyprididae > Culter > Culter alburnus. Next base: position 593,326 of record JAOTNS010003934.1, on the reverse strand, counting down.
CTGTTCTTCATATAAAGCGATCGAGTCTCTTAAGAAAATTTGGACTAAACTGCTCAATTCATATGGATTAGTTTTACGATCTCTTTATGGACTTTTTAAAGCATCAAAGTTTCGGTTGCGTAGCTGTCAATGGAGGGACAGAAATCTCTCAGATTTCATCAAAAAGATTTGTTTTATGAAGATGAACGAAAGTCTTACAGGTTTGAAACAACATGAGGGTGAGTAATTAATGACAAATTTAATTTTTGGGTGATCTAACCCTTTAAATAAGTATGATAATACTTGACTATTTTACTCAATATGTGTGTAGTAGGTATTTTAAAGCATTTGCAGTATGAATTTGCTGATATGCTCTTTTTCAGTGTTTTTATTGTTTTAAAGGTCCCGTTTTTCGTGTTTTTTTGAAGCTTTGATTGTGTTTATAGTGTGCAATATAATGTGTTCATGTTTCGCGTGTAAAAAAACACAGTATTTTTCACATAATTTACTTATCTGTATACCGCTGTTTCCACTGTCATAAAAACGGGCTGATGACTTCCTTGTTCTATGAAGTCCCTCCTTCAGAAATACGTAACGAGTTCTGATTGTGCCAGCGGTTCGTTCCTGTGTTGTGATTCGACAGCTCTGAGCGCACCGTGCCCGGAAAGGTCACGCCTCTTACCATAACGTGGAGATGCACGCGCTCAGTGTTATTGTAAACATGTCTTTAATTTTACCCTATCAATTTGAGCCGGAATCAGACCCGGTGATTGGACTGCGGGTTGAAAATAACAGCGTTTCGACGACATGGCGACAAACACACTCTACAAACGCAACTCTTGTGTATTCCTGTGGGCGGAGGTTAGTCAAAAACTGTTTAGTGACGTCATTAAAGAAGGAAGTAGAGGGATGTAGTCCAAACTGGCCGTTCGATGTAGGCGACTTCTGTTAAATAAATCTCTCGCTTGGCATTGAACTTTGAGCTTTAAAATTTTACAGATTTTATTTATACTCTAACAACAACATTACACACTAACTAAAGTTTGAAACATGGGATCACGAAGAATGGACCTTTAACTATAAACCAAAATAATTAATTGAAATAAAGCTAAAATAAATAAATATAATATAGATGAAAAACTTTTCTGTTCACAGTTTGTCTTTATAATGTTTGACCAATAAATAAATAAAAAATAAATAAAATAAATAAATAAATAAATATTAGATGAAAAACTTTTCTGTTCACAGTTTTGTCTTTATAATGTTTGACCAATAAAATAAAAAATAAAATAAAATAAAAAAATAAAATAAAATAAAATAAATATATGAAAAACTTTTCTGTTCACAGTTTGTCTTTATAATTTTGACCAATAAAGAAAGAAAAATATAGATGAAAACTTTTCTGTTCAGTTTGTCTTATGTTTGACCAATAAATAAATAAAATAAAATATAGATGAAAACTTTTCTGTTCAGTTTGTCTTCATAATTTTGACCAATAAAATAAATAAAATAATAAAATAAAATAAAAAATATTAGATGAAAACTTTTCTGTTCAGTTTGTCTTTATATTGTTTGACCAAAAATAAATAAAAAAAAAAATATTAGATGAAAAACTTTTCTGTTGTTTTTTCTACATAATATTTGACCAATAATTAAAATAAAATAAATTATATAAAATAAAAATAAAATATTAGATGAAAACTTTTCTGTTCAGTTTGTCTTCATATATGACCAAAAAAAATAAAATAAAATAAAAATATTAGATGAAAACTTTTCTGTTCACAGTTTGTCTATGTTTGACCAATAAAATAAAATAAAATAAAAATATTAGATGAAAAACCTTTATGTTCAGTTTATCTTCATAATTTTGGAAATAAAATAAAATAAAATAAAATAAAATAAAATAAAAATATTAGATGAAAAACTTTTCTGTTCAGTTTGTCTTCATAATATTTGACCAATAAATTAAAATAAATAAAATAAAATAAAATAAAAATTCCCTTACAGAATTGCCCTCAAAGAAATAAGCAACTTAATGACCGGCTGCTTCCCAAAACTCCTATGTTTTTTTCCTATGTTTCTCACTATTGAGCATAAAAAAGCAACTAAAAAAACAAGTACCAAACAGATCCTGGTAATACCATGTTTTTCTTTGAAATGTTTGATAAATGACGCTCATGATGTTTAATACGCAGTAAATGATTCTGTTTATTCGAGACAGAGAGTGCGTGCGCCGTATGACGTGGCATCTGTGAAACGCACACAGTCAGAGATTGGTGCGCACCCCGGGTCTCTCTGGTCTTTCTTACACTGTGAGTCAGACTCTGCAAATCTTCAGTGTATTAAAGAGCTCTGAGACATAAGCGCCATTACTGGCCTTTAAATGCCACAGTTTCCTCATTTATGATCCATGGCACTCAGCTCTATACGTACTGACTCACGCAAAATCATAAGCCCATTATATCACACATTACTTATACACACCCACTCAAAAAGAAAACACACAATCTCATTTAGTCTCTTTCTGTTTGTCATTCATGCAGCTGAGCTTCACTTAGTTCCAGCATTCATCACTGATCTCACACACACACACACATCTCAGGTTCTTGATGTTGGCGTGGGCTTCAACGACACTGTAATCCAGCATCTGGGTGTGATTTAGTGTTTGAGCACTTACGCAAACACACACTCACACCAGTGTTTCCTGCACAACAGTGGCGGCCACTGCTCTTCAAGAGTAGGAAGCACACGTCACGTATCAGGGACAAAACGTGAACTTATATTTCGTTATAGGCAATGTTGCTCCTAAAAGCAGCTTCTCAACAACGGAACGGAAATATTTGACAAAAATTTTAGAGTCTGATTTATGTAAGTTACTTAATACATAAGACATGACATATTCATGATCGTTCTTTTTGACAGTAATGTTAAAAATGCAAATTTGTAAAGTTACAGAAACTTAAATCTGTCTAATTGGTTTAAGGACACATAACCACAGCAGAGGTTTGGTAAATGGTATTTTTATCAATGTATAATATATATATATATATATATATATATAAAATCAAAAATAAGTATATTTAAAAAGATATTTGACTATTTTACTCAATATGTGTGTACTATGTTTTTTCAAGCATCTGTAATATGAATTTGCTGCTATATTCATTTATTATTGTTAATTAAAATTTCTGCTTCTGAAATAACTATTAAAATTTGTTGTCATTAGTTGACAAAGCAGAAATAAAATAAAAATATTAAATGAAAAACTTAAAACTTAAAAAGCTTACATGAAGAATATAAGAAATGTTGCAACTAACTGAAATAAACTAAAAATAAAAAACATTTGTATACTTGACTATTTTACTCATATGAGTACTATGTATTTTCAAGCATTTGCAGTATGAATTTGCTGATATGCTCTTTCCAAAACTATTAAAATTGAAGTAAAGCTAAAATAAAATAAAAGTAAAATAAAATAATTCCCTTACAGAATTGCCCTCAAAGAAATAAGTTGGAAATAAGCAACTTAATGACCAGCTGCTTCCCAAAATTTTGTATATTTTTTGCTAATTTTCACTGCTCTGCTTTTTGCCATGTAATTTTTATAATTTTATATATTTTGGTATTTTAATTTTATATAATTTGGTATTTTTATAAAATAAAAATAAACTATTTTATTTTGTTTTAAATAAAACAAAATAATAAAATAAAAAGTAAAATGTTAAAATAAAATAACAAATAGAAATCAAATCTAAAATAAAAAAAATTATAAATTAACTAAAATAAAACAAAATAAATAAAATAATATAAAGTAATAAAATAAATAGGCTATTATAATAATAGTGGCATGCAGAAATAAAAAATGAAACATTTCTTTATAAATAGAAACTTTAGACTCTTAATTCTGTTTGAATGAGCGATGTTCTTAAATATTGATGTGCCAGCCTATGGTTAGACTTATTAACTATATTATTTGGCATAAGTTTGTTTATTCTGATAAATTGATGTGGTTTAGTGTGTTTGTTTGGACTCTGTCTGTCGAAGTCGCCCACACTCTCAGTCTATGACAGTTCAAGTGTATTTCTCCCACACACAAACACTGTTCAGCATGAAATGGATAATGAGAGACAGGCAGTGATGAGACTTACCGGATGCTGCATGATGTAGGGCTGATGGGTGACCCAGGATGGATTCTGTACCTGAATGATAAAAATACAGATTAACAACGTCCCTAAAGACCGTTCTGATACATCCATCTCTGAGACCTCGATCAGGCTGTAAGCAGTAAAGTTTCATCTGTTACCTGGTATGTGGACATAGGTGAGATGTATGGAGACATGGGGGTCTGTGTGATCATTCTGTTCGTAATACTGTAGGCGGTCGGATAGAATCTGTCGAGAGATGAAAAGGGCATATTATTTAAGCAATGATGTACGAGAGGTTATGCAATATTGTAAATATAGCATTGAGAATGAGTATGCTACCTTCGAAGATACCTTCTGTTATAAAAATACATAAATATAATTTGTTCAAGTATTAATAAGTATTAAAAATAGTTGATTATTTTACTCAATATGTGTGAACTAATTTTCAAGCATTTGCAGTATGAACTGATGTGCATGGTCTTTCCAAACTAAAACAAAATTCATGAATTGAAATAAAGCTGAAATAAAATAAAATAAAATAAAATATAAATATTAGATGAAAACTTAAACTAAAATTACAAATGTTGTCATGACAACTATATGAAATAAAAAATAATAATAATAATAATAGTGTTATTGTTAACTGAAACCAAAACTATTAAAAAGTATAAATAAAGCTGATTTAAAATAATAAAATGAAGAACTTAAACCTAAAAACCTTAAACAAAAATAAAAATGTTGCAATTAACTGAAATATAATAAATTAAAGCTAAATAGAAATATAAAAAAAATGAATAAACTAGAATTAAAATGAAAAATGAAAATTAGTGCTGTCAAAGTATAAATCACATTTTTTGATTAATCGCATACAAAATAATGAGTATGTGTAAATATTTACATGTATACATATATATTTATATTACATATAAATATATGATATTTTTGTTAAATATATGCATGCATGTGTGTGTGTTTATATACACATAATAAATATACACAGTGCACACACATATTTTACCAAACTTTTATTTTGGATGTGATTAATCGCGATTAATCATTTGACAGCACTACAGAAGATATAAAAATTAAAGCCAATTAAAAAATATTAATAAATACTATAATAGTGTACATATACTGCAGTAACACTGGTTCTTTCTGAGCTCTCGTTGTCTCATACCCATTTTGCATAGCAGCTGTGGTGGGGTCGTACGTGAGGGTCATGCCAGCCTACGAGAGAGAGAGAGAAAGAGAGAAATAAAACATTACACTATTCAGCTCATAGCTGCTTTTGAAGTGTTAAAAAATTTAAGACAAAAAGTGTTGTGCCACTTTGTGCTTGTGAATCATCCACTAAAATACACTGAGAAAAGCTGATGATGAAAAGTGTTAATGTCAGCACAGATAAAGATGCTTTGATATTTTATTACTTAAAAGGTACACTATGTAACTTTTTTTGGGTTCACAATGAAAAAATAAATACATAAATGAGTCAATACACCATCAATCCTTCTTCCAAAATGTATTTTGTCTCATGCCCAAAGTATAGTTCACTTTTACACTTACACGAGGGTCAGGGTTACGTCATCAGAAGAGTACGCGCACTGCTGGATTTTTTGTAACTGCGTGTACTTGTACGCACAGGTCGCACATGCATATTTTTCACTCTCTCGTGCGCGTCTTGTCATATCCATAAACAGAGAAAAGTTGCTCTGGCTACTTTGACGTGTGTCTGGTGTGCGAGTGGCATAGGTTAGAAAGTTTGACATCCAACCTCGGAGGAATCGAAAGTTTAAAAAGAAAACAAGTCTGCTGGCAAAAAGAGAATGTGACGGAGCTTGTAATAAAACAAGAATCAACATCGGCTTGTTTTTTTTCGGAGATGGCGAGAACTGAGGGATTTGAAATGTTGTAAAAGTGACACAGAGATGGTGTTTTTATTACTTAGGTTAGTAGGGCTGGGTATTGACACAATTTTCACAATTCAATTCAATTATTATTAACATGCTTTTGATTCAATTACGATTTTGTTTCGATTCGATTCGATATTGATTATTTTGGATGTAGTATTTCAGTTACAGTGCATGTCAAATTTTCTAGAGGAAAAAAATCTTTCAACTAATGCTGTAAACTACACATGGGAGTCAGTTGGTACTACTATAATAATACTGAAGGTTAAATTAACTTATATACAAACACTTAAATTACACTCAAAGATATTTTTATTATAAATAAAGTTTAGAATTACATAATCATATTTCTACTCCAATTTGTTTTTTTGAAATATAAACATTTAAATTGGGGCATTTGGGGCACAAATTAAAATTACGCCACTATTCTCCCCTCAAGTTTGAAGCCAAATATTTTGTTGTCAAAGCCATTTCCACACGCTGGACACTTATGTCCAGCATGCACAGATATATATAAACAGTTAAATTGCTTGTATTGTCCTTATTTGTAAGTCACTTTGGGACAAAAGTGTCTATTAAATGATTAAATGTAAAGCCATAAAATTGGTTAAATGAAATTATCTGGCGTGACAGAAAACCCATCTTGCTGTAATTACATGCAGTCCACGACCTTCTCTGAGCGTGGCTTGCACATGATAAGCAGAAAATGTTCAAAGTCATTTTTATTAGAAAAACCACAGTATCGACTCAATTAAGGATGTTTGTGATTTGTGATGTGATACATTTTAACGGCCAAAGAATGGCCATGTGACACTGTGAACACTGACTATAGGAACGTGACTCGCTCTGCTCCAAAACATAGTGAGCACACTATACAGGCGGCATTTTAAGGCATCATATGTGCAAAGGCTGTTAAAAGTCTGCTAAGGCACTTCGTTTGACCGAATTTTGTCACATCTATAGCAGAGAAGGCAATGCCAGAATGCATTGCAACAAAATCACTGTAAAATGGATTAAGCAAAAGAAATGTTGGTTATAAATACAATTAATTCAATCCCGAAGTGTATTGATCAAAAAATTTACTTTTACCCAATATCTGCATGTGCTGTGGATTTTTATGATTATTGGAGTATCACACTGCTAACAAACTCTTCTGACATTACTTGTGAGTTGAGTCTCCTGTCTCAAATCAGTCACTTATGAGGATACATTTCAGTTAGGATGCTGTATTACAAGGCAGCTCCCTATGTAGGAAGCTCACTAGGATTTGGAACAGAGCGTGAGTGTCATGATGGGTAACATCAAGTGACTCAGCAGTTTACACAAACACACACACAGTCTCAGTATCACTTCTGTGGTTCACATAATATATGACTGTATTAGAGTAGCTTGTGTAAACACACACACCCACCACATGACCACCGTTGTGTAACATCCCTGCTGTCCATGTGTTCGCTAACAGGCTGTGTCAGGTGATATATGGCTGCAAAAAGTGATACGGACACAGAGCAAAAGAGCAGTTACTCACAAGTCTGCTGTCCCCGTCTCTGGCCCAGGCTCGTCCGTTCTGCACATATTTATTTTGACTCTGACGCTTCTTCTGGCCTCCGTCTGCAAACTTGCACAGCAAGGGTTCTGACGGGGCTGCAGAGAGACACGGAGGAGGTGCATGAACTCTCAGCGTGATGCTGACTGCTCACTCATAGTATGGCCAAAATCATCATAGTGAGACAGCAGAAATGGCTTAGAGATTTTGTTATACCACAGTAGGACTGCTTTATGTTATTTAGTACATTAAACACTAGGGATGCACGATATATCGACCACCATATCGGTATCGGCCGATATATGTTCATTTTTAATGTTGTCGTTATCGGTCCGATAAGAATTTTTGGCCGACATATTAAAGCGGATAAATAATGGATTATATAGACACTTCAGATGCGCACTGTTCACTATGATGGCTATGAATTGCTTGAAATATGATTGAAATCACTTCAAAAAGGAAAATACTATTTACTTCAGCATGTGCAACTCAAGTCTGTCATATAAGCTATATAATATTATAATGAGAACATTATAATTGTGTGTTGGGACATGGCTTTTAATGGTGAGACTTTTGTTTTTGTAATCAGGCTCTCAAAAATTATATAAACATTTGGATTTAGATTTATCGGCCAATATATCGGTTTTCATATATAAAGAATTATCGGTTATCGGTATCGGCCAAAAATTTCCTTTTGGTGCATCCCTATTAAACACGGAGTGAAAATACAGAGCAGGACATGTCGCAAACAAGCCAAGACAATTTAGCAACCTCTAAAATGATTTTCCTTTTGGATGACTTCACAAATGCCTCTTATTTTTCAGCCCCTCCACCTCAGACTCCATTTTGGTACATAAAGCCCACCAGTGTTATTTTTGTATTATTTCTATACGTTTATCGTGTTTTATTAATATTTTGAATTAGCTTTTGTTTTTATATTTTAAATTGTCTTATTTTTTGCCAATTTATGTATTTTTGACTTTTTTTTTTTTATTATTTTTTGTTTATTTTAAACAATTTATTTCAATTTTAGTTTGTGCTTCAATTTAAACTTATTTCAGTTAGTTGCCAAAGTAACATTATAACAATAATGTAATAATGTAACATCGTAACAATCTAATCATATATCTAAAAATATGCATATTTACTTTTTTTCTTACTTGTTTTTAATAGTTTTAGTTACCGATAATAACTCTAAAGCCTACTTTTCACAATCACAATCAATTCCTGATAGGAATGCACTAAATATCAACACCATGTCAGTTATCAGAGATGATTTTAATGTTTTATTTGATTTAATTAGTTTCAACCTATTTTAAGATTTAAGATTCATCATCTAACACTTAAATTAAAGTGATAAACTTAAAACGATAACTTAGATTATGGAAATGATTGATTTCCAGGGAATGCATGAACGGATCAAACATATACTTTAAATACAATGTAAGTTGCTTTGGATAAAAACGTCTGCCAAATGCATAAATGTAAATGTATAACAATACTTTAAGGAAAAGATGAAACTCTTTTAAAGAGTGCTTTCCCTTTAAAAATGCATTCCATGTTATTTTAGTATAACATTACATGCACCCTAAATGCTTTAGTTAGCTATTGTTCATGTTATTTTTAAACGTTAGTCTTTTTTCCCCTCACAATTGGACATTGGACACACAATTGTGAGTTTATATCTCACAATTCTGACTTTATATCACGCAATTGTGAGTTTATATCATGCAATTCTGAGAAAAAAAGTCAGAATTGTGAGATAAAAACGTGCAATTACCTTTTTTAATTTGTATTTCATGGCAGAAACAAGCTTCCATAGATTTTACATTAACTTTCATTTACATTTATTAATTTAGCCGACGCTTTTATGCAAAGCGGCTTACAAATTTTGTGCACAAATATGTGCACTTTCAATGTATTTACAGTATACTCACAAAAGTACGGACTAATGCAAGGTAACTATATGGGTTAAGTTAAGGTTTAGGGTTAGTACCAGTTAGTGTCATTACTACAGTAAATACACACAGTATGTTACAGCGAAACAGGACTGTAAAATAAAATGCTAGCCAAATTTTTATCAGAAAATAATTAGTGTATCAGACAGAATTTCAATATTGGTGCTGACACATACAATCAAATATTTTTCCTTTCTGAATATCATGTTTCACTCAGAAATATGCCAGATTACGGAAGTAAAATGGGTTGCAACATGGTGTGACTTGAAATTGCAAAGCTGCTCTAGCTGTAAACAATTAAACTTTGTGCCCAAAAAACAACAACATCTATGTTTCATTGTTGCACATTTAAAGGCACAGCAAAATCTCTGCCAGTTATATACCGCCTATCTCGGTCTTAAAGCCTCTGAGGCTTCCTGACTCCATCCACAATGACTTTCCCACAATGCTTGGAGAACAGGCATCTAATTTGGAAGCTGTCTTCGTATAATCCCCTTCCTTCCTTTCTGACATGGTCAGTGGAGACTATTTCAGTCTAATAATCCAATTAAAATACTTAGAGAGGCCACGCCAGGCCTAGATTCCACTCAAAGACTTGCAGTAGAAGAAAATTAGCACACATTGCTTTCACTTGAACCTCAAACGGACCTCCATGAATCAATAAGCTCTCACTGCAGCGTTATGTACATCCAGCTCCTCCCAGCTTTGTATTATTTCAGCATTTTGTGCAGCAAGTCTGAATCTACATTCGTGCGAAAGCCGTTTGGTATGGCTGAATGGTTGCGCCACATGCCCCGAAAGCCTGTTTCCATTTAGACCCCATCCGAGGAGAATCATTACCAGAGAATGAATGAATGTGCTCCAACAGAGCAGCGCTTTGTGTTTATGCACAAACAAATAGAGTTAAAAACACACATTTGAGGAGTGGATCACCCAAAAATGACAATTCTGTCATCATTTACTCATATTATATGAGGGAAAAAGAGGCAAGGACATTCTTCAGAAATCTTTTGTGGAAGAAAAGGGTTTGGAAACAACATGAGGGTGAGCAAACAATTTCGAATTCGAGTCAATGTGAAGCATGCATATGCAGACACACACTTACCCATAACTCCAGCTGGTGTTTTGAGAAATTTCCCATTGAAGTGAGAGATGACAGCTTCACATTTCTCTGTTGACTCCATCCTAGAGGAACATATTATGGGTTTATAGGTTTACACATTTTACTTTCGGGTTGAGTATAAAACATCATTCCCATCACCTGCACCTGCTGTCAATGTTGAGAAACGTGTTAAAGTCATATGAAGCATAGCTATAAAATAAAGCTGAATTTTGAATATCACACTTACAATGGCTGGTCATCAATCCTTTTTTTGTTCAGACAAAGATGTTTTAACAGCAGCTCTCATTTAAACTTCATTTAGAGTTAGATTTGGTACGATTGAATCGTTTCAGCAAATCAATTCTAACGGTTTATTTTAGGGAATCAATTTAAACCTCTAATTCAATGATTCATGTGTGCCATCACTCAAAAATGTTCAAAGAATCAGGGTTATTACAGTAAATTAAAACTAAAACTTAAACGAAAAACATTTCGTTACTTGAAATAAAACTTAAATATAAAAAAACTATAAATTTGGTTTAACTTGATGTACTAAAACAGTGGTCCCCAAACTGGGGTACGTGAGGTGACAAAAGGGGGTACACGAACAAAATGCTGATAGTTCATTTAATTCTACTTTAAAATAATATTAAATTCGAGCATGTATTTCTAACTGCCAAAATGTTGTAAATCCAGCACATTTATCATCAAATTACCTTATCATTTGCAGTCAAAAATGACTGTATCCACACAAGCAGCATGCATATGATAGATTTCGTGCAGTCTGCTGATTTAAATCGCGCTAAATTACTGTCGTTCTTGACAATGCACCATTGTAAAAGTGGGGATTTAGCACTTACTCGCATGAAGAACAAATATAGACACAGATAATGGATTCATTTCGATTTAAGACTCAAACTTTCTCCGATACAAAAACATTGTGTGAGTTCTTGTATTTAATGATGATAATGAGCAAGAATGCAATTGTTCCCAAATATCCACATGACTGCAAACGTGACATTATTATACAACAGGTCAAAAAATAAAACATACATTTTAAACACAGTACTGTCAGTATTTACTCTATTTTGCAATGAAATAATAGTTCTAATGAAAACCACAGCAGAACTACAACACACGTCTGTGTTTCGCGAACAGTTCTGTGGCTTTGAACGAATCGTGAGAGTCAATGATTCAATGATTCATTCACAGCCACTTACTCGTTACTGAATGAATGACTCGATGAATTACTCATAAAAACAGTGACTTGCTGCCACCTACTGGCGGTTTTAATTTAATATTTAAAAGTTTTACTTAGTTTTACCATCATTGCATATTTCTCTATTGAACATTTTTTATTTAAAACATTATTTATTTTATAAAGTTATTCATAAAGCTAAAAAAAAAAATGCACTGGAAATTCAATTTAGGGGGCAAATATTGTCGCTTAACAGTAAAGGTGTGACTGCAGTCGAAGTGGAAGAGAGGGGGTACGCAGAAGGATGGGAATCCCTTCAGGGGGTACTCCAAGCTAAAAAGTTTGGGAACCACTGTACTAAAATAACCAAAACTAAAATAAAAAAAAATAATTAAAACTATATAGACATATTTAACAAAAACCCAGAAAAACACAACAAAATGACTAATTATTTTTTTTTAAATATTAATAAAAACTATAATAATATCTCTCTGCATGGCATTTTTATGTATTAAAATGTTTTTTTTTTAAGTTAGGAAAAAAATATATGTATTTATATGCATTTAAATATTGCTGTTTATTTCTACATTTTTGTTATTTGTGTGCATATAAATGCCATGATACGTTTTGTGTTATCATTAAAAACTATTGTCATTATTTATATTATTGATATTTAAAAACTTGCTTCTCTGGTTAAATCAACCAGTTCAGATTTCTTTCAGAGGGTTTTCACTCATCTGAATAACATTTAGGTTAATACAATCACGTTTTTACTTGCATTGCGTGTCATAAATGTACCAAGAGAGGTTCAGAGAGTTCAGTTGTTCTGGCTTCGCCGTGCGGATATGTCAGATACACAGATATATTTTAAAGCAACTGACTGGCACTACGAATCATGGGAGGGTCTGAAGCGTTTGTGTTGTGGTGGGCAGAAAGCCAGGGGCTTTCCAGGACGTCTGATTCCCGTGCCCTGATCGACATTACAGTCTTGAACCATGGTTGGTTCACTGAGGGGGAATTCACAAAGAATGATAGCGTGACAACAGGAGCTGATATGGTGATTTGAGGTCAGGTATGAGGACCCTCACCTGGCAAATCCGACCCCTCGGCTGGCGCCGTTGCTGTCCCGCAGGATGCGTGTGGAGACGACCTGACCGAAGGGCTTCAGCATGGCCTCTAACTCCTGTTCATCCATGGTCAGCGGCAGGTTAGATATGTACAGGTTAGTGGGGTCCTGCTCTTGTTGCTGTTGGGAGTATGACAGAGAGGAAAAGAGAAAAACTGTTAAACTTTTGCCATTTTATTTGTTATCCGATAAAGGCTATGTCGATTAGCATTGTAGTATAAATATACTTTATCATCATAAAAATACCCGAGAAGGCTTGAAGAACTCAGATAAACCATATATTGTCGTAGTCGTGTGTGTTTATTAGTCATGTTTAATCAAACAAAGTGTTTCAATCTTCTGTTTATTCAGCTACAGATGTCCATAGGGATTTCCTGGAATGACGTGCTTTATATCCTACTTCTGTGGGGCATATTGGGATTTTCTGCGTGAGAGCGCCCTCTGGCTTTCAGATGGAGCAGCATTTACTACCGATCACAGAGCCGTGCTTCACTGAGAAGCTGCGCATAAAAAAAATTCTGGGCGATTCGGAGTGAATTATGGTGCTAATATAGTCTCATGAAGGAACAGTTGAGTACAGAATGGCCAAGGTCAGGATTTGTGTTACATAATACATTAAATTTCGGTTTGTTTTTCACCAAACCCTATCGTAAAGCCCCAGAACACTTGAAATATACAATATGTGTTGCATGGGATCATTCTGTAATACTTTTGTGGTCCGAAAAAGAAAGAACTAGAGGTCGACTGATTCAGTTTTGCCGATTAATCGGCACCGATAATGATTGCTGGAACAAATTGTTATCGGCAAAAATCAATACCGATAGTTTTTCCTGGTTGCGTCCTTTGCTGGAGCAGCTGAGAATGGTCTGCTTTCATTATACAGTACAAGAGCGGCCTCTAGAGGCGAAATAAAAACCATCACTGAGGCCTCGTGGAGTTTGTTTTGACACGTGAGAGCAGGACACTTCAGATGCAGATTTAAAACATAGACAATGAAAGGGAATGTATACAGTACACCATCATACATGTTCAGTTTTCATATCATTATAAAGTAATTCATTTGTTGACTAGATGCTGCATTAGTAGAGAAAGACTATGTTTGCCATCGAGGCTGAGAGGACGATAACATTAGTACCTCAATAGTTGAGTACAGAATGGCCAAGGTCAGGATTTGTGTTACATAATACATTAAATTTCGGTTTGTTTTTCATCAAACCCTATCGTAAAGCCCCAGAACATTTGGAATATACAATATGTGTTGCATGGGATCATTCTGTAATACTTTTGTGGTTTGAAAAAGAAAGAACTAGAGGTCGACTGATTCAGTTTTGCCGATTAATCGGCACCGATAACGATTGCTGGAACAAATTGTTATCGGCAAAAATCAATACTGATAGTTTTTCCTGGTTGCGTCCTTTGCTGGAGCGGCTGAGAATGGTCTGCTTTCATTATACAGTACAAGAGCGGCCTCTAGAGGCAAAATAAAAACCATCACTGATGCCTCGTGGAGTTGTTTTGACACGTGAGAGCAGGACACTTCAGATTAGGGCTGCACGATTAATCGCATGAGATTGTCATGCGTGTCTCGTCAGTAAAGCCGGTTCTGTGATTAGCGGTAAATGTCCATCACCTGCTTTCAAATGGAGCGGCACTTAATATACAGAGTCGTAGTTCGCGGACAAGCTACGCAATATCGCGTTCAATATCGATATGAATCGCCTTCGATTATGAACGCGATATTGCGTAGCTTGTCCGCGAACTACGGCTCTGTATATTAAGTGCCGCTCCATTTGAAAGCAGGTGATGGACATTTACCGCTAATCACAGAACCGGCTTTACTGACGAGACACGCATGACAATCTCATGCGATTAATCGTGCAGCCCTACTTCAGATGCAGATTTAAAACATAGACAATGAAAGGGAATGTATACAGTACACCATCATACATGTTCAGTTTTCATATCATTATAAAGTAATTCATTTGTTGACTAGATGCTGCATTAGTAGAGAAAGACTATGTTTGCCATCGAGGCTGAGAGGACGATAACATTAGTAACTAAAGCGGTTAAATGAATGTGACAAAAATACACACAAGTTGACCCAAATGTTTAATTTCACGATTGTTACCATCTATTTGCATTAGTTTATATCCAGCTGGTCGCTTTTATGCATTTGTTATGCAGCGAAGTTGCATATTTAAAGCTAGTGACATGAGAAAGCAAACTGTATCGTCATGCAGCTGACAGAAACATATAAACAAATCAGAAACGATTTCACTTCTTTTTTTTATCGTCACTGTCATACATATTTTGTTATTTTGATAATCATCACATGTAATAGATTGGAAGAGTATACATATAATATACATAAGTATCTAATTTAGTATGGCCTTTTTGTAGATATTTAACCCTCAGGGGTCTGAGGATTTTTGGGGCCCTGGAGAAGTTTTGACATGCCCTGACATTTGTGCTTTTTTCAGTTGTTCATAAACATATTAATGGAAAAAGTGTCATTACACTGTATTCAGCACAAACTAGGCTACAATAATATGTGAGGAACATGTATGTACATGTTTGTGTTTTTGAAGGAATAACGTTTTATGCGTGGTTATTGAAAAAACAAAAACTTAAGTCACTGAAATAAGGCCAAAAAATATTATCTTTGTTCACAAGACTTCTGGGTATTTGAGGTTGTAGACTAGTTTTTGCTTCAAAATGAGGTAAAATTATGCTGCCTGCTTGTTCATATAAAACAAGAGAGATTTAAATTTTCTAAAACATCTTTGGTCAAGAAACACAGTATGCGTGGAGGCGTGAATCCTCATGTATAATGGGTGATTCTCACCTGAGAAGACAAAAGAATCGCATAAAAGAGCTCTAATGACCTGCATAAATAATGAGCTCTTTCAGTCAGGTAGGCTGTGAAAAAACCTGTGAGACATTGATCATGTCTCAAGCTCATGGTGTATATCAAACATACAGAAAAAACAGCAACACTGTGAAATATTATTACAATTTAAAATAATGGTATTCTATTATATTTAAATATAATGTATTTCTGTGATGCAAAGTGTCTGAACAATTATGTTACCTCTATGGCATTTCATATAGGCTTTTAGCTTAAAAGCATGCACATTTGGAGAAATATTGATGGATTCTCATATGTTTGTCAATTTTCTATACAGAGGAGTAATATTCAGGATTTATTGTCATTACTATGAGTACTGGATACTGTGTTTACAATTCATACTTGAAGCCGGAGGGCGCTCTGCCCCTTTTGTCCACAAATGCCTGAGCACTGAAGAATAGGCAATCCAGGAAATAACTGAACTAACAGAGGCCAGAGATCGCTAACTATGGCTATTCAAAAACACTTTTCAAGACAAAATACACGATTGAGACGATGAATGCATGTATTGACTGAATTTGCCTCTGAATAGCGCTCCCTCCGTGGGCGTGGCCGCATTAGCGGATAATGAGCTGAATCACGGATTTCTGACATGGCTCTCTTTTCATACAGATTACATAAACACAGAAGGTTTGTTTTCGATTTGACTTACATGATTTAAAACCTGACATTTCAACGTTTCTTTAGACACAAGTCTAATTTTTTTGTCATTCGTATTCACTAAGTTACAGTTCATTTTCTGAGAACTATCAGATTGGACTTCGTTCAGAGGGAGACGAGAGATCACGCATCATGTTTGTTTTCTTTATTTTACAAAAAGCACAACATTTTGTTTTTACTCTGAGTGTACACAAATAAAAGAAAATATTCCACAGATTAAAATGGTGTATAACTCTTAATTGTATGTGCAACATTGACAGAGTATTTTGAGTCTCTTTCACACTGGTTAGAAAAAAAATGCGGTGATCACGCCGGCGTGACCGCCGACCCCAGAGTGTTAAAGACGGCTGTTTGGATTTATATGAAATAGTAACACCTTACAATACGAGTTCATTTGTAACATTAACTAAGGTTAATAAAAGTATTGATCATTGTTAATTTCAAAATCTGGAAAGAGCTTTCATTTTCATTTTAGGGTGAAATATCCCTTTAAGATTTCAGTTTAAAATGGTGCTAATAGTCACACCTGAGTAACACACACCTGTAAACACACCTCAGGCCCTCAGATCTTATCATTCACTTCAATTCACACACTGCCAGAGCTCCGTCACAGTATATAAACCATTTATCAGTTAATGGACGAACACCTGGAGATCTGACAACAGAAATCACGGACCATCCACACTTGCCATACAATAATCACCCTGTTTTAAAACCTAGTGAGCTGCCTGCATAGATGTCTTCTTACATTTACTAACAAACTCAAAGCAACAAGCAGTGTGTCTGCCCACACTTTTAGAGCAAAATATATAATATAATCACAGCCAATTAGAATTTGATGTTTAATATACAGTTATGTGGAACACCAATATGGTCAAATAGAATTTAACTGTGGGCGGAGCTACCCAGTGCAACACGGACAAATAGATAATGAGATAATGTGGTTTTTATAAGCAATTAACACTGCTTTTGTCATTTTTTTTTTACAAGATCAAGAAAATCTGTCACCAAAAAAATTTGGTTTTGCCGAATGACACTTTTGGTTATACCAAATGACAGTATTTTCAAACAATGCTAAAAGGTTGATATCTAGCTAGATAGCAAAAGAACAATCAAACATTTTATATTTAGTACAAGTTTTTAAAATATTACAACATTTTCCATGTTTTATAGCGGTTGTACCGAATGACCTGATGTTTCGGGACATGTGTATGATCAAGTGAAAACATTAATTTTTCAAATAGTTAAGAGAGAGTTAATTTGCTTCATGACCATGTGGTCCTTTGCAGGTGTCTGAATGATGTCACATCCTGTCACATGATATTGACCGCATGACTTGATCCAAAATGGTCCCTTTATAGTGGTTACTCCGAATGACATCAATGAAATTCATTTTTCCGAACATAATTTCTTATAACAAAGCAACGACTTCTACACGTAATTTTAATATCATTTTGCACTATGTTGATATATGATGTTATAAAATCATGCCAGAATAAAAAATATATACATTTATTACATTTTAAGATATTTTAATCACAAATGAAATGGCTGTATTGGCCTTTGGACTGTTAAACCGAATGACCTTTGACACTTCAAAATCTTTAAAATACCTTTATATGTAGCAAAATATAATTGGATTCAATAAAAGAGATCTAGTTGTACTACCTTACATACTTTGGATGTCATATCTTTGTTTTTTTATTTATTATTATTAGGGCTGTAACGATATGCGATATGAAACCGAAATCGCGATACGCAGGTCCACGAACCTGTATCGCGATGTGAGAAGGCAGAATCGCGACACACCCCTTCCAACTCCCAGAGTTATCCTTCCTGTCCAGATCCAATGCTACCACATTTTTAAATTACTATAAGTATTAGGGGTGTAACGATTTATCGTAGATGGTGTGTCTCAATCAGCTCTCTAGTTCAGTAAGTGTTTCGGGCACACATTGAATCTTGCAAGCATGTTTAAACGTTTCTCATGTCAGTCTCTTGCATGGTCGCGTGAGAAAAGTCGTGGCTTTCTTTCACCGCAGTGCACAGCAACAGCTGTGCTCACAGAAAAGCAAAAGACGCTTGCGATGCTTTGCTTTAAGAAGTTCTGTGGGGCCGTTCACATATTGCGTCTTTTCCGCGTGCAAGTCAGTTATTATTTTCAAATGTAGCCGCGCGGCAGGCGCGCTCATAATGGGATCGACGCGCATGCAATTCTCAACTTCTCAGAATGCCGCAAGCGCACCGCAGGTCGTATGACAAGAATCAACCGATCAGCTATGGCCTTTCCGTAACAAAACATCAAAAGCTCAGCCGAACAGCTGATCATAGCTGTACATGGTGGTTTTTATATCTTATCTCCATCAATATATCTCATAGCTAGTAAAACTAATGCAAGGGCTAGAAATCATTTATCCTTTGCAGAAACATCCTGATCCTCTTGGAGAGCTCAGTTCATGGTTGCATAGCAACGACCGACGCCACGGGAGCGCAAGCGCTTTGGAAAGAAGGAGAAGCGGTGCGGCCGCGCCTTCCACGCGTTTTTAGACGCAATATGTGAACGGCCCCTATTCATAATTCTAAGTTCATGTTAAATTTAACATTTTTTTCAGTGACAGACAGCCCTATTCAACTGTTAATTTGAATACAGAAGGTTTTTATTAAAATTTTATATTTATTTATTTTATTGAAATGTGATCTTGTATGTACAACAAGGAAAATTATTGAAATTTGTTCATGTTTTTTTAATAAATCTTGTTTGAATTTCAGTTTCATTTTGTTCAAAATATCGTGATACGTATCGTATCGTGAACTCCGTATCGAGATACGTACCGTATCGTGACCTGAGCGTATCGTTACACCCCTAATTATTATTATTTATATTCTTTATTTTTTTATTATTATTATCATCATTATTTATTAAGGCCTTTGGACAAAAAAATGACCCGTCACGTCTTTGACCCGTATATATTTAATATGGGGATCAATTCTACTTTTAACTTATTATCATGCATATTACTAGAGGATTGGTGGTTTATTAGTACTTATAAAGCACATATTAATGCCTTAATCTGCATGACCTTATTCTACATCCCTTAATCATACCAATACCTAAACTTAACAACTACCTTACTAACTATTAATAAGCAGTAAATTAGGAGATTATTGAGGCAAAAGTCATAGTTAATAGTGAATTATCCATCTTGTGGAAACTTGTATCTCTGCAAAGGACAGATACAGTGCTGCCTACGTTTTGAAAGGATTTGTGTCAATGCCTTAAAATACTGCCTAGGTAGGCAGCTCATTAAGTTTTGCTAGAAATGTTAATGAAGACAATATCTAAACACATACTTGCACAGTACAGGTGAATTAAATTCATAAAAGAGGCTAAAGTGAAAACATGTCTCCCTCTCCATACTCTCTAGCTAATAAAGGGCAAGCATTAATATTGATGAGCAGCTCATTTGCATGCGGCTCTCGGCCACCCCCCATCCAAGCGCTGAAACGTCGACTGATTTCCTGCCGTAGTTTCCCTTCCATCAGCAGAAACGAAAAGAGAAACAGGCAGAGAGGGAGAGAGAGACTCTCCCCAGGGACAAAAGGGCCGCTACATTAATATTCATTAACATCCTACTGCGTTCAATCTCCACCCCTAAGAGATGGAGGAAAAATGAGCAGAACAAAGAGAAGACAAGGGAGAGGCGGGATTGGATTACTAAAGTAATACGCTGACAGAAAAAATCAGCATAGCACCATTAGGGAACAATGGCAGAGGGCCGGCGCTGAGCTGTCGTACCCAGAGACCGCTGCTCCATCACGGGTAATGGACGGAAGAGCAAAAGGGCGCTGGAGATCCTAAAGAGTCATTAAAAACAATGTTTATTTTATTTTTAAAAAAAAGATGGAGCAATTACAAATGACAATGTCCATAACTTAACACCGAAGGTTGAACACTGTAGCTAATAGTGGGTGTTTTATGGGCCTGTTTTTGAATGGCAAATAAATTCACAATGTGCTTGCCTTGCTCCAGGGGGAGAACTAAAACGCTGGCGTGGTTTTTAAACAGACTTATCCAGACTGAAATCTAACACCAGAGCCACATACCGGTGCTAACCCTGATCATCAGGGTCGGGCTACACCAGCCATACGGAAGATCTTATTTAAAAGGTGCTGTAAGCAAAATAGCATGAATAAAATGTACTAAAATTGACAGAAATATGTAGAATGATATGAAAAAAATGCATTAGATGCCAGATCAGATTGATCAAAAGTGACACAAAAGACATTTACATTATTACAAAAAAATTCTATTTCAAATAAATGCAGGTCTTTTGATCTTTCTATTCATCAAAGAACCCTGAAAAAAAATATCACGGTTTATATATTATATTATATTATATTATATTATATATTATATTATATTATTATATTATATAATACACAACACACACACACACACACACACACACACACACCACACACACACACACCACACACACACCCGTATATTTTTAATCATAGAAGTATTGATTTAAGGTTTGAGGACTAATATTATTATTTGTATATTTAAATATACTTTATTTAAATGTATAATAATTTAATATACAAATACAAAATAGTATTTGCAGTACTGGTCGAAAGTTTGGAAACATTACTATTTTTAATGCAGTTGTGCTGCTAATATATATTATATTATATTATATTATTTATATTATATATATATATATATATATATATATATATATATATATATATATATATACACACATACATATACACATATATATACATACATAATATATTAATTATATATATATATATATATATATATATGTATATTATATATATATATATAGCATATTATATTATATATATATATATATATATTATACATACATATACATATATATTATACATATTATATATATATATATATATATACACATATATTATATATACATACATATATATACATATATATATATATATATATACATACATATATATATACATATACATATATATACATACATATACATATATACATACATACATACATACATACATATAATACATATAATATAATATATATTATATATATATATACACATACATTATATATATATATATATATATATATATATATATATATATATATGTATATATATCTACTATATATACACTACCGTTCAAAAGGTTTGGTGTCAGTAATTTCTTTTCTTTTGAAAGAAATTAATACTTTTATTCAGCAAGGATGTTAAATTGATCAAAGTAATAGTAAGATTTTATTGTTATAAAAGATTTCCATTTTGAATAAATTCTGTTCTTTTAAACTTTTTATTCATCAAGAATCCTGAAAAATTATCACATGTTCCAAAAAATACAACAACTGTTTCCAAAATTGATAATAAATTAGCATATCAAAATGATTTCTGAAGGATCATGTGACACTGAAGACTGGAGTAATGATGCTGAAAATTCAGCTTTGATCACAGAAATAAAATATATTTCAAAGTATATTAAAATAGAAAACCGTTATTTTAAATTGTAATAATATTTCACAATATTACTGTTTTTTCTGTATTTTTGATCAAATAAATGCAGCCTTGAAGAGCAGAAGAGACTTGTTTCCAAACCTTTGACTGGTATATATATATGCATTTTGTAGATTTTTGTTACATTAAAAAAAAGTTGGCTTGGTTGGAGCAAACATCATCAAGTGTGCATCACTCCCGTTCTTCCATTTGTGTTATTTTGTAGGTTTTCATGACATTTTCATGACTATTATTTAAAAATGTGCTCAAAATCTACATATACACCTATAGGCTAAGTTACAGCGGGCTGGTGCAGCTGGCCTCAGATTACCGGACAGAGCGAGGCTGTTCAGACATGGAAATCAGCTCAGTGCTGGAACGTCCTGACGCTGAGCCGCTTCAGGCACGCAATGCTGAATTACATCTCTCAGGTCAGGCATTAAGAGCTTTACGCTGATATCAGTGTACAGATACTGAGAAAAGACGCAGTACATCAATCTCACACACATCCCTATTAGCTGATCAGCTGACATTAGACACCAAATACCAATTTCCAGCACAAAAAAAAAAAAAAAAACATTTGAAAACAATGAATCTTTAAAAAATTAAGTCTGGAGTATCATACTAGACTAGTATGAAGTAATGCTCCTGAATAACAGCGCAGGAAACATTGGTATCTGTGTGTGTGGGCTTGCATGTGTGTCACCTGCTAACAATTTACTCAATATGAACCATGTGACTTCGACAGAAAAAGCACACAATATGCGTATAGAGTAAGTGTGTGTCAGACACAGATGGTACAAGAGAAAGTGAGAGGAAAAAAAACCAAGTGTATATGTGTGAACGAGAATGCATGGCATATGGGAGGGTGTAAGAAGACTATGTTCAGAATATATTACTCTTACTATTCCTGCACTATATAGCACATATACCATGAGCAGTATGTGAAGTTTCTACATGTATAGAATATCCAGATGACCTACTATGACAAAATGTGAAGTATACAACAGAAAACATTATGTGCAATACTATATCATCACAGTCGGGCAGAAATCTAATTCCTCCATATATTTTTTTGTGGCTTTTGCAAATAATTTACCAATAAAAAGTATTAAAAAGAGATTGTGACTAAACCTCGTAACTCCATTGGATCCTCAAACTGTCAGTCAAACCTCATAACCCCGCCCCTTCTAACATCTCTGCTTGTTTGCAATGCAACGATAAATAAAGAACTGGTTGCTTGAATAAGTACAGCGTTTTCTTTACTCAAGAAACACTATATATGTAAAATGCTAATGTTTTATGTATTTGAGGAGCAGAGAAGAGTGTTAGTCTAGCATTTGCCGTTGATTCATATCAAAATTTTGTCTTAAATAGCCTGTGCGACACTCGTGTCCGTTCTAATGACAGACAAAACACGTATGACAGAAATTCATTGATCAAAAACCTTGTAACTCCTTTTGAGCTTGATTGTGTTCAAATGTTGTGAAATTATATAATGAAATATGCAAGCGTCTGACCATATATAAAGCCACAATATCAACTTTGACAACATAGTGCCCTATAATACACCCGGCGCAATGCGACGCAAGGCGCAGCGCAAGTGTGTTTGCTAGTTTGCGTCCGGCGCGTTCGCGTTTTTCCCGTTCAGCGCCACGTCCTTAAATTAGTAAATGCATTTGCGCCAGTTAGTGCGCCCATGGGCGTGCTGGTCTAAAAAAGAGGTGTGTTCAGGCGCATTGGCACATTGCTATTTTAAGGAGCTGAAAATAGACTGCGCCATAGACCAACTCAAACCTGGTCTAAAGTCTAAAGTCAATGGCGCAATATTTTTTTGTTTGAGCGCGTTGGTAGAAACCAGTCCACAGTGCGCGTTGACTTTGCTTATTACACACAGGGATGCGCATCACACAAACATGCCAAATATTAAAAACAAAAGGATTACAGTGTAAAAGAATATTATTGTGTAGGCTACATAAATATAAAAATGTAATGATGAATAGTCATTGCGTGTATTAGAATTAGGCTACCTATTTTCAATTCAGCCTATTACTACTTATAATGACGTTACGCCCATTACTCATTAAGAGAATAGGGACAACCCATTTCAAAAATGCGCCCTGGCGCACGGACCGTTTTTCCGTCGTTAAAATAGCAAAAGTGGATTTGGACACGCCCTGAGTGCACCTGCGGCGTGCGCTTTACACTTTGCGTTTAGATTGTTAAAATAGGGCCCATAGTGTTTAATTATTAGGGCTGCCCTCAACCGAAGATTTTTCTAGTCGAATAGTAGTCGTTCATTTAAGCGATTAGTCGACTAAATCGCGCATTTATTTTGATAAACCATATAAATCATAATAATGAGCCTTTAGTTGCCTACATATAATACATAGCCTTATCAACGCTCAAACACATACATAAAGCTTGCAGCAGTGCACCGGTGTTGTGTCGAATTTTGACCCCCTGCCAAATTATTACCCCCCTCGTTGAAGTCGCTACCTGATTGCCTAATCTTAACCACACCCCTAATCCTAAACCCTCCACCACACCTTATCCTAAACCTACCAATACTAGGGGGTAATAATCTGGCAGGGGGGGGTCTAAATTTAATGATTTTGAATGTGGTGTGAAAAAACAGAAGGAGACTTCTGAACATTTTAATAATGTATTAATAAACTAGTGTTTTGTGTGTCTTCGGCTGCAGAGATGAAGTCGATGATGCTGACTCGTCGTCTCTGCAGTAGTGGATGTGCCCATATGCACGTTTCATACAGATTACATAATCAGAGAATATTTGTTTTAGATTTGAATCGGTTCATTTTAAAGTAGACATTTAAAGCTTTCTATAGATATATATGTCTGTGGGGCCAAGTATACGCTGAATTTCGTTTCATTTTTGTGGTGCGCTCAAGTTCACTTGAAACTGAGACGGCAGAAATTGCATGCTGTTTGTTTTCTTTATTTTACAAAAGCACAATGTTTTGTTGTTATTGTGAGTTTACAGAAATAAAAGCATTTACAGTTTCAAATGTTGTATTATTCTTATCTGAATGGCCAAAAACGACAGAGTATTTTAAGTTAAATGCAAGTGATCGCACCGGCACCTCCATGTCATGCAGCAAGCGAGTGGACTTGTAAAGTTGCTACTACTTGCATGTTTCAAGTGATAAGCCATATTGATGAATGACAGGCGAATCTTTCCGTCCGTCACAGACTGTGTAATTTCGCCACTTCCTGTGAAGGTTCCCATAGCGATATGCATCGATATGCAATGCAAATGCAATGCTACTTAATGTCTCTTTCTTGACTCAATATTTGATTAAAATGCAAAAAGATCTGGATCTAAAATGCAATTTCTGATATGATAACTGAAAGACACTCGCAGAATTAAACATGCAACGGTATGAAATCATGTGACAGCAATGCAGTATAAGACGTATTTGAGAATTTATCATTGCATAATGTGTTCTCGGGCGCATACATATTTTAAAAACACAGTAGGCAGTGTAAAGTCATACTTAAAAATAGTAAGCTAGTTTTCCATTACAGACAAAGACAGCGTCCAGGGTTCAGACACAGTGCCTTGTCACTAGGTTACTCCAGGGGCTTCCTGTCTGAGATATTGATGTCTAACCATCTGTTTATATCATAAACAAGGTGAAAGGACGATACATCCAAGGACAACACGCCAAGATGTCTACGCCAGAGTGAGAGCATGAAAAAAGCACAACTCTCGGGACAGAAAGACAAAAAAACTTTCATTGTTAGGTGAACTCTTCCTTTAGGATTTAGTCATAATCAAACACACATAAATGTGCTCTTGAAATCATATCTTCAGCACAAACAACACTGTCAGTACTGATATATCTGTTTTAATTACACACTTGCCCTTTAAATAAATACGCATGCAAATTCTGATGCTCTAACTTGTTAGTGAATCATCACAAAGACCAAGAACAACAAGTCAGAGTCAATATAAGTGGTCTTCACGAAACAACAAAAGGAATGCATTTTTGCAATATACACCCTCCTTTAACAAAAACCAGACTTCAACTCCAGGCAATCAAACAAGACATCTTTAATTAGTTTAGAAATAAAACGGGGGAAAGAAGAAAGCATGCCTTAAAATGCTGACTATGTAGGCAGCTCACTAGATTTGAGACTCCTTGAGTCATGTGAACTAGGGAGTGGAATGAGACACACCCTGACTGAGGCTTTTATAGAGCCTGATCGTCAAGGCTTTTAACTTCCACAGGAATGTAAACCACACAATTGCAATGCAACACAAATGCAATGCTCTGCCAACTCCAGATATATATCATATACTCATAAAATGTAATACTCATAATATATATATAAATGCATCATTCATTTTTATACACTACAATAAAGAGAATTTGGTAGAAAATGTGCTTAATTGTCATGGAAATATCACAAAGGTTTCTGTTTGTCTTTGAAACATTCAGCGGGTTTGTCTGGATGCTGCACCTGTGAGGGTGTGTCTGCCTCCCTGTGAACAGCACAAGTTCAAACATTCACAAGCGTCTGCCTCTGACATCACAGTCACCTGACGTCACACTCAGTGAAGCGTGTCAGGAGCAGCTCGCTGCAGGTGACAGGAAGAACAGGTGTACGCAGGTGTGCTCTTACCTTTGCCATCTGAGCCTGAACTCCGCTGGTCTTCAGAGCGCTGACGGCTTTCTGAGCAGCAGCAGGGCTGTCAAAGTCCACAAAGCCATACCCTGAGAGAAAGACAACCACAACATGGTGTTAGATACAGCTTTAAAGAGACAGCGCATATGAACAACACACAGTTTCAACCTGAAAAACAAGGTGTTCTAGGGTGAATCTATAGGGTAAATGTAAAAAAAAAAAAAAAAAAAAAATATTAATGAATATTGTTTTATTATTTAATTTAAATCCCAGCACTCTACAATACTACTCTAAAATACTCTAAAATAAATCAAAATACTCTTTAGAGCATTTTATTTTAAAAGTATTTAAGTATTTTGTTTTAGAATTTTTTTTTACTCTAAAATATTCTGCTCAAAAATACTCTAAAATTAAATAATTTAATTTTAGAGGATTTTATTTTAGAGGATTTTATTTTAAAAGTATTTAAGTATTTTATTTTAGAATATTTTATTTTACTCTAAAATATTCTGCTCTAAAATACTCTAAAATTAAATAATCTATTTTATTTTAGAGGATTTTATTTTAAAAGTTTTAAGTATTTTTTTTAGAATATTTTATTTTTCTAAAATATTCTGCTAAATACTCTAAAATGATTTTAGAGGTTAAAATATTTAAGTATTTTATTTTAAAAGATTTTATTTTTAGTAGAGTATTTTAGAAAATATTTGATTTATTTTATTTTAAAGAGCTTATAAAAAAAAATACTTAAAAATACTTAAATTTTAAAATAAAATCCTCTAAATAAATAGATTATTTTATTTTTAAGTATTTTATTTTAGAATATTTTATTTTACTCTAAAATATTCTGCTCTAAAATACTCTAAAATTAAATTCTGAAGTATCTATTTTTTTTAGAGTATTTTATTTTTAAAGTATTTTAAAGCAGAGTATTTTATTTTAAAAGTATTTTAGAGTAGATAATTTTTATTTAAGAGTATTTTAGAGTAGAGTATTTTAGAGTAGAGCATTTTAGAGTAAAGTATTTTATTTTAGAGTATTTTAGAGTAGAGTATTTTAGAGTATTTATTTTAGAGTATTTTAGAGAGTATTTTATTTTAGAGCATTTTAGAGTATTTAAGTATTTTATTTAAAACATTTTAGAATTTTTATTGTTTTAGAGTATTTTATTTTTAAAACTTTTAGAATATTTTATTTTAGAGTATTTTATTTTAAAAACATTTTAGAATATTTTATTGTTTTAGAGTATTTTATTTTATTTTAGAATATTCCATTTCACAAAATACTCTACTCTATAATACTCTAAAATTAAATACTCTAAAATAATTAAATAATCTTTTTTATTTTAGAGTATTTTATTTTAGTGTATTTACAGTCATTTTAAAGTAGAGTATTTTATTTTAAAAGCATTTTAGAGTATTTTAGAGTAGAGTATTTTATTTTACTCTAAAATAAAACAAAACAAAACAAAATAAATAAAATGTTAAATTAATAAAATAATAAAATGGTGACTAAAGTCCAAGACCTCTGTCAAAGTAATAGAGTTCTAATATAACACAAAGTTCTAACAGAAAGTTAACATTCTTATTTAGGAAATAATATGTTTTTTCCTGCTTAATTAGCTAATCAACAGTCAAATCTTCCGAAATACATAAATTGATCAAGTGCACATTTATCCATTTCACAAAACATTTTGGAAATGCGCAACACTGTTATTGAAAATTTAAAGAAACTTTGTGACAAGAAATTATGTAATTTACAAGAAAAGTGATGCAATTTAAACAATAAAGATGCAAGACTCAAAAGATCTTAAATGACACCATCTGATGGGTATATACTTTTTTAATGCACAAAACGCCAACAGGCACAGGACCTCTTGAGAGCGTGTGCAAAGAGTGTATTGGGTGAACACATTAGCGGTTTCCACTTTAAGAGCAGGAAGAACCGAAGCGGCGGGTTGAGGAGAGTATCTTATCTCAGCGTGTGCGAGTAAGTGTGCTGTGACTCATCTATCACAGAGCCCCGAGTGAGAGAACCGCTGCACTATCAGTGTTTGCTTCCCCTAATGAGAACAATTAAATGGACACGAGGAAGCTGATCCAAGATAAGTCCTTACGTTCAGCTCCTCCCTTCACACTCCTCTGCTGCAGCCGGTTGCTATATTTAATCAGCGAACAGGTCAAACCACAAACACAGCAGCACAGAACATCCTGACTAACAGCTCAAATATATGCATGACGTACAGGACAAAGAAACACTCACTAAACGCAGCCACAGGTATGATCCATCTGCTACGGACATCAACACCATTTCATATCAGATCAAATTGTTTAGATGTAAGAGAAAACACAGTGTGGTTGAAATAGCATAAAAGAGTGTTTCTCTTTTGGTCAGAGGATCCAACATTTCAACCATCACTGTAGTGAAGTAGATTCAAAATGTTTAATGAAAGAAGTAAAATAGATTTATACATTTTTAAATATAAACACACTTATATTTACCAATATAACAACACAGAAATAAACGGCAATATATTTTCCTATATATATATATATTTTTTTTTTACTAAAACAGTTTAATATATGGAAAATGGAATGCTGTTAAGTGATGCTATAAATGATTCACTGAATCAGGTTCAAACTGATTCCACTTTGAACTGATTCCCTGCTGTAACATTTTTGATGCATGAATTTCTAAGGCCTTTAAAAGATCAACATGATCAAAATGTTAACCTACAACATGCCTTTTGTCCTCAAATTGAGAGTTTTCTTTTGTCGTCATTTTGATAGTTTACACTTTTTAGCAAGTAAAAGTCTTTTAGTATAATTGTAAAGGTCGTGGTTCACGTGTCTTTTTGCTGTGAAATCTTTACTGATTTTTATTAAGTAAACATCAGAATAAATTGATATTGTTAGTAATATTTCAAGATGAACACTTACTGGACCGAAGCTACTTATTATCTATGCATAACTTCTTTTAGAAAAAACTGAGTATCAGATATGATCATCAGGCTTTTGAGGAAGGTTTATTTGTTCGTCTCTCAATCATCATTGTATTGCATTGAATTATATGTTTTAAAACTACAGAGTTTTGATCATAAAACTAAACATTTAAATGATTGGTTCACTTCAGAATGAAAATTTCCTGATAATTTACTCACCCCCAAAGTATTTAAGTATTTTATTTTAGAATATTTTATTTTACTCTAAAATATTCTGCTCTAAAAAAACTCTAAAATTAAATACTCTAAAATTAAGTAATCCATTTTATTTTAGAGCATTTTAGGGTAAAGTATTTTATTTTAGAGTATTTTATTTTAAAAACATTTTAGAATATTTTATTGTTTTAGAGTATTTTATTTTATTTTAGAATATTCCATTTCACAAAATACTCTACTCTATAATACTCTAAAATTAAATACTCTAAAATAATTAAATAATCTTTTTTATTTTAGAGTATTTTATTATTTTAGTTTATTTTAAAGTATTTTAAAGTAGAGTATTTTATTTTAGAGTATTTTAGAGTAGAGTATTTTATTTTACTCTAAAATAAAACAAAACAAAATAAATAAAATGTTAAATTAATAAAATAATAAAATGACCTCTGTCAAAGTAAAATAGTTCTAATATAACACAAAGTTCTAATAGAAAGTTAACATTCTTATTTAGGAAATAATGTGTTTTTTCCTGCTTAATTAGCTAATCAACATTAATACCTAAGTCACATGTCATCCAAGATGTTCATGTCTTTCTTAAGTCGAAAAGAAATGAAGGTTTTTGAGAAAAACATGTGTGGCGCATCACAGAGCAGTGCAAGACGAGCATTTGTGGTTAAAAGGTATATAATTTTTTTTTTTTTTAGAAAATGGCCGATGGTTTCTCTAGATAAGACTCTTATTCCTCGTCTGGGATCATGTAGAGCTCTTTGAAGCTGCACTGAAACTGACATTTGGACCTTCAACCCGTTGAACCCCAGTGAAGTCCACTATATGGAGAAAAATCCTGGAATGTTTTCCTCAAAATCCTTAATTTGTTTTCAACTGAAGAAAGAAAGACTTAAACATCTTGGATGACATGGGGGTGAGTAAACTATCAGGAACTACAAAGCTTTTGTCATAAAAATAAGCATTTAAATATCATCTTACCAAGACATATTATTGGGAGATAAAGAGTGACAACTGATATTTACATGCATTATATTTATCATTATTATATTCTGTTATAAAGATCTCATTGATTTACATTACAAGCAATATTTTTGTCCATATAAATATAACAACTGCACCAAACTGCATATTTTTCCTCAATTTTGGCCTCTGAAATAACATTGAGGTGTTTGTATGAGTTTCATATTCTCACTATATCATACTATATGAGCCATTGGTGTATCAAATATGATACTCAACAAAAAACACACATGCAAGATTTTCAAAATATTTTATCTAAAAGTTCAATAAACTGTTCCACATCTGACTATTATTCCAGGCTTAATCAACTTAAATGTGAAACTAGCCTAAACTAGAAACTAATGTAATGACAGCATCTGTAGTCAAATAAAAAGCTTATTTTTACACTCCCAGCAAAATCACGTTGAAATTATTGCATGCATACAATATATATCCACCAGCTTAGTGTTGAGCAGTTTGACGTGAAAGTGAAAGTCAGGCTTCTCTGGTTAGACTGTGGGTTGGTTTTAGATCATTTGCATTTGTGCATCACAGTGATACTCGGGGTTAACATTTTCCATCCGGCTTCTTTGAAATTCGTGCGGGGTTGAGAAGGGCTGGACTACAGGAAACTAAGACGTGAAGCCAGTCCATCAACACCCTCCTCGGGCCTGACTGAAATTACTCAGCACATAAATAATCCACAGCGCTGTGACTCAGCCACATGCTCCAGGGCAGTCCTGCCCCGAGGTGCCAAGCCCAGGAACAGAGCCAGATCCTGGACGACACCGGTCTGGAACAAACCCCAGAGGCCTCAGTCAAGACACCAAGGCCAGAACAGGAATAACAGCGAGGGGAGGGGTCTGGGAAACAGCAACAGACTGACTGGGTATCTGTTTCCTGATACACCCACGGCAGCATAGCTGCTCAATGACGGAAAGCAGGGCGTGAACACGCAAACACACACACCAACCCCACATAAACACTCACACATCGCAGAAGTGTGCGTACACACTTATATAATATACTGCAATGATTTTGCTGGCAATATAAAATAAAGCAACACTGGATATTGCAACCTTTTTAATGTGTTTTTATTTGTCCATTAAAGTGAGGAAGATGCACCTTAAATGTATTTTAGTTCTTGAAATAGGCCTTGGTCAGGGTAGTGCCATATTTAATTTTTGACAGGAATGAAAACAAGGCTGTGAGAGAGAGCGTTCAGTGGATTGTTGTTTAACATCATACTGATTGTTTAGCTGACAAATGTTTTACAAAAACTCTATAAAACAGTTTTAAGTCGTAGGGCTGGAGAAAAAAAAAAAAAAAAAAAAAAAAAATCGATTTCTCGATTAATTGAAAAATTAAGGTTTTTTGAGGAAAACATTCCAGGATTTTTCTCCATATAGTGGACTTCACTGGGGTTCAACGGGTTGAAGGTCCAAATGTCAGTTTCAGTGCAGCTTCAAAGAGCTCTACATGATCCCAGACGAGGAATAAGAGTCTTATCTAGAGAAACCATTGAACATTTCTAAAATAAAAATAAATAAATAAAAAAATAAAAAATAAATATATATATATATATATATATACATATACATATACTTTTTAGCCACAAATGCTCGTCTTGTACTGTTCTGCGACGCACCACGAATTATGGCAAAAAAATCCATCTTATTTTCTTATTTTCATTTTATTTTTTTTTTGTAAAGGCCGTTTGAATTAGTCTTTGCATGCTTGCTTTGTAGACACTGGATTGGTACTTCCGACTACGTCACGCGTGACCTTTCCAATGTGATTACGTAATGCGTGGCGCATCACAGAGCAGTGCAAGATGAGCATTTGTGGTTAAAAAGTATATAATTTTTATTTTTTTTAGAAAATGACAGATAGTTTCTCTAGATAAGACTCTTATTCCTCGTCTGGGATCATGTAGAGCTCTTTGAAGCTGCACTGAAACTGACATTTGGACCTTCAACCCGTTGAACCCCAGTCAAGTCCACTATATGGAGAAAAATACAGGAATGTTTTCCTCTTAATTTCTTTTCCACTGAAGAAAGAAAGACATGAACATATTGGATGACATGGAGGTGAGTAAATTATCAGGAAAATTTGACTCCCTGTATAGTTCACAGCATTAGTTGAGAGATATTGTATTGCCATGTACTGTACATATATATATCCAAAATAATCAATATCGAACTGAATTGGAATCAAATCAAATGTGAATTGATTTGTGAAATTTGTGTCAATCCCCAGCCCTATTAAGTAGTGAGTTGTGGTCCTTTATACAGTGCTTGCCATTGTAAAGTCATCCTTCACGGCCTCGTTTTCAGCCAAGTTTAACTCAATATGGGGTCTAACCTGACTAAAGTTTATAAACATCTTGAATTTAGGCAGCTACTTTTTAAAAAGAAAATGAATGAATATTGAGATATACTGAAGGTTATCAATGGAATTTTTTTTTTTTTTAGATGTATTACTCAGATCTACTCATGCGGACTAAATCAAGGCTGCAGTCCAGCAGTCATGAATCATGACGTGAGTGTGGTGAAAAGCATTAATGACATAAGCAGAGGACCAGATAAAACACTTTGTGGTCAGCAGAAACAGAATAAGACGCAACCCAGTCACAAGCGTTATATACATGACGGCACCATGAGCTGAAGGACCTGAATTTAGATATAGATATATGGCAAAATCTGCATGAGACCTTTCATGAAAATGAATAAAACCTGAATGCGCATTTGGATTGACACTGCTTTGAAATTCTACAGAATGGCTAGTTTTTCAGCAGAAGTATTTTTTCCAATTAATGTTTTACATAGGCATTTTTAGAAATTTGGCATCATTTTTCAATATAGAATGATAAGTGCACAGATAACAGGCACATTTTCACACAAGCTATTAAACATGATTAAAAAATACATATGTTAATTTAAAATGACTGATTTGTGATTTCTTGAGAAGCATATATAATCACTGAACAACCTCAAAGCTCATGGTGGCTCTGTCTAGAAAGTTTTGCATGTTATCTTTAAAAATCTGCTTCTCCATAGAGAAAATGAATGGGATTTTTACTCATTTTTACCACATTAGCCACGTTTCCATTACCCTTTAAATTGCGCCAAATATATATGGAATATGGAATATGGAAACGCCAATTTTGCAAAAACTCCCATATATCGCAAAAAAAGTTCACGCTCGCATGAGGTGGTTTTTCAGGCAGTTCAAAAAAGGAATATTTTGCAAAACTCCAATGGAGTTTTTTTTTTGCATTTACAGGTCACCCGCCGTATGTAAAAGTCAATCATTCTTTAAAAAGGGTTTGGACAGAAGACAAGAGTTCATTAAACTCATAAAAGACAAAAGTATTACGGGAATACTGGATTCTAAACAACAAAGAAATGCCACAATTTGAATTTATCAAGCAGATAGGAGGGAGAAACACTCAGAAACACCTCATATGTGGCTGATCCCAAGTATAAGGGGCTCTCCTTGCCATAAATGCTTGGACAACATGCCGAAGTCTCCTTTGATTAAAAATAATGGCTAGTGCAATTCTCCAAATCCTCGACTCGATTACATTTTCGATTCTAAGGTCATGGTTCGATTCGATTCTCGATTTTTACATTTATTTTTTTTAAAGCACAGGTTGCTATGCCATTTTTCAGACTAGACTTTTAAATGCCTAAAACTGGAGTTTTCCACCACCGAATAAGGTTGCATGTCCGCGGCTATGAATACTCCTAACGCACGCGTAATTGCATTTGCACGAGTTGAGTTGCTTGGAAGTTTAATTCCAAATGAAGACGGAAGAGTAGTTTGTGTAGGTGTTGGTTTAACAGATAAATCTATGTTTTTGTGGTGCCTGCAGAGATGCCCTGCCATGTTAGTCATGCTGCCAGTGAGAGAATATGGTACATGCACATAGCATAGCTTGCAAACTGTTGTTTTTTTTTGTTGACAACCAAAATACTTCTACACCAGCAACTTCAGTGAAAGAGGAGGGGGTTCGAGTTCTGTCGATGGGTCTCCTGCATCTGCAGTTGCCATGCTATCTTTTGAGTGGCTGTTAGAGGAGGTTGAGCAGCACTTCAACACGTGTGTTTTTTTCCGTTTGGCAAGCAACCG
Organism: Culter alburnus; assembly: GCA_028476615.1. Classification (NCBI taxonomy): domain Eukaryota; kingdom Metazoa; phylum Chordata; class Actinopteri; order Cypriniformes; family Xenocyprididae; genus Culter; species Culter alburnus. Next base: position 558,311 of record JAOTNS010003934.1, on the reverse strand, counting down.
GACGTGACATGGGGGCGTGGCAGCATCGACCAATAATTTCCATTAATTCGAAGTTTGAGATTGTGACTTAATTTCGGTCGATTTAAAATCGAAATCATGACACCTTAGCTAGTGCAGTGGCTGGGATATACGTAACCTACCAACATCCGTTGCCATGATTTTTGGAATGACTTATTGCGAGAGGGGAAAAAAAGACATTTTAGTCACATAACATCAGTTAATGGAAACGCCATCATTTCGCAATAGTTTTTTAATCGATATTAAGAAAAATCGCAAAAGTTTTGCATAAATCTGTAATGGAAATGAGGCTATTGTTGCACTTTACTTCAAAAACAACTGTGTTCTTTCATTATCTCTGCCATAAAAAGCTAAATTTGCGATTTGTTTATTTGAATTAAACGTTGGTGTGCACATCAATACAATAAGCAGCTTTCAGAGAAATATGAAATCCCATCTTTGGGAAAAACACTAAACTGCACAGATATTGAGATACACAAATCAGAGGGCAAAACATAAATGTACGTACCTTTGCATTTGTTTGTGGTTTTGTCTAAGATGGCCTTGGTTGATACGATTTTTCCATACCTATAATAAGAACAAACAGATGTGTTAAGAATTTTAAAACACACACAGATATAAATCATGCATGAAACATGTGAAACATTAAGATACTTTGAGTGCAGATTTATACAGTTAAAATTTGATATAAATATGTATATTGTTAACTAAAACTAAAATAAAAACTAATTTTATATATATATATATATTATATATATATATATATATATATATAAAAGTATATTAATGATCCTAAAATAACACTAATATGTACTTGCAAATGAATATTGAATATTGCATATGAATGAATTTATGTGTGAAAACTAGAGTTGGACGATACAAAAATTGAAAAATTGAAATTAATCAAAAAACAAACAGTCTTAGAAAAAGAACAATACAATAATTTACAAAATGATTCAATTTTAATTGCCAGCAAAATCACATATTGTGAATATATTTAATATATTTAAGCAAGTGAGAATGCATTTCTGTATTACAGTTGCTAACTGAACAAAAAAAGACCTACAATAATATTTGAAACAACATGAAGGTGAGTAAATGACATTATTTTTTATTTTTGGGTGAACTATTCCTTTAAGATATGTGTCTAAAAACCTAAAATTTGTAAAAGAAGTGAATCTTTAACAATGCTTCATTGTATAACGGTATATTCTGTACACTTCTGAGCCAAAAACGAGCTCTGCAGGAGGAAACATCTCTGGAGGAGAACAGAGCAGGCGAAGGAGTCCTTGGGGGGAAATGTGATTGATTTATGAGGAGGTTATAAAAACTGCAGTGGAATGCTGTAAGGCACATGTGAGTGCAAACATGTCCTTTGACCTCACAGGATGGGAACCTTGGCACCAATATGACCTCATGTGTTCTTCAACAGCCACCGATGGCAAGAAAAGAAAAAAAAAAGGTCATTAAGCTCTTTCAATTAATAACCAAATAGGAAAGCCTTCATGAGATTTGAAATCCAATTACAGAAGACTCCTAAAGTCTGTGACCTCGAGGTCTGCTTCTCCACGGGGGGTGAAGGGTTTGCATCAATTGACCTAATATTAATCAATTACGAGGATCTTGTATCTTCCTCCTGCCTCCCGACATTTCTTCCTGAGCGGCTTATGGAAGCCGTGCTTCAATCAAAAGCTTGGAGGTGTTAGAAAAAAAGTAATTCGAAGCTTTCAGGGACTCTGAGGACACTTTTACAGTGACCTTGGATCCAGAAGAATTTTTCACCATAGGGATTTTAAAAAGTCTTTGTTAGAGAGTCACAAGCCATGAATCAAGCCAGCCAGTGAGGTAACTCACGTTACAAACTTTTATTTGAAGCTAAAAAGTGCTTGAAAATCGGACAGAACGTCAAATATACAAGACTGTGTAGTCAAATTTATTTATATAGCATTTTTCACAATGCACATTATTTCAAAGCAGTTAATGTTTACAATATATTAATATTTTCATGCCTTATAATATAGTTCACACTTTGAGACGATATAAACAAACAAGTAGTGATGAGCCGATATGAGCTAAAGAGTTATTTTGGCGCAATTTTCTGTTCTGATTCTCTGATTGGTGGAGATTTCTAAAAAGAATCATGGGTAATGTAGTTTTTCCACCAGGAATTCCACTGTGTTTAAAAAAAAAGTTAAAATAATGCAAGCTAATTGCTTCATCAAAAGCATACACGATTTATTAAAGGTGCCATCGAATGAAGAATTTAATTTACCTTGGCATAGTTGAATAACAAGAGTTCAGTACATGGAAATGACATACAGTGAGTCTCAAACTCCATTGTTTCCTCCTTCTTGTGTAAATCTCATTTGTTTAAAAGACCTCCGAAGAACAGGCGAATCTCAACATAACACAGACTGTTACGTAACAGTCGGATCATTAATATGTACGCCCCCAATATTTGCATATGCCAGCTCATGTTCAAGGCATTACACAAGGGCAGCCAGTAACGTCTGGATCTGTGCACAGCTGAATCATCAGACTAGGTAAGCAAGCAAGAACAATAGCAAAAAATGGCAGATGGAGCAATAATAACTGACATGATCCATGATATCATGATATTTTTAGTGATATTTGTAAATTGTCTTTCTAAATGTTTCGTTAGCATGTTGCTAATGTACTGTTAAATGTGGTTAAAGTTACCATCATTTATTACTGTATTCACGGAGACAAGAGCCGTCGCTATTTTCATTTTTTAACACTTGCAGCCTGTATAATTCATAAACACAACTTCATTCTTTATAAATCTCTCCAACAGTGTGTAATGTTAGCTTTAGCCACGGAGCACTATCAAACTCATTCAGAATCAAATGTAAACATCCAAATAAATACTATACTCACATGAATTGATGTATGCATGACGAACACTTTGTAAAGATCCATTTTGAGGGTTATATTAGCTGTGTGAACTTTGTGTTTGCTGTTTAAGGCTGTCGAGAGCTCGCGGGGGCGATGAGCGGGAGATTTAAAGGGGCCGCAGCCTGAATTGGTGCATATGTAATTATGGCTCAAAATAGGCAGTTAAAAAAAATAATTAAAAAAAAAAAAAAAAAAAAAAAAAAAAATCGATGGGGTTTTGAGCTGAAACTTCACAGACACATTCAGGGGACACCTTAGACTTATATTACATCTTTTGAAAAGGGGTTCTAGGGCACCTTTAACAACCTTGTGGCTCAGTAGGTCTGTCTTTAACAGTTTATTAACAAGTTATTGTTAAAAATCAGTTCCCCTATAGAGAAAATGAATGGGATTGATGAAACTGTTGCACAAAATTATACAGCATACAAATTTCAACGTTTGAAATAAAGACGTATATTAATATAGTATATTAAATATTAATGCTGCTTTAGAATTTATCCAACTTTTGAAACGGATATTTAGTGCATGTATGATCCCTTAAAATGCTGCCTACATAGGCACCTCACTAGGTTTTGGAACAGAGCGAACAGGTTATGAAAAGTTGACAAATGTCATTTATTAATCTCGGTGTCCAGAGAGACAGCACAACAGCGTTTATGGGCCTTTTTATGCGCTTCATCGCCTGGTTTACCGGAAAACAACGAGGCCATCAGGAGAAAAAACCCATCCTAATAGGCCGCCTCTCCATTAGCTTCCGCTGAAAATCTATTACAATTGAATTGCAGCGGCCAGACGGTGGAGGAGAGGCCGAGAGACGGATAGAATGACCGAGAGAACAATGTGACTGGTGTTTCACCTGCCATTTCAACCCCAGTCTTGATCCCATTATGGAGCCTGACGGCAGCTCCGGTTACCCTCCACCAGAAGCGTATTGATCTCTATAGTAAGAGCTCAGGGCGACGTTTCATAACTCAGCAGGGGCCTTTTCTGCTCTGTGAACACAGTCTTCCTATATTTGTTGAGATTAACAAGAGATGCACAATATATTGGTGACCGTAACGGATAATATACATAATGCTCATCTTGCACTGCTCTGCGATGCGTCACGCATTACGTAATCACGTTGGAAAGGTCCCGAGCAAGTGTCTACAAAGCGAATGTGCAAAAAAAGATAAAACAATGTTGTACGATTTTGAAGTTGGAGGAGAAACTGAGATACGATACCTCTGCCTACGTCAATGTGATTACGTAATGCGTGGTGCATCGCAGAGCAGAGCAAGACGAGCATTTGTGGTTAAAAGTTATGTAAATTTTTTACTTTTTTTTACAAAATCACAGATCGTTTCACTAGATAAGACCCTTATTCCTCATCTGGGATCGTGTAGAGCTCTTTGAAGCTGCACTGAAACTGACATTTGGACCGTTGAACCCCAGTGAAGTCCACTATATGGAGAAAAATCCTGGAATGTTTTCCTCAAAAACCTTCATTTCTATGCGGAGTAGGATTTTATGCCAATGAGATCTCATGACGTTGCAGAAATGGAAACTTGTGTCACTCATGGCACCTGGTTAATAAGACTCGGATAAACAAGGAAGAGTTAGCTTTTATCTAGTCACTATATTGCACCACATCTGGGTAGGATGCAGTGCTAAGTGACCTGGCAAAAGAACGCACAACCCTTGAAGAATGTTAGAGGAATGTTCCCTCCCTTGGAGAACTGCCTGGTTTTGGTTCATTTCCAACTAGACAGCGTTTCCTTAAGGACAGACTCTTTAATCTATTCCAGTCTGGATATATGCAAAGGTGAAAGGGCCTTGAAAGCCATATCCTTTGATTTGCATGAAAATGCGACTTACAGGCGCTTATGTTAAGTGGATTTTTTTTTTTTTTTTTTTTTTTTGGAGAGTAAAATCCTCTCAGCAACAATTCACAAGCACAGTTCTCATGCTTTTTTATCTTCAATAACATACAGAAAAGAATGAAAATGTAAAAAATACACTCCAGAAAATACACAGAAGCTGAATATATCAAACTAAACATTATCTATGCACACTTTTAGTGTACGTTAGTGAAGACGATATCCCAAGATTCACAGGATAATCAACACAAAGCAAACTGGACTGATTCCAGTAACAGATCATATTCACACTATGTGTTTTACGCTGGCAATTTTTAGGCTGCCAAAGTATATATGGCAAGATGTGTAAAGAGAGGTGTTGCAACCAAAATCTATGGTAACGATCACACACACACAGAGATATATATGTATACACTCCAAAAAATGTTGGGTTAAAAACAACCCAAGCTGGGTTAAAAATGGACAAACCAAGCAATTGTTTTAACCCAGCGCTTGGGTTAAATGTTTGACCAACCTGCTGGGTAGTTTTATTTTGCTGATATCCAATATGATGGACAACATTTTTAATCAACATTCATAAGCATTAAACATTTTGAATATATTTGGCTACAAATGAATAAATAAATGATCTTTTAAAACAGTTACAGAGCAAATACATCAATATTGAGACTAAACAGCATCAAACGGCTAAAAAAACATTAAAACAAATGTCACTATATCGCCCAGCAGCCCTAATACAATCATATCGTCAGTCAAAAAAGCAGCCAAAGAATAGAGGATCAAATCCACACACTGATCTGATGTTGCACGGTCCAACAAAGCTTGTGTTATGACATTGATACCTCTGACCTCGTATCTTTCCCAGGGATGTGCCCTGGAAAAGGTTACATCTGAAAGGTCAAAGGACAAATTGCTTTAGCCATCAGGATGAGATTAAGCTAAATACAGCGAAGGGTTAGGCGATCACACCACTGACCCTCCAGTGAAAAGCCCAACACTAATCCAGAGCCTCAATCACGGCCATAGATGAACTGTGCTGCTCTCTTTACACTGCAGCAGCTTTCTAATTAAAGACGGTGATTGAGTTCCTTTGAGGACAAACCTGTGAACATCACAAGGCATACAGCTGAAAGGTTGTTTGCAGTGATGCAGATATCAAAGCTGATATGAAAAGCGGAGTTCTTAAAGAAGCAAAGTGACACTGAAATCTGCATTCAACAGTACTAAGCGTGCATCTTCACTGCAGACCCTTGAGAGGCAGAACATTATTTCATTACTAATTATACCAATGATTATTACATGCAATTACATTAAAATGTGATGTGAACGAGTTTAGACTTCTTAGGGTACCAAATAACAGTGTACGCAAGTACATGAATGCATATAACGGTAAATGCATAAAATAATTACATAAATAAATAAATACAAAAATAATATTTTATCAGTATACACAGCAATCATTTTAGGTATCCAAAAGAATTTTAATATGCATATTTTAATTAATATTTATGTATTATATTTTTTGCTACTTTTTTTTTTTTTTTTTTTTTGGCACACACACATAGATATTAGTGCTGTCAATCGATAATTAAAAAAAAAAAAATTGTAATTACTCGCGATTAATCGCACCTAACATTAAAGTTTTTAACATATTATTATATTGTAATAATTTCACATTTAATCCCCAAATTAATGTAGAAACAACATAGACAATATATTTTAAATATTTAAATAAAATGATCAAACACCAGTTTTCACTGCATACATTATAAATTTAATTAAATTAAATTAAAGCAACTAATCCTTATTAAAGCAACAAAAGTTATTCAGTCAAGAGCGGTGAGTGATTTTCTCTTTATCTTTTATTCTTTGATTAACATTAATGACACAGACAGAAGCAGGTTTATTAGGCTGCTGTCACTTTAAGATCTGACACACATGATTCAGATCATTTAAGACTTTATTTAACTAATTTAACTTTATTTAAGACTGTTCTTTTGAGGATACTTGACAAAGCCAGTAGTTTGGCATATTTTTTTGTGTTTTTGTACATTTAAATGCACAAGAAAGGTCAATGCTGCCAGTTACTGCATTGACCTAATCATATTTTTTTTTTTTTTTTTTCCCCTTGATACATAAAATTAAATTGCTGGCCATATCTAACCAGAAAAAAAAGGTTAGATTGTCGAGTCCTGCTTCTGTTCCTGAATAATGAGATCTTCTAATTAGAAAACACAATGGATATGTAAGCCCAAATGTGTTACAAAGTCGATGTTTGTTGATATGTGTGTGTGTGTGTGTGCGCATGGAGTGGGAGGAAGTTTGATGAAGGGCTCAGAGGAGGAAAATGAGACTTCAAAGTCACATCAGTGGTCTTTCATCCACTCACCATCCGTGATTCAGTAACAGGATCATTCTGTGCTCTGCTTCTGCTTCTGCAGTGATGCACCAAAACAAACCTTGCAGTCCTTTGAAACCATACACCTCTAAAGATCCTGCGCTTGTTCTTGTTTGGGAGTTTGAGCAAACAATACATATAATACGACCATATCAATTTGTCGGACTTTTGTATACTTTTCTACACCATGATCGGACAGGACTGATTCACGTAAATTAACTGTGACTGTTAGAACAAACACAGAGTGCTGCAAAACTTAAGAGCGAGATGTGTCCTAAATAAATCAAAAGTTGGTTGCAACGCGTCACATTAAAGGGGACCTAAAATGCCCCTTTTACAAGATGTAATATAAGTCTCTGGTGTCCCCAGAATGTGTCTGTGAGGTTTAAGCTCAAAATACCCCACAGATCATTTATTATAGCTTGGCAAATTTGCCCCTATTTGGGTGTGAGCAAAAACACCCGTTTTTGTGTGTGTCCCTTTAAATGCAAATGAGCTGCTGCTCCAGAAGAGGGCGGAGCTTTAACAGCTCAACAACAACAAAGCTGGAGAATCTCACGCAGCCAAAATGAGGATTGTCAGTAACGGTGTTCAGCCTTACATTGTTCAAACCGGAGTCGACACTGATGGAGAGACTCAGGAAGAAGTTACAACTTTTAGACGTTTCTGAATGGTTAGTGGATAAATTTATGTAGTTGCTGTGGAGTTGATTCAACTCATCCACTAGCATGTGCCGTCATGTTCATCTTTTGTGCAAATCCAGCGTTGAATTGATCCTCGTTTGTGAAGCAGTCCGGCGTAAAATGATGGCATGACAACAACACTCTACTACAACAACTCTTCCTCTTCTCTAAAGCAGCCCAACATGGCCAACATTTATCAGCATCAACAAAAACCATCTTGACACTGCAAATATGGCATTTTTTTGCCCCCTTAACTTAATTTGGTGGCCGTTTTGTAAATTTTTCTGCCATTTTTGCCCCAAACCCTAATTTAAGCTATTTTTGCACTAAAAGTCAGACTTCAAATCCAATCAAAATCCAAATAAAAATGAAAATATTTAAATGTGATGAAGCATCTTTCACTTCTAAATAATTTAATTCAATTGACTGTCCTACAAAAAGTCATCACAACAATGTTATTCAATATATTTACCATTTTTGTGTTGAATGTTCAGCAAAATCGACTAGCTAATAATATATTTACTCATGCCACACATCTTAAGCCAACAACATTGGAAAGTGCCATTTCTCACTGCAGCAATGCAGTATGGTCTATCTGTCAGTCTTCTTAGCGCCTTCACTCACAGGAGTCCTCTGAGGATCGGTTCTGTGATTCTGCTCAAAAATCATATCAAATCATCCAATAGACTCAAAGCGACACAGCATATGCCTCATCTTTTATTGATGGCATTCATCCCAGACCTCTTAGAGGGGAAAGTCACCCTCCAGCCCTTGACACAGAGTGACCGAAATATGAGAGTTCATTGAGCCGCAGTGCCAGGCTGTGTGAGATTACAATACTAAGACCACAGAGCAGCAATGACTCTTTCTTTATCCAACACCGTCCCAGATACTGCCAGGACATCCTGCATGTGCTCTCGTGTTCAGTTAAAGTGAAGCACTAATCGACAGAATTTGTGGCATAATTATTTGTTGCTTAATTCCTCAGTTTATAAAAAAGGTCTAAAAAGTAATTGAGTGGATATGTTACCATAACTTAAATAAATGCATGGTTGCAAGTTAAAAATTATATTATATTATTCTTTTAATTAATCCTTTTAAGTTGCATACATTATTCTGTAGAATTTTTTTTGACATAGTAATGTTGATCATTACATCAACTTAATATCGTCTGTAATTTTAACTCAAATTTCTGCATTGTTTTTTTTTAATATAAATTAGGTTGTAGTAACTTAATGAAATTGTCTTGATAACGTCAGAAATTAGGCAGTGGGTTTCTAGTTCCCAGCATGCTTTGCATAATAAATAAAGCATGAGAGAATCATTTACTTATCTTGCCAGTGAAGTTTTATCCAATCTTTCAATTTCAACGTCAAATGCACATAGCTAATCGCGGTAACTTAATGCAAGAATATCAGAAAGAGACTGTTCAACTTGATGAATTACATCTATAATCAGTAGAAAAACATTTGCGCTTCATAAAGATATGTGAACAAACAGGAATCATTCACATAAGTGCTTTAATATAAAAAACACAAGCTGCACAATTCCGCTTTTACAATGGAAATGTTGCACCATAGGCTTGTACTGTCAATACCGCCTCACTTTAACTACAAACTGTGCCTTTTTATTTTTTAAAAACCACAAAAACAGAGTCAAAATTATTTTCTGTGATAATCGACATCATGCCACAGATGCTGCAGACATAGTTTAACTTGCATTGAGTGTGAAACAGTCCTCAGATCACAGGCAAAGCAATTACACTGTACGCCTCTCAATAATCTGCCTCCATTTATGAACGGACAATCTCTGATAAATAGACTGACCTCAGAGCCATTCAACCACATTGAAGCATTCATCAAGCAATAACTGCACATTGTTTCAAAAAGAACGGAGTACAAATATGACCCTGTAAAGCAAGGATTGGATTGTTGATTCAACGGTCACAGTAATCGATCTCCATTTGTAGGAGCCGCCGTCTCGCAGCGAAGCTGGGTTTAATGAGACACATCCGGACAAACCGGGGCGCTGGAGGCCACGCTGTTCATCTTATCTTCTACTACAGCAAATAAAACACCCCTCAAGGCTGTTTCTTAAATCATGAAGTCTTTCAGTACTCTGTAGCGAGGGCTGTATGATAACAGTAGCCTGATTTGAGCTGCACGTATTTTAATCGTGATCACGATTTCTGATTCTCTCGATGAATTAAGCATAATCACGTGATATTTTGGTAACAAGCCTCCACATGCTTACGGTTGCCAGATTTCAAGAGATTAAATTCCCCAATTAGAGCTTTTATCTTAAATACATTTTCTGGCCAGTGTTTTAAAAAATATTCTTAGAAATACTATTCTTAAATGCATTATAAATATTTTAATAATTGGTCATAAATTGTTATTTACGGTATTTTGAAGTGCCCACGATAACAATATCGTGCATATTCATTAACGTGAAATATTGCATTACCGAATATCGCCACAAGTCTAATCTCCACTGCGATATTTTTGCTCAAATGAATATGTAATAGAGCCTGTTTTCTTTCACGCGGTTGTTTGCTGCGAGCAAACCTCAGTTATGACCTGAAATAAATTCGAACACGAATCTTGACTATTTTGTTTGCGATTGTGGTTGCTGAATAAATGCACTTATGCAACCTCGGTACCACAATGCAAAGTCATTTTTGTTGAAAATAATAGAAAAACTTTACTATAATTTGGAATTGTTGGAATTGATACTAGCAGGGTTTGTAAAGATACTGTAAAATGAAATTCCAGGACTTTCAAGCACTACTTTTTTGGTTTTCAAGGACTACAATGAGAGATCTCACTTATCAAACAGTATCTTTATTGTCTTTCAAATTCTCTAAAAGGTAAATAGATAAATAAAAATAAACAAAATGGTAGAAATAAAGTGCAGCACATGCAATGACTATAGTAACTTTAACCATTGAAAGGATACAATGACAAAGATATCGCTTTCCTTATTCAAACTGATTTTTTCCCCCATGAATATATGACTGACCTGTTTCATATACAATATCACACTCATAGCCATGCAAAATGACTATATCTACATCAGATGGCTGCAGCATTAATTTTGTGTGAAAAGACTGTTTTATTGATCATCTAAACACTAATCTGTCTTTAAATAATTCAAGCACTTTGCAAGTACCTTTTCATAAATATGGCTGTTTTTTTTTCCAGGACTTACATTTTCAAGTACTTCAAGCACTTTAATCATCCTGTATGAATCCTGTATTAGGCATTTCACTTGTGTCAATATTTTTGAGAGAAGCTTCTTGTTGTACCAGTTTTCATAAGGTAAAGAGTGTTAATTTAAGATAGATATAATACATAAAACTATATGAGGTAAAATAAACCATGCGAAACGAGTTGACGTTCTCGAGATTTGTGCTTAGGTGCAATAAATTCTGAAATTTCTATGACAAAAACAATAATCGTGATTAATAATTGTAATTATAACAATAATCGTGATTATCAGTTTATCCATTCCAGTGCAGGCCTAATCCTGATATTTGTCTGTCTTTTTTATCTCCAGTAATGAAAGTTGGGGTGGTACTCACGGCTGACAGAGCTTGACCAGGTCATGGTCGGTGGTGGTTGGCGGTAACCCACGAATGTAGAGGTTAGTTTTACTGAGCTGCTCCCAGCCGGCCGTGCTGCTGCTGCTGCTGCTGTGATTGGTGCTGCTGTTGGTTCCGGGACTGGGCGGAGCCATTGGGTGGGAGGAGGGGCCAACAGGGGGCTGGAGGGAAGGACACAAAACAAGCTGCAGTCAGAGTGGATCAAGGTCAAAGAAAGCAGGGAAGCAAAAAGTAAACGGTGAGAAAGAAATAGGCAAAAGAAGCCAGGAGAAGTACTGTATATTGGACAGAATAATACAGCAAGCGGATGACTCTTTGACTGCTAACAAGCAGCATTTCCCCAAATTTTGAACAGAATCAAATGCAAATAACAACATATTAAATAGCTGAAATGTGTAATAATTTGATGTTAAATACTCCCATACAGTTAATGAAAATATATAATCACAATATATGCATTTTGCTTGAAATTCAAAGAATATACCTAATTTTATGAAACATTTCCCAAATCTTCAACAAAATCAAACAACAAATATTATATAATATGTAAATCAGCTGAATTGTGTAATTATTTGATGCTTCCAGAGCTTTCCTTATTGAGAATCATTATTGAGAAACGATTCCAGAAATGATAAAGCAGGCACACATTTACATTTGTTGGTGAATTTTTGGGACCTTGGGACACACCCTGTAAAACTGGGATTGTCCCGGGTAAACCGGGACATCTGGTCACCCTATTATAAGATGAAATTATGAGTTCTGAGATGAAGAAGAGCTGCCGAACCTTCTTCACACTGCAGCGCTCATTATACTGTACAGACTAAGAACGAAGTTAAACAACCTGTAATTTAGGTTTGTTTATACTTTGTTTTACATGAATACTCCATCTTAAAATGAAAATAATGTAATTATTTATTCCCCCTCATGTCGTTTCAAACCTGTATGCAGTTATTTAAATGTTATTCAAACTTTTAAACAAAACGTTGGTCTATTTTGATTGTGCTTTCAGCAATTAAAAAGTGTTGTATGCAAACTCTCTGTCAAAATGTAAAAATGTTACCAGCCTAGGCCCATTTGACACATAAATTTGTAAAGATGCAATGAATTTCAGGAACCTAAAAATATCATCAATAGCATCAAGACGTCAATTAACCAATTACCCAAATTAGGCCCAGATTTACTAACAGCTTGCGTCAGCACAAACCCTCTTTTGGCGTTAAAAATGATTGCCAGTATTTACTAAAGACATGCAGTGAAAAGTTAGCTTTGGTTTTGGCTTAAAGTAGGTAAAGAAAAACTCATTTCATTAGTGCTGTCCAAAATAGAAGGTACTAGCTTGTTTTTACAAGTTCTACAACCATAACAAAGAGTAACTCCAAGTCTAATCTCCAAGAACAAACACAAAACACCAGCTTTATCTGAGAACTTATACAGAAAACAGAATAACAAATGCAAAACAGGAAAGCAATGTCATAGCTCTGATAAATCTGGACCTAAAGGAAGTGTGTTTACAATAAGGTTGGGAATTTTTAGGCCCTCACAAGTGGATTCGAATTCAAAATGATTCTTGATACATTTAAAATTTTCAGCAGCAGTGCATGTTAAGATGGCTCGTCCACATTTCGTAATAATTGCAAAACATGTTAAATAATATAAAATATGTCTATTCCGATTCACCGATAGAATACGTTTTGTTTTGCGTATGCATTACAATAGGAATCATTTAAGAAGGAGATATAGCAATGCGTTGATTATTCCCTCCAACTCTAGAGTACAGGATCTGCTTCCTGTGTGCCCTGAATCTCCTCAGCTCAAATGCTACACTGCTCATGTTTGTCAGTACTAGGATGAGTATCTGGCAGTGCTGTGATCCATATCTGCAGTGCAGTCTCTTCTTCTTCTTCAGTTGTCAGCATAAAGTGGGTCCACAGGGGCCGGAAGCTCTGACCTAGGAGCACAGCTGACGGAGAGGACGCTTTGAGAATCTAAAGGAAGTGAATGCGGCACAGGAGGCCGAAGGGTGAGAGCTGAACATTTCTATGTGCTGAAACCTTTTGTAAGAGCTTGATATGTGCAGGTGCAAAACAGGCCCTTTTATCTCTGATATTCAGTGCACGTGAAGCCTTGCATTAATGGGGTGGTTGATTATGATTTCACTTTTTTAACTTTGGTTAGTGTGTAATGTTGCTGTTTGAGCTTAAACAACATCTGCAAAGTTACGACACTCAAAGTTCAATGCAAAGGGAGATGTTGTTGTCATGACGTCATTTTACACCGGACTCACAAACGAGGGTCAATTCAACACTGGATTTGCACAAAAGATGAACATGACGGCACATGCTAGTGGATGAGCCGAATCAACTCCACAGCAACTACATAAATTTATCCACTAACCATTCAGAAACGTCCTAAAAGTTGTAACTTCTTCCTGAGTCTCTCCATCAGTGTCGACTCCGGTTTGAACAATGTAAGGCTGAACACCGTTACTGACAATCCTCATTTTGGCTGCGTGAGATTCTCCAGCTTTGTTGTTGTTGAGCTGTTAAAGCTCCGCCCTCTTCTGGAAAGGGGGCGGGAGCAGCAGCTCATTTGCATTTAAAGGGACACACAAAAACGGTGTTTTTGCTCACACCCAAATAGGGGCAAATTTGACAAGCTATAATAAATGATCTGTGGGGTATTTTGAGCTGAAACTTCACAGACATATTCTGGAGACACCAGAGACTTATTTTACATCTTGTGAAAGGGTAATTACAGGTCCCCTTTAAAAGAAAAAAGTATCAGCTATGTGCAAAGTGACCCACATTTGGCTTTTGACCCCTAAAAATGTGTACAATTTACCAATGTACTCATGGAGCCGCATTAAGATATCCATATCTCTGGGATTGAACCATTGAGGGCCTTTAAAATGAAGATATCAAAAGAAATGTTTGTTAAGAATGAGAATCTAAAAGGATATTAAGATATCCTTTAATACTTCTTGAGTTACAGGCATGCAAACTTGAGGCAAAAAACACAAGAAGTGCTTTTTGCCATTTTTGAACGGTCACCGTTGGCATATAATGAAACAAAGATTGCTAAAGTCAACAGATTTTACTAACAGACCTAAAATAATGATGCTGCCATCTTTCTAAAGTCATTTTGACCACCCTCTAATTTGGCTCCAAATCTCAGGTGAAAATGGTCATTTTGACCCTTCTCTACAAAATATTGGATGATTCAGAAAATATACATCTGTGACATTTAATATTTTGGCTTTCATCGCGATTTATGTTTGTCTTTCTTTAGAAAAAAATATTAACAAAATGAAAAATTTGAGCCGGGGAAGTTGTTTTTCCACCACAATCTAAAAAGAAAAACAGAAATAGGACACCATATGCTTTTGCATTTGTGTTTTTTGGTTCTCACGGATGCAATAAAGATATTTTGGTCATAATAAAGTGTTGTGGTTTATCATGCATGATTTGTACACATGCTAAATTCAGCAAAAAGGGAAGGAATATGAACTAGCTAAAAACAAAAGCCTAGTACACAAAATATCAGTCTGATAAAGCTTTGTACAGAGAGAACTGGACCTTTGGATTGATTTCCCAAGCTCCACTGCTACTATAAACATCAAGAAAATGTCACGATGATCCATACGATACCTTCATTTAATCAGAACCCAAATGTGCACTGAAAATCTTTGGGAATTTGCGGATCTGTTGAGGTCAATGCTTTGCTGGCTTCATTCTCTGCACTATAAAAGAGTTCTTGTGTGGTAAAGACATCACTTCCGTCCTGTTTGTATGGACACAGATGTTCTGAGCTGTGGAGGTCTTCCTGCTCAAGTGCCCTCGCAGTTCAACAGTGATTATCCCGCTCGCTCTTTTGTGGAAGTAACAAGGAGGAGGAAGCGTTTGGAATCTCTCTGGTATGCAGCAGTGACACAGTTCACTGGATGAGCTCCAGAGAGAGGAAAACTGTCCTCCAGTGTTCCCATCCTGCCTTTTACGCAACTTCTGCTCCATCATAAAACTAACAGGAAGTTCATTGTGGGAAGACATTCCTCTTTTTTTTTACATGACAGTGCACATGGTATTATTTCACATGTCACATGACCCAAAAACACTTTCCTGAAGGTATAACTACCAGGAAAAGCCATTAATCTTCCACTTCTGTCTTTTTCTGCACTCCCGAGACCCATTTAAACCCAACTATATGCAATCTGAGTATGCATTTTGCTGCTATGTTCTGAAGGTACCATTCTGATTCAAAATAAAGCCTGTATTCCTTGTTTTTATGTTGTTTGTGGGGCTTGATTTTTGTTTCTGTTTTGAAAATTTAATTAAAAAAAGTAAAGTCTATATGTAGAACACTGCAAGTTTCTAAAAACATGAACATGTACTGTAACATGCCTTAGCGGAGGAAAACCAGCTTTAAAAATGATCTGCATTATGTTATTTATATGCAAATGCAAGTTGGGCTTGACTTTCATTCGAGAGTAAAATACTCTCATATAATAGCTTACATTATTTGTACTGGATATGAGGCGTAGAAGTCAAATTAAATATTGGGAATAGTGCCATGGGTTTATTTAGATGAATATTATTTCAAACCATGCCGTCTCTGAGCACTTCTGTTTACATCTATTAGTAATATTTCCACTTTGACTCGCATTTAAAGGAACAATTCACCTAAAATTAAAATGTTTTCATCATTTACTCACCTCCAAGTTGCTTGGACCATGTATTAAAGTAGTTTATATGATTTATACACTATTTTTGATAGCGTTGTCTAAAGAATAGACTGAAATTTAAGTAATTCGCTGAGAAACCTCTCAAAACATAGCAGTCATATGAACTACTTTGTCTTTGTCTTTTTTATGCATATTTTGGGTATTGCATTTGGATGGAAATGCAAAGATGTGCATAAATTCTAAAAATGCACATAAAAAAAAAAAAAACGCAATCAATTGAGTTAGGATACATTTTTTTATCTGATAAGAAAACGTGTGCATAAACTATGATGGAAACACATTTACTGAATAAACTGCATGATGCACATCAAAAAAGACGTGACTTGATGCAACGGGATGGCATAACTGGACCAACCAGCGGTCCGATCTCGAAAATGCTGTTTTGGTCATTCTGAAATGCCTGAGCAAAGTCTGTCGTCAAAATGATTCGGTATAATTACCTCCCAGAACTGTCTCATACGACTGCGTTCGCAAACATCCGCCTCTTTGGATGGAAACATAGCTAATGATGACTAAATTTTAATTTTCAGGTGAACTATACCTTTAAATCCACCACAAAAGCAGAGACAGCAGATTGGCAGGTGCTGAAAACTACAGATCTGAGCTCCACGAAATCCAGTAGTGCCGAACAAAATATCATTCATTAAAGGTCTACATAACAAAGACAGCATTTAGGGGTCAGGACAGAGTCAATGTCCTATTGAAATGGCCTGGCAATCTTTTGGCAGCTCTTTCTGCCATTGTCTAATGCAGCTGAGTAAAGACTGGATAAATAAGACAAGCTCGAGTTTAAAAAGAAGGCAGTGGATTATTAAAGGTCACTAGCAACACTAAATCTGCCCTGATATGAATTCATCCAACACTACTGATACTGAACATTTAAAGGATTAGATCACTTTCAAATGAAAATTAGCACAAGCTTTACTCACCCTTAAGCCATCCTAGGTGTATATGACTTTCTTCCTTCTGATGAACACAATCTGAGAAATATTAATAAATATCCTGACGCATACAAGCTTTATAATGGCAGTGAACAGGGTTCACGAGTATGAGCTGAAGAAAGTGCCTCCATCCATCATAAACTTATTCCATATGGCGCCAGGGGGTTAATAAAGGACTTCTGAAGCGAAGGAATGCATTTTTGTAAAAAAAAAAATATCCATATTTAACAAGTTATAAGGGAAAATATATAGCTTCTGATAGACCACCTTCTGTATTCAACAAACGAAGAAAGTGTAAAACTGCAGTTCTCAAAGCTTATGCTGCGTTCACACCAGACGCGACTTGCGCGAATAAATCGCGCTATTCGCGCGTAGTTGGACGCTTGAACATTTTGAGTTTACTCGCTTCATTCGCGCGTGACATTCGCTTCATTCGCGCGTGAAAATCCCTTCACAACAGACGCGAATTCGTGTCATGAGAGGGGCTCTCCCGCTCCTTTATGTGTCCCAGACTCTCCCACTGCTTTCTGCACACTTCCTCTGAATAAACACAACTTATCAGTGGGGAAATAATTGTAAATTACAGCGAATAAGCTCAATTGGTCGTCTTAGTTGGCTTGTAGTCTTTATATATATATATATATATATATATATATCTATATATATATATATATATATATTATTATATATATATATTATATTATATATATATATATATATATATATATATATATATAAAACTCAAATTGAGTAAAGACCGTTTTTTTTTACAACTTATCAGATTGTCCGACCTCCTCACTCACTTTCTTTCAAACACGATCCTTTTTATTTCTGTTTCTATAAATGTATGAAGATGTATAGCGACGAGATTTTGTCCTCCATTGTTGTTTCGAATTTCTGCCTCAGCTCGCCACGTCACGTCACTACTAGAGCAAGCTCCTGATTGGTTAACGCGGCGCGGAAATTCGCCAAGTTCAGATTTTTCAACTTGCGCGATTCAACGAATCGTCCGCAGGATGTCAATTCGCGTCTTGCATTGACTTAACATGTAAATCACTCGCGCTACTGCTTCATTCGCGTCCGTGTGAACGCACCATCACGCTACGTCCTACGCCTACGGAAAAAGTTGTAACTGACACAACGTCAGTTTACACTTTCTTCATAACTTGAATATGGAAGGTGGTCTAGCGGAAGCTAGATATTTTACTTCATAACTTCTTAAATATGGAATTTTTTGACACAAACCTTCACTTTGCTTCAGAAGGCCTTTATTATTCCCCCAGAGCCGTGTGAAGTACACGTTTATGATGGATGGATGCAATTTCTTCAGCTCATATTCTAACACAACAACCCTGTTCACTGCAATTATAAAGCTCATATATCTCGATTGTGTCATCAGAAAGAAGAAAGTCATATACACCTAGGATGGCTTAAGGGTAGGGCTGGACCGAAATTCAGAACCTCTAACCGACGTAATTTTCCCATGTTGGTTATTTCGGTTTTTTTAATACTGTTAATACTTCCGACTTAAAAACATAGTACAGCGTATGCAGCCACATGACTCCGTCCCGTCCAGTCAGTGGCAAAAAAGCAAAACACGGAGGTTCAACCGGCCGGTTCAACACATGATGGCGCGCGAGCGGTGAGACTGTTTTATGCTTTGGACATTCAAGCGATTAGACGATCGGATGTGTATTATTATATCGAGCTAACGTGCTCGCACAGCTGCTTTGTGGCACGAACCTCATACAAACAGTAGCTTGCGCAATGCGTGAAGATCGCGCAGAGAGGAACACAGAAACTAGTTGTCAGCGCTGTCCAGTGATTTATGACAAAAGTAGCTTAGAAACTCAAAAGTTATTATAGCATATCGTCGCTGTCCGATGAAAACCACGTATGTCCATTTTGCCGATTTTGAGATTTTTCGACGGATTGAATGTCCAGGTTCATTTCCGTATACAGTATGCTTCACATATCTAAATGGCCAATGAAAAGTTGTGAAATCATGTCATCTGATTTTCACGTATATCCATTTGGTGTCAAAGCTGTCAATCACGCCGCGTATCTCCCGCCCTGTGGAAGCATCTCGCCGGTCTCGTGACGTTTCATCGAAGCTCAGCACTGGATAGCCGAATAACACTGTGAGGTTACATTGCCAAACAGCCTGGTGAGACAATGACTTTCCTTTATCGAGGTAAACGTTTCCCCCCTGACGCCAGACGTACGTCTAGGAGTGACAAAATTACGGTAGGACTGTGCAAACAAAGTATCTGTCTAGCATTGCCATGTCAGTGTATTGATTCATTGTCCCTTCATAGTTTGCAAGAGACATTTAATAAATTTATAATTAATATTAAATAAACTAACGTATTTAATAAACTAAGACGTAGGCTATTTAATAAACTGAGCGTACATCTGTCAATATGAAACGCGACTTGGCCATTCTAATTCTGATCGGAAGAACGCGTATCGACCACCGTTACTGTAAATATGCACGTATGTCCATTTAAACTCAATTTTGGTCAAATGTGGATTATATCATTACACTGGCAAGAATATGGTTACATGTAAAGATGCCGTACCAAGTATGACAAGTATGACGCTACATTCAACTGCTTTTGAAATACGGTGTTTTTTTCACTTCCTGAAAAGTAACCTTTTGGACATACTGAGTTTCATCGGGCAGCGACGATATGTTTTTCTACTTTTGAAGGAACTATTTACAACCCACAGCGTCACAATTAAAAGAGAGACGTATGATTAATTCATACACTCGTACTGGTAGCCTACTGTACTAATTCATCTTTATCTGATTTACAACGAGCAGAAATCTGTAAGAAATGTTACAAACCATAGATAAAATAACTGCTGAAAGTGAGCTGTGTCAGATCGCTCTTTCAATAGGAAAAAATATCCCACCTTTAATAGTCATATTTACAGTACAAACCTTGAACTATGAGAGCAAAAAAAACAATAATCGTTCATTAATCGTAATCGAGGTAAAATGTTCAATTAATCGAGGTTTTGATTTTAGGCCATAATCGTCCAGCCCTACTTAAGGGTGAGTCAAGCTTGGGCTAATTTTCATTTGAAAGTGAACTAATCCTTTACCACACCAATAAAAGCTTCACTTTCTATAAGTGGCATGTTTTGACTTCTGAAATTAGGGAGCAAAGTCTCTTTTTTTTTAGTCTAATTTAAAATGCATGGCTTTACATAGTTTCTGGTTTAAAGGCATAAGAACAAGACACAATCAACAAAGCAATTAAAGGATTAGTTCACTTCAGAATTAAAATTAAAATTCACTTAATTTAAACTTATGAAATAACTTTAGGGTGACTTAAAGGATTATTTCCTGATAATTTACTCACCCCCATGTCATCTAAGATGTTTATGTCTTTCTTTCTTCAGTCGAAAAGAAATGAAGGTTTATGAGGAAAACATTCCAGGATTTTTCTCCATATAGTGGACTTCACTGGGGTCAACGGGTGAGGTCCAAATGTCAGTTTCAGTGCAGCTTCAAAGAGCTCTACATGATCCCGACGAGGAATAAGAGTCTAATCTAGAGGAACGATCTGTCATTTTTCCTTAAAAAAAAAATACAATTAAAAAATTATATACTTTTTAACCATAAATACTCGTCTTGCACTGCTCTGTGATGTGCCACCCATTACGTAATCATGTTGGAAAGGTCACGTGTGATGTAGGTGGAAGTACTGCGGTAGGGCGAAAAACTTTCAAAATCGTCCGACATCGTTGTTTTACCTTTTTTTGTAAAGGCCGTTTCACTTAGTCTTTGCATGTTTGCTTTGTAGACAAACATGCAATTGTAGATCGGTACTTTCTGCCTACGTCACGCGTGACCTTCCAACATGATTACGTAATGCATAGCGCATCGCAGAGCAGTGCAAGATGAGCCTTTGTGGCTAAAAAGTATATAAATTATTATTTTTTTTTAGAAAATGACCAATGGTTTCTCTAGATTAGACTCTTATTCCTCGTCTGGGATCATGTAGAGCTCTTGGAAGCTGCACTGAAACTGACATTTGGACCTTCAAAAACCCTTTGACCCCCAGTGAAGTTCCACTATATGGAGAAAAATCCTGGAATGTTTTTCCTCAAAAACCTTCATTTCTTTCGACTGAAGAAGAAGACATAACATCTTGTGACAGGGGGGAGTAAATATGGAAATACTCAGGAATAATCCCGGCACCCAAAGTTATTTCATAAGTTTAAATTAAGTGAATTTTCTGTCACTCTTAGCCTGTATTTCTCCATTCATGTCATGCTTTTGGAGCTTAATGAAAATGTAACAAGCTAAAGGAAGGCTTTATTTGTATCACAGTGAAAAAAGGGGTAATTAAAATACTTTACAACATGACATTACACAATATTGCTTTTGTTTTGTTACTGCTGATTCTCATTCAGTTTTTTCTGAGAAGGCTCTGCCTCTCTGGCCTTGGAGAAAACGCCCCTGGTTTCTACTTTAGATGAAAATAAACTCGTCATCCGGTAACGCACAATGACTTTATGCTATTAGTCAAGTGTTCTGAGAGGATACACTGGAAAACAGCACAGTTAGTCACGTTGCCGGTCAAGCGGGAAGTCCTTGAAGCGTGCTAATCTCTTTAAACGCTCGCAGGATGAATAGTTTAACAGCATCACATTCTGACATCCTAAATTCTAAACCTTTATTCATGCAAAATAAAGCAGTTCTTCCTGTTGACTTCTTCATTTAGAATTAATAAATCACATATCAGACAGCACAACAACACGCCCTTTCCAAGAAAATAGTCGGTTTTTCAGGCCATGACTTCAG
This sequence comes from Culter alburnus, assembly GCA_028476615.1. NCBI lineage: Eukaryota > Metazoa > Chordata > Actinopteri > Cypriniformes > Xenocyprididae > Culter > Culter alburnus. The sequence continues at coordinate 536,335 of JAOTNS010003934.1, read as the reverse complement.
GACAGACCTCAAAAACAAAACAAGGCCGCTCATCTGATCTTTGCATTGGAGAAACAGCCGTGCAAACAGGAAATGAGGCACAAACAGGGCCTACAAGCGGACAAAGAACATCTTTGAGGACGAGAAGCCAGTGTTTCCCCTCGAAGGTCCTCTGCCCTGACTGAAACCCACACATTCCCAGAGTGGAACGGGCTTTTCTTAGGAACTCAAAGCTTGTTTGTATCTCACATCTGCTTGACTATTCAGCTCTGCGGGGAGAGACTGGCTTCTTATCAGAGTACCGCAGACCTAGTCAGCCCATCATATCCGTGCTGGAAATACGCTGAACTTCCAGTAACCGCCCTCACCCTGCGAGAGATCCTGCTCTGCTGCTGAACGGGCCTATGAATATATACATAATCCTCTTGAGTGACTATCAAGCTCTTCCTCTTCACCCTCCTTCTCCTTCCTCCTCTATCAAGAGGTCAATCTCTCAGCATGTTGCTGATAAATCAAATTTCATCATTAGGAGATGCAATAAAAGCATAAGATTCGCAACAAGGCTTCCACAGATGCTGCAACTCGAAATGGCGACACTATCTAATCGCAACATGATGTGCTGATATGACAAGGTCACCTAAAACCATCTTCACCGACCTCAGTGTTTTAAATCACAAGAAACACATCTAACCCCAAAATCATATTAAATATAATATTAAATTAAAAGGCACTGAGGTTTTATTTTCATGACAATTAAACACATTTTTGCAGACATTTATTTTTCAGCTTTTGTAATTCCCATTACTCTTAATTTTAATTAATGTGATATATTAATATTTTAATGCATTACAGTAAAAAAGTTTATTTACAACAAATACTTGCATATAATACATATATTATATATATATATATATATATATACACACACACACACATACATACACACACACATTGTTTTTTGCATTAAAGCAATGAGAATTTGAAAGGCAAATGGGTTTAATTGTCGTGAAATTATATATATATATTAATGACATTAATGTTTTAATGCATTACAGTAAAAAAAAAGCAATTTAAATTAGTTACAACAAATACTTGCATGAAATATAAATGTTTCACAAATATATATAGTTTTTTGCAATAAAGTAATGTGAATTTGAGAGGGAAATGTGTTTAATTGTCATGAAATTTTATATATTAATAACATATTAATGTTTTAATGCATTACAGCACAAAAAGTCATTTAAATTAGTTACAACAATACTTGCATGAAATGTAAATGTTTCACAAATATATATAGTTTTTTGCAATAAAGTAATGAGAATTTGAGAAGGAAATGGGCTTAATTGTCTTGAAATTATATATATATTATATATATATATATATATATATATTATATCATATTCTATATTCTCACATTTCCCCCTACATTATTCTATATATATATATATATATATTATATATATATATATATATATAAATGTAGGGGGAATGTGCTTAATTGTCATGAAAATGTGTCATTTTCTTCATGCAAAATCCAGAAATACATCTGAAATATCACTTGAACATGTTCTTTGCAGGTTTCCCTCAAAAGACTTAAAAAAACCAAACATACAACCACGAGGGCCACAAATAAAGTCAATATTCCCCTTTACAGAATTTGCCAATATCATCCTTAACAACAGACAGATGAATCATTTCCAAATGCTTCTATCTTGTGTCATTTTCTTTGTGCAAAATCTTCAAACAAGGCTGAAATATGGCTTTGACATGTTCAGGATGGTACATGTGAAATGCATGGTGTGAGATTAGAGAAGGCTTTAATGAGGAGTGTCACACAAGGTGCATTAATTCAGCACTGTGACTTTTGACCATTACAGGTCGGTAAAGTAGATTAACCACTGAAACCATACATCAGAGCAGGCAGGCAGGGCTGTGAATGTATATTCCCATCAGACGAAAATGCCGTGACGTGCATGAGACACGCAAAAACTTGTTCAAATAGAGGCCTATTTTTAAACTCGTGGGACGGGTTTCATTAGGAGGGGGGAAAGGTGTGATAAAATTGTGAATGAGTATAATACAAAAAAATTAAAAGCTAACACAACAAAAACACACCCATCGGAGGCGTGCATTTGATTGGAAGGGAACAAATGACAGCTATTCTTTATGGATTAGTTTCATGGAAGTGCTGCTTTTGGACACTACTCTGTCGATCATCACAAGTCCATCATCATATTTATTTTGACTATTGTTGTTATTACTTCTACAATAAAAGTGCAAAATGCACCGTAACAGTTTCCGCAAACACATTTAGACTTTAAAGCCCCACTTTAAAAAAAACAGGCCCACAATTAAAGTGAAATAAGATGTTTACCTGTTTACGATTATACGACGTCCTCACTGTGTGGCCAGAATTTGCAAAAATCATCCTCAACAACCGAATATCCACTGACGGATGAATAAATTTCTACCAAATGCTTCTATGTCGTATGTTCTTGCGTATCCAGGAGGGTAAAGTTGTGTTTGTGGCTCTATAAACCATAGAGACCGAGCAGTGCTGTCATATAGTCTCACTTTGACGTATCTTTAACACTGAATTGTCGAGGGGGAGAAATATTATGTCTTGCGGAAGGGTGAGCAGCATATATCCCACGGACGCTCGCTGTAGTCGGCTTGCCCAGCCCGTCTGTTCCGCTCAGTTCATTGATCTGCGGTGACTTCTCCACAGAACTACACCTCCCACTATGGAAGAAACCACTGCGCTGTCTTTAGAGGGGGGGATGAGCACACAAACAACACTTAAAAACCTCACAAACAGCCTCTTCGCTCAAATAACAATGCAGATCGCATGTGAAGTAGGCATGTGTACATTTACATGCACTATGTACCGTGCACAACATTCCGGTTCCTGAGCGAGAGGATATGACATTACATCCAACCCCCCCTTTGGCTGCTCTTGGTTTCCTTTGGCTCACATACTTCACATTCCTGAGTGAGGCCATCAGGTTTTGTGGTTTTACAATTTCATATGTACTATATGGACTGATTTGATGTGTTTAAGTCGAGAAGCCAAACTGAGTGTAAATGACATAAAAATGAATGCCAATGAAATATATAGATATATTCTAAAAAAAAAATTAGCTATTGAGTGTTATATGATTGCAGGAAGAGCTACAACATGTAAGCTGACTCTCCTCGACGGGTGTAGTAGGAGTAAATCCCGCGAAAACATGTTCAGGACACACTTAAAGGGATATTTCACCCAAAAATGAAAATTATCCCATGATTTACTCTCCCTTAAGCCATCCTAGCTAGGTGTATATGACTTTCTTCTTTCAGCTGAACACAATCGGAGTTATATTAAAAAAATATTCTGGCTCTTCCTAGCTTTATAATAGGAGTGAATAGTAACCATGATTTTGAAGCCCAAAAAAGCACATCCATCTATCCATTATAAAAGTACTCCACACGGCTCTTGGGGGGTTAATAAAGGCCTTATGAAGTGAAGCGATGCGTTTTTGTAAAAAAAAAAAAAAAAAAAAAAAAAAAAAAAAATAGGGTGAGTAAATTATGGGGTAATTTTCATTTTTGGGTGAACTAACCCTTTAACCTTTTAAAAAGAAAAAAGAAGAAAAAAGAAGAATCAGAAATTATATTTTACATATAGAAAATGAAGAATACTTTTAGGATCATTAAGACTTTTTTTTGCATTTTCATGACAATTAAACAGTTCCACTGTGAATGTTTTACTTTTTGTAATTAATTGAATTAAATTGTATTACATATAATAAAATAAATACAAATAAATTTATAAATGACAAAATATTAAAATGATAAAAATAATTGTATTAAATTAATTTAATGTATAATAAATTAAATGTATTTTGTATATATACACATGCATATATTACATTTAATTGTATAATATATATTAAAAGTGCTATTTAAATAAAACATTATTATTATTATTATTATTATTTATGGAGCCCTGCACATGACATGCAGGGAAAAAAAAAAAATTAATTTGTGCGCTCGATTTACTATTCTGTTCCCCCGATTTGCTAAACCGTGCACACGATTTACTATTTTGTTCCCTCAATTTGCTCAGTGCGCACAATTTACTATTTTGTTCCCTCGGTTTATAAATCATGTGCACGATTTACTATTTTGTGCCTTCGATTTATAAATAGTGTGTACAATTTACTATTTCGTTCCCTCAATTTGCTAAATCGTGCACACGATTTACTATTTTGTTCCCTCGGTTTATAAATCATGTGCACGATTTACTATTTTGTGCCTTCGATTTATAAATAGTGTGTACAATTTACTATTTTGTTCCCTCGATTTGCTCAATAGTGTGCACGATTTACTATTTTGTTCCCTCGATTTGCTCAGTGCGCACGATTTACTATTTTGTTCCCTCGATCATGTGCACGATTTACTATTTGTTCCCTCGATTTTGATATGTGCACGATTTACTATTTTGTTCCCTCGATTTGCTCAATCGTGCACGATTTACTATTTTGTTCCCTCGTTTATAATCGTGTGCACGATTTACTATTTTGTTCCCTCGATTTGCTCAATCGTGCACGATTTACTATTTTGTTTATAAATCGTGTGCAAGATTTACTATTTTGTTCCCTCGATTTGCTCATGTGCACGATTACTATTTTTGTGCCCTCGATTTATAATAGTGCGTACAATTTACTATTTTGTTCAATAGGCTTGGCAATGAAATTAACAATTAAATAAAATTTTTAAAAAATCTGAAATTTAATTATAAACATTGTCCATTTATTTTTTATTTATTTAATACATTGTGTGTTGGCATTATTTAAAAGCACAATAAAATAATTTTGACATGAAGCGAATACGTTGATCGGGCAGCGATTGATGGGGAGAGAGAGAAATGCTCAGTTAGAAGTCAGTAAACTGAAAGACAACTTATTTATATAATTTTTAAAAAAGTATCAAATCATTGCTTTTTAAGTTTTGAAATGATCAGAAACAACCCTAACTGAATACTTAATTTAAACCTGTTTTAGAATAATATAAAGTCATCATCCAAATGAAAGTATGGGAATGATGTAGTGACACAAATAAAAACTTTCCATTCATAAACCGACTTCCCGAGGTGCATTATGGGATGCTTTTAAACGCTAGTGAAGGAGGAACACGTGTGATGAGCACTTGGTGCTCACTATAGCTTCACTGTATCTGCTGCAAGTGCAACTATTCAATTCATACACAGTTAGAAATAAAAATGTAATTCTCTCAATGCACACAGCACATCATGTCTTTCTCCGTCACTCTCTCTCTCTCTCTCTCTCTCTGAGGCTGTGATGAATGTAAAGCACGTTCTCACACCTAAACACTGCATTTCCTGTTGTCTTCTTAAATAACTTCCACTGAGCTCATCAGTTTTCGATTTCAGTCTGCCGTTTTGAATATAAATTTGATCTTAGAAGCACTGAAAACACCTTGTGGTATCAATAATCCCCAGCCATTGCCTGATCGTGCTTAGACAGCAGTTTACGTCGGATAGTTAGAATGTAAATAGGTCATTTAAAATCCCACAGAGAGCATAAGATCTTTGCCCTTGGATCCCATCCTTTTCCTTTTTAGTGCAAAAAAAAAAAAAACCAGACTGGAAAACATCTGCTATTCAGGACAGAGCAAACATGAGAACGCCAATGCAAGCCACAGGTTACTATCTTTCATCAAAGCAGAATCAGTAAATTAAAAAAAAAAAAAAAAAAAAAAATTGCAAAAAATTGCAAAAAATTGGGCCAAAAAGGTTACTGTAGTCATATTTCACATGCTACTTTTGAAAAGTTTGTGGTTGGTAAAATTTAAAGGGTTAGTTCATCCAAAAATGAAAATTCTGTCATTAATTACTCACTCTCATGTCGTTCCACACCCGTAAGACCTTCGTTCATCTTTAGAACACAAATTAAGATATTTTTGATAAAATCTGATGGCTCAGTGAGGCCTCCATTGCCAGCAAGATAGTTAACACTTTCAATACCCAGAAAGCTACTAAAGACATATTTAAAAGAGTTCATGCGACTACAGTGGTTCAACCTTAATGTTATGAAGCGACGATAATACTTTTTGTGCACCAAAAAACAAAATAACGACTTTAATAAATAATAGTTAAAATAATAATAATACTTAAAAATAATAAAATAATAATACTTTTATTCAGCAAGGATGCATTAAATTAATCAAAAGTTACAATAAACACTAAACTATAATGTTACAAAAGCTTTCTATTTAAAATAAATGTTGTTCTTTTGAACTTTCTATTCATCAAAGAATCGTGAAAAAAAAAATGTAGCACAGTTTCCACAAAAATATGAAGCAGCACAACTGTTTTCAACATTGATAATAATAAGAAATGTTTCTAATCATCATATTAGAATGATTTCTGAAGGATCATGTGACACTGACGACTGGAGTAATGATGCTGAAAATACAGCTTTGCAACACAGAAATAAATTACACTTTAAAATATATTCAAATAGAAAACAGTTATTACAAATTGTAATAATATTTCACATTTTTAATGTTTTTACTGTATTTTTTATCAAATAAATGCAGTCTTGGTGAGCAGAAAGTGTACTTAATAATGTAACTTGTGATTAGTTTAATGTCTCTGCTGTCTCTCTTAAAATCTCTAGCTGTCCTTTACTGCCTCAGAGGTGAATATTAAATATTTAACTAATATGAAGTGGTTTTTCACACACAAAAAACAACAATTACATCAAAATAACAGTATAAAGCTGTATAATCAAACATAGGGACCTGCGATTGTTTACTATCAGAGCATTTACTGTATTATGCTCCCATGTGTATCACTGACCCTCAGCTTAATTATTCTGCTATGCAATTGGATGTTTTTCAAAACAGTCAAATTGATATGGATATGTTTAAATTGTTAAATAGGTGGAATAATGTGGTTTTCTGCACTCAAAAGGACACTCAGGGTCATGACAGTGACCTGCTGCCACCTTTCGCTCTGCTGTGTACGTGTTTGTATGAGTAATGCCAGCCGGTCACAAGCAAATGAGGTGACAGAAAGGGCCGATTCAGCAAAAGCATAGGGTCAGAGTGCAAAATTAAATGAAAGGACAAAGGAAGAGTGAGGAAAGGGGTGGCCATACTAGATTTTAAACATGCAAAATTGCCTTGTGCAAAAAAATTGCGTAGTTTTAACTTTTATTTAGTATTTTAAATACGTTCGAAAATGTATTTTATTATATCAAGTGATATCATCCTCTGACATCACTCTGTCACAGACAGTCACATGACCAAAATGGATAGAGAAGGGAAGCGTTCTGGGGTGCAACTATAATGATAACAATAAAGTTCTAAAAATCAATCTAAATGTAAAAGAATACCAGAGTCCACACCACAGCTGATGATCGATAAAAACATTGACAGCCAATTAGAATCCATCCTGCTTTCAGAACTCAAGCATTTAAAGGGCCAGATGACAAAACTGCAGCGAGCGCTTAGAATAAACAGAATGATATTGTGCGTTGGTGTGGACCCTGATATAGTTATCATTCTTGGTGTGAACGGGCCTTAAGTTTTGAAGTTAAATCAACATTTAAAGGGATAGTTCACCCAAAAAAATGAAAATTATCCTATGATTTACTGACTTTCTTCTTTCAGACGAACACAATCAGGGATATATAATAAAAATTCCTGGCTCTTCCAAGCTTTATAATGGTAGTGAACGGGGGCGCGATTTTCAAGATGCATCCATGCATCCATCCATCATAAAAATAATCCATTCGACTCCAGGTGGTTAGTAAAGGCCTTCTGAAGTTATTTTAGCTTCCGGTCGTCCACCTAATAGCTTGCGGCGGACGACCATACACCGAATGCACAAGTCAACTTGTGCCACAAGAGTAACCTGAAGCGATGTATGACGCAGGATGTAGGAGTATCATAAGTTTAGACGCCTCTCGCAGTTCAAACAAATAGGGCTGGGCAACAAACTCAAGCTCCTCTTGTTTTATATCAAAATCCTCCGACATTTCTCTTTAAAAACTATCGTTTTAGACTTCCAAGTCATGACCAGTGTTTTGTTTTGCTCAATCCTCTGTGCTTCCGTGTTCGTCAATACGTCATGCATCGGGTCAGAGTCACTCTTTCACTGCAAATCGATCCGTATGGCCAAGTTTTAAATATGGATATTTTTCTTACAAAAACCATCGCTTCGCTTCAGAAGGCCTTTATTAATCCCTGGAGCCCTGGATTATTTTTATGATGGATGGATGATTTTTTTTTTTTTTTTTTGGGGAGGAGGGGGGTCTTAAAAATCATGCCCCCCATTCACTACCATTATAAAGCTTGGAAGAGCCAGGATATTTTAAAATAGGCTATATCTCCGATTGTGTTAATCAAAAAGAAGATAGTCATATACACCTAGGCTGGCTTGAGGGTGAATAAATCATGTGATAACTTTCATTTTTGGGTGAACTATCACTTTAAGGTTGTTCTCTGAGAGGGCAAGAGTGATTTACATTAATATCAGTTCACTGCTGAGAATATCAGACACTGAAAAAAAGATTGTTTGTGAATGAGCATTGGATTTATATTCAAGATAAACTGAGGAGATTGTTAAAAATGTTAACTGAGCCTCCCACCACCAAGCACAAACTTCATTCTAAAAAATACTGGGTTAAAAACAGCCCAAGTTGGGTTGAAAATGGACAAACCCAGCGATTGGGATGTTTATCCCAGCAGTTGGGTTAAATGTTTGCCCAACCTGCTGGGCAGTTTCATTTAACTCAACTATTGTTTAAAATTACTGTATTGCTTGCTTAAAATGAACCCAACATAGGTTGGAAATTAAAAGTCAGACTACTACTAGAGGTGAACATTTATTAATAAGCAATTTAATAAATGTTTATTATTTAATCATTATTTATTAAAGATATTAATGTTAATTTCCAACATATTTGGGGTTTTTAAGTGAGCAATACAGTGATTTTTAAACAATATTTGAGTTAAATAAAACTACCCAGTAGGTTGGGCAAACATTTAAACCAACTGCTGCATTTGTCCATTTTCAACCCAACTTTGCATTTTTTTAGAGTTTTATTTATTGGGCTTTTATCCATCAGGAACTGATTGCATTGTAAAAACCAAGGGCTGAAATAAAAGGTCTTAGTGATATCATCCGAACAAGAAAGACGTTTTAGAGGTGGAACAAGATTACCAAGACAAATATTTATCCTTTGGAATATCATGCACAGAAAGACCAGGAAAATGTGAATTAGGACAATTTCGGGACATTTTTGTTGACATTGCATGATAAACAACTGAGTCCAGAAGCAAAGCCAGTTAAGAACTGCTGGTTTATAATATCAAGGATGTTTAACAAAATCTAGAGGAGGTTTAATCCTACAGGAAAGCAGCCCACAAATCAGTCCTAAAGTATCCCTGCTTGACATGGTACAGCTGTCCGTGCTGAATGTGCAGAGAAAACAAATGAAGAGGAAAGCGTTAGCCTCCCCCACAGGCTATCAGAGCGACTATATATCACACTCTAACCTGCCAACATGTGAACACACATGCATGTGCATAAATCCATGCAAACTTACACGTACTCGCACATGCACGCGGTCTCTTTCTGTGCTGTTGCTACTGTGCCTAAAAACACACATAAAAAACAGGAGAAGCTTTTGAACTCCAATGCAACTCTAAAGCGCCACGTTAAAGAGAGTATGCAACTTGCCCAGACCACATTCTCGAAATTCTCCCTGCCTTTTGCTGTAATGGAGAAACATTTCAGCCCGTGACTTCCTCACAGAGTATCTAAGTTTCGGTCCATTTTCAAAGTATAAATAAAATGTTGCAACTTCTGCGCTGTTGAAACTGTGCCGCCCTACGTACCTTCCTGCCTCTGCCGTCTGGCACGAATCGAGGGCCCCATCTTCTTGGCGGGGTCCACATTGTAGTCGTCAACGGCGACAGCTTCAAGTTTATTGCGGCAGGCGCTGGCGCACTACGAAAGCAGCGTGTTTACATGTGTGTGCGTCTGTCGCACAGGAAGACGCCTCCTTCACACGGATAGTCAGCGACAGAAAGAGAGAGAGAGAGTATGGATGTGTGCAGGACTGTTTGGAATGAAACACTAGCTTACTACTTGCTGAATACTGCACAGTATGCACTTGTATTATAATATATACATTTGTATTTTATATATACACATATAAAAATGACTTTTTTCAGTCCAAACAAATAAAGAGTCAAGGAAACTGGTGTTAAAAATTGTGGCTGTATTCACTTCCAGTTCATTCACGACAGATTAGAAATGAAAGGTCATGTTGAGGGTATTGCAGTGTGGTTATAGTAAGTGAAATTAGTGATAGCATGCGCTTGCATGATGAAAAGAAACCTAAAACGTTTCATAACCTGCATATATTCACCTCTGACATGGTTTGATGCTGCACGATCAACAAACAGTGAAGTACAAAAGAGATGTTCATGTAGAGACTCCCTTATGGTAAAGACAAACAGTTTTGCATAATGAAAATGTGCACTTTCATTTTTGTTCAGTCGTGTTTGGCAATCACTAAATGATCGCTAAAGAAAACACATTTATTTTTAGAAATTCTTAATTTTATATTTTAGAAAACTGAATAGTTAATAGTCTGGAAACAATATTTTTTTTCCATCTTTTTTCTATTATTATATATATATATATAAATGAGTCATTGACGAATAAGGTTTTTAAAAGTATAAAAAAATATATATAACAGAAATAATTAATTTTGAAGTTTTAGTAAGTGTTAACAATGAGATTATGTAGTTTTTATAATCAATTAACACTGCTTTGGTCATTTTTTACTAGGGCTGTCAAGCGATTAATCGCATACAAAATAAAAGTTTGAGTTTGCCTAATATATGTGTGAGTACTGTGTGTAATTATTATGTATATATAAATACAAACATGTTCATTTATATATTTGAGAAATATTTATTTATTTATATTTTTATATAATTTATATTATATATAAATAAAAATATTTTGTACATAACATATTTCTCTTAAATATATACATTAATTTGTGTGTATTTCTATATACATATTAAATTACACACAGTACTCACACATATATTAGGCAAACTCAAACTTTTATTTTGTATGCGATTAATCGCGATTAATCATTTGACAGCCCTATTTTTTACAAGATGGGCAAAATTTGTCACCAAAAAAGTCATTCGGTTTAACCAAAATTTCGGTTTTACCGAATGACACTTTTGGAAATACCGAATGACGATATTTTCAAACAATGCCAACAGGTTGATATCTTGCTATATAGCAAAAGGACAATCAAACATTTTATATTTAGTACAAGTTTTATTTTACGATATTACAACATTTTCCATGTTTTATAGTGGTTTATCCTTGATGTTTCAGGACATGCATATGAGCAAATGAAAACATGAATTTTTCAAATAGATAAAAGAGAGTTAGTTACTTTACTTCACAACCATGTGGTCCAATTGAATGCAAAGTGCCAGTCTACAGCCTAAGCAAATGCTTCACTCTTCTCCACAATGGAAACCCAGTGAAATTTAAAATATACTAATAATTCCAATATAAGTGAACACTGAACACTATTAAAAAATATCAATCATGCCCCATTTTCATTTTAATGCAAAACACATAAAATAACTGATTTCAACATTTTCATCTCTTGATCCAGCCATATGCAATGCATGCTGGGAACTAACAAGCACTGACCAGTTTAAGTTAAAGCAACAAAATTCATTCATGTATTCCCAACACAGATGGATTAAATAAAGTTCAATATTAGATATATTTAAGTGGACTGAACACAATGAAATTAAGTTGAATTATGATGATTTAGCTCATTTTAATTAAGTAATTTGAACAAGAAGCAAAAATCTATTTTTCATTGTATAGATAGATAGATAGATAGATAGATAAAGATTTAATACACACTTATTTTACACAGTATTTACAGTATTTATCTAAAATATGTGGCCCAATATGAGTTTTTCAATGCTGATATCTAAAGATAATGTTGATGTAGATGTAATGCAATTTAATGAGACATGCACAAATTTGCGGAAATGAAATAAACTTATTTTACACAATATTTACACAAAATTTAAAATAAATTGTTTATTCATTGTCAAGGCTATTGGCAGGTTTTGAAAATGACACAGGGAAATAAATGATCAAAAACAGGATCTCAAATCTAGATTTTGGCAACATTCAAATGAGTGAATATTACTTTGACTTTGAGTAGCCTGTTTTAATTGGCAGTCCAATCAAAAAAAGATGAGAAATTAGCAGACCAGAAGATAATTTGGTGCACTGCTCAGAATTTATCCATCTTATTTTTCAGTTAAGAGCGGGAGCGGTCATTTTAATACGTCTGGCTTCCGGTGTCATTTGCTTCCAGTTATTTTGAGCAGTACAAAACAGCTTGTTATGCTGCTTGATATTGCAAACTGATATTTCTTACCATATTATCTATCGTTTCAATTATAAGCATGCTGGTTTGTAGCGCAAACAGTTTTACAGTATACAATATTCTTCTCATTACATAAATCTGAAGTTTTGCACATTCACAGAAAATACCTTACTGCTGCATTGACAAATAAGGTAGATACGTGTAATTTATTTATCATAACAGCATGCTGCGATGAGCTTTATGAGCATGGACAGCTCCTCTGATAATAACGGGAATGATCTGGTTTCGTCCAATTGCGCCACATGCATTCAGTGTAGACAGGGATGTTAGACGCGTTAGGCTGCGGCCTTTAGCATTGGATTTTACCTAAACTGGAATTGGGAAAGAGATTCAGTAAAATGAGATCCTGACTTTAATATATTTGTTTATTTGCATGACACAAAACACCATTTCACTCCTGCAACCCACACATGTAATTTTTAAACGATCGCAACAGATGAGACATTTCTCCAGAGTATATCTGGAGATTAAAAGATGATTAAGAAATATCATTTTGCATCGAAACCCAACACTCACAGCATTAATAACATCCTGTGAAATATTCATCTGTAAACTCAAAATGAGTGTGTAAATAACTTTCATAATAACGCGTTCATATATTATATTATATTTTATATATTAAAATAGGTTTGTCTCCAATTTCTGATGACGAACGTGGATGAACCACATTCAAATTTTCTGAAAAATGGACAAAATAGCACTGAGATCTATATAAATGTTGAAACGCAGTCACACCCGCTTGAGCTTTTCCCCGTTTTTTTTTTCATAGTTCCCATGTGTAAATGGTATAAAACAGTCCTGTCCACTGATACGCACACAAATATATCTTCCAGTATAGCAGAATCACTACCAGCTGACAGATTTCGGTATATACGGTCACACAGCACCTCGACAGGCCTCAGATAGCCTTTTCTCCCCACGAAACTATTTTTACCCCATTCGATCTTCACATATTTACTTACACATTTACTGAATTGCCTGTTTACACAAAGTAACAAAGCAGGTCTATTAATACCAGACGAGTCTGTGTGGGTCTCATTGACCTTGTCAGTTAAGCTGAAGGGCTTTTCGAGCTCTCCGCCTGCGTTTGTGAGACAGGCCCTTGGCAGAGTGCTTCACCACCATGGTGGTTATTATTGTGAGCTGGTCCCTCATTTTCCTCATGTCAAAAAGTTCCCAGAATGACTATCGTAGGAGAACAATTGGAATTCTTTCAGCTCGGCTCACACATAATGAGCTGGTTAATTGTGTACATTCCGCTGCCAGGCAACTCTTCAGACTGTATTGTAAACATTGTATAGGGCTTTTTAAGGCCCTTCACAAAGGCTTTGTTTGCAGGCTCTGTGTGTAATGTCCAATGGCAGTTAATGTGCTAAAACCCACCCCTCGATCACAGGCTCATGTTGACACGGCCAGCCCACCTACAAGCCATGGAAATACTTCAGAGCTGGTGGAAAAATTGGCGCCTTTTAATTATTATTATTCATATTATTAACGACGCAGGGTCATTTTTGAACAATTATGCACGGGTGGTAATGCAACAGCATGTCTCCCTCGACTTGTAAATTTAACATGAATAAATTTGTTACAGTTCAGTTGCTTCTCATCATTCCTAGTCCATTTCATGCATTCTCAAGCACATTTAAATGCTGGAGAATCTAAAAAAAAACATGTTTGACAGCAAAATGCAAGGAAATTAAGCTTTTTAAACACCATTTACACTTACACTATCTCATGACAATTTAGTACAAATTCGCCCATAATTACCATTAACGATTTTTTTTTTTTACTTACCCTTATATTCTTGCTAAAAATTGCTGTAGATACAGTTATACTTATTGTTCACAACTGTAATTTTTCTCCTTCTCAATGCAACTTTTTGCACTATCTGTTATACATTCCGGATTATATTTCCATTTTGCACATGCTATTTAAAACCCTAAACTATACTGACATTTGTACCTCATTGCCAATTTGCACAGTTCAATGACAATATGATTAAATTTAGTATGAATCACAAAATGTCTGTAATATTACAAATGCATTAGAGTATTGAATTTGGCAGGAAATGTGAATGATGCAAAAACCTTAAAGGGGTCTATTAATGCCACTTTTAAAAGATGTAATATAAGTCTCCGGTGTCCTCAGAGTGTGTATGTGAAGTTTTAGCTCAAAATACCCCACAGATCATTTTTAATAGCATATTAAATGTCATTTTTTGAGAGCAAGCAAAAAATTAAGTTTTTGTGTGTGTCCCTTTAAATGCAAATGAGTTGCTGCTCCCAAGAAGAGGGCGGAGTTTCAAGAGCTCGTGTTAGCAGCGCTGATTACCTCACGCAGATTCACTGAAAATGTTCAGCCTTTTATGTTCAAACCTGATTCGGAGAGTGAGAGAGAGATTCAAGAAGAAGTGACAACATGTAGAATGCAACAGGACGTTTCTGAATGGTTAGTTGATGAATTTATGTAGCTGATGTGGAGTTAACTATCTTCAAGTCATTGATTAGCATATTCTGTCATGATAATCTATAAATCGCTCGTGTGGAAACTGTTGTAAGATCCTACAGAGCCAGAGAATATATGCTGCATGAAGACAGAACAGGTATAGATAGTTTAGTTTAATTACGGTTATAACTTATGTTGTCATCTTGCTTTTATGACATGCTATTGCATTTGTGTTACATACTGTATTGCAATAACATGGCCTCACACCCTTTTTTGTGTTTTCAGGGGCGGGGTTTATGTAAATTTTAGGGTTAGTGATGTCACAAACCGGAAGAAGCTCGTTGTAGTCCCTAAGAGCCATTTGTTGTAGTCCTTAAAAAGCTATTTCTTTAAAAAAACTTTCACTTTGCAGATGTTGTTTAAGCTCAAACAGCAACATTACATGCTAACTAAAGTTAAAAAAGAGAAATCATAATCAACCAACGCTTTAAAGGGACAGTTCACTCAAAAATGAGAATTTTGTCATTACTTAATCACCCTCAAGTTGTTCCAAACCTGTATGAGTTTCAACATTCTTTAAAAAGATATTTTAAAGAATGTTGGTAACCAATATCCGACAGTTGACAGCACCCATTGACTTCCATAGTAGGAAAAAAAAAATACTATGGAAGTCAATGGGTGCCAACTGTTTGATTACCAAACATTCTTTAAAATATCTTCTACTTTGTTCAAAAGAAGAAAGAAACTCATACAGTTTTGTGAGCAAGTAATGACAAAATTAACTATCCCTTTAATGGTCCTAAACAGAGGTGTAAATTATTTGAGTAAATGTAATTAGTTACTGTACTTAAGTATCGTTTTGGCTACTTTGTAGTTGTACTGAGTATCAAAGATATTAGCAACTTTTACTCTGTACTTGACTACATTTTTGAGCAAGTAAATGTACTTTTTACTCCACTACATTTGTGATGAGTAATGCAATTACACATTACATTTTTCATGACACCTAACTTTTTCTGCAGCAGTTTGTTTCTGATATAAAGAAGCGATATCGCCATCTAAGGTCATTGAAGGTACTATATCTTGTGCATTTTGCCTTTACTCACCCAAAACTTGTCAACAAGGCTACTTTACGTGAATGTGAGTGCATTAGCAGGTAGTTTCTGATCACAGGTGTTTGATTTATTAGATGAGGAAATGACTGCAGCCAGTGAGGCTCAAACCAGCACACACAGTAGACTTTGACTATTTAATTTTACTTAATGTTTTATTTATCCGCTATATTGACAAGACCTTTTTGAAGGATATTGGTTTACTTAGGACCTTTTTATGCACTTGAGCTCAACTGAGAATTGAGAGTTTGTAGACGTTTAAAAGGTTGTTGTGTCGACCTTGATTTATTGCAACATTGAGGTGTTTCAGTTTTATTTTGATTTTAGAAAATAAACTTGATTTCTGATCTTAAAAATCAACTGTTTCTTATTTTCACCAGGTCTCTCAGGTGTTGAGGACTAGTGCATCTCTGAGCCTACATTCATCATGAGTAAAATACTTAAGTACTGTTAAAATCAGATACTTTAAAGGGTTAGTTCACCCAAAAATTATGTCATTAATGACTCACCCTCATGTCATTCCACACCCGTAAGACCTCCGTTCATCTTCAGAACACAGTTTAAGATATTTTAGATTTAGTCCGAGAGCTTTCTGTCCATCCATTGAAAATGTATGTGCAGTATACTGTCCATGTCCAGAAAGGTAAAACACACATCAAAGTAGTCCATGTGACATCAGTGGGTTAGTTAGAAGTTTTTGAAGCATCGAAAATACATTTTGGTCCAAAAATAACAAAAACTACGACTTTATTCAGCATTGTATTCTCTTCCGGGACTGTTGTTCATCCGGGTTCACGACTCGGGTTCAGTGAACCGCAGCGCACTGCTGACGTAAGACGCTGCTGACATGTTATCTGGTGCGCCAGAGTTTCGTTTACAGTCTGAGGGAGACGCACGCTGTATTCAAGCTATTTTTTTAAATGGTGCGTAAGTGTGCATGTCGCGGATGTCCTAATCGCCAAAAACAACGATGTGCATTACCAACGCCGACAGATGAAAGGATTCAATGGAATCAATTCAGTGGAATCAATTCAATGGAATCAATTCAATGGAATCAATTCAGTGGAATCAGCGCCATACTTGTACCTTGCAGTGGAGTCATTTTCAGTGTAAGCTATCTGTACTTTTACTCAAGTATGGTTTTCAGGTACTCTTTACACCTCTGGTCCTAAATATAATATGACGGAAACATGTTTTTGACATTTTGTGAGATTGACCCTTTAATTACACCAACAATCACAATCAAATGTGCTCAAATTAATCGCATATAATTTGTTTGTTGTCTAAGCTGTATGTTAGGCTGTAAACAGCACCATATAAATGTGTTCTACCTTTCCGGCTTTCAAATAAAGACAAAAGCTGCTGGCTTCCAGCCTTGAAAGAAATCAAGCTGCTGTAATAATAAAATAAAAAAAGGCCGTTCCTCCCTTCCCTGTCAAGGCTTATCTTACAAAAGCATCTCAACTTCCAAGCTCCTACAAGGGCATGTGTCCAAAAATAGCAAAACAGCCAACAAACAAACGCTGAACAAGAAATGAAAATCTAATTACAAAAAGTAAGAGATGAAGAAGATGAATGGTGTGGACTAAAAATGTGCTCTATTTATTCTGGCCACTACACTGTAGAGTTTATGGAGCGTTTTACGGACTCTATCCTGTATAGCTGTAAGTACAGCAGTATTTGGAGTTTCAGGACACTTTTGTATATACAGCCGGTGTGGTGAGAAATCAAGTCCCCCCTAGGAATTGGGTCTCCTTTAGGACCCCGAGTGATCCCGTTGGTTCAACAGACTTCTAATGGATAGTATTTTTAGTGTCTGATTATAAATTGCAAAACTGCAAAATCACGTTCTGATTTAAATTGTTTAAAAATGTGTTATAATGACAATTAATGTCTTCTAAATTAATACTATAACTGAAGCTATAGGTTGTGAAAGACACATTTCTCATTCTCATTGTTTTTTAGTTAGCTTATGTACTGGCATAGCATACATTTACCCACCCGATTAGTCTGCTACCTTAGCTTATATTAGCTATGTTTTTTGCTTCCAATATCTGTTTGTTTTATTATGCAATACATAGGCATTAATTTTATATTTCAAGCATTTGTTTGGGCACTTGATGTAAAAAACATGTAATGCAGGTTATAATTAGTCGAGACATCACGATAACAACATTTGATCAGGCATTACCCACCTGAGTCCTAAAGGAGACTCGATTCCTGGGGGGATTCGATTTCTCGAAGTCATCAACATGCTATACAACAACAACGCAAAGCTTCCTATCATCTCCTGTGCCATCCAGCTCTTCCCTGGCTCTCCTCCACAGCAGAATGACAGTTATCCTTCTTCCTTTTGAGCCAACTGATACAAACTAAAGCCACATGAAATCAAAATTTATCCTGTTTACTTGCTGGTCTTATTGTGCATGATTCTTCAGTGCATGTTAGTCTATAAAATCTCTTTTGTCATTGCAGTATATATCAAAATGTAATTTATTTGCTATGCATCTGAATCAACTTTCCTGTTTGGATCACGATATATCCTCTTCAACCACCTGACTACATATAACATCCACTTTTTACAATCCATTCAATTCCCGACGGATAAAATCAAGTCCGGTTTAAATATGTTTCCCTCAGAAATACATCAGATTGACTTTATATGGGGCTGCACGATAATGGTTAAACTGATATTCACAATTATTTTGCTAAAAAAATTTGCAATTATACTCATTGGAAAAAAAATTATGTTTATATATAATTTTATATAATTATATAACCATGCATGTGCATAGCTGCCAGATTGAGAAGATTAAAGGTTAAAAGTAATGCTATTTCATGCATTCTCACTTATTTACACTGTTAAAGAGTTGCATCCTCATGCTAAACATGGCCAAAGTTTCAAAACACGAGTTGGACGTATGATTTCTGTGCCAAATACACTACTTCTGGTTTCGGTACAGGATTCGGAGAGTTTTTTCGAGTGCGCGTCCTGTATGACGTCAAAAGAGAGCGAATTTCCTTGTATAGGCACTTCTCCCTGATAAGCGTACACACATCACCCAGAGCAAGAGCAAGATCACGCCCATCAACGCGTTTCGTTCGGGATACGGAAGCTGAGAGATTTTTCAACAATGGCTGTGTCCCAATTCAGGGCTGCACCCTTTGAAGGCTGCATACATCAGTCTCATTTAAGAAAAATAAGCTTTAGATTGCAACATAAGAAAGAAATTACAGTATTTTACACCTCACAATTAATTTTATTACAGTTACTTTTCTTAAATATGACATCCTTGATGACGTATGCAGCCTTCAAAT
The DNA here is from genome assembly GCA_028476615.1 of Culter alburnus. NCBI lineage: Eukaryota > Metazoa > Chordata > Actinopteri > Cypriniformes > Xenocyprididae > Culter > Culter alburnus. The sequence goes on along the minus strand of JAOTNS010003934.1, from coordinate 516,951 downwards.
GCGACCTCCGGAGGACGCAGCCTCCTAAATGAGACGCAGCTCCTGTCACCAAAGGAGCGACGGAGTTGTGCACGTATGTTTGTTTGTTCCCGGGAATTCGAGTCCCAGTTCTGCATTGGATTTGCAGATCGCGGGTTGTGAGTAAAGCTGCATCAGATGTCTGTGTTGTGTTGGCAATTTGCACGCAAGTGCATATAATGTAAACAACATGAACGTTTTTGTTCCCTTTTTATTTATAATGATGTCACAGCTAGCAGACGATTTCTATGCAAAAGCACACGTGTTCATGACTCTTTTGCTCCGCTCACAGCACTGACGGCAGACACGCCTCCAGGAGCTCTGCTTTTTTTGGAAAGACTCGGTTTAGCGTATCTATCTTTTAAAAAAAATGACAAAACTAAAGACTTTTCGGAGATATGAAGGATGCATTGTTACTCTATATGTACTCAAGATTAACATGAGATTGGCAGAAACTGCGTGCGAAACACTGATGAGAAAATGTATTTTTAAGAGAAAAGTCCAGTTTGGGGGGAAATTATTTTCTTGACACCTGGCAACCACAAGCAGGAAAGATAATAGAGGCTCGTTTCCAATGCAAGATAACGGAAATGTCCTAATAAAAATAATCAGCTGTGCAAATATTGTGATGATTATTTTTAATTAATAGAGAGAAGCAGAAATTGCTATCACGATTAAAATACGATTGATCGTGCAGCCCTACTTTGACAAGAGTGAAATATGAGGCCTTGCTGGAGACGAGTGCATAAAAGCTCAAGATCTGATACTCATCTGAAACTCAGCAGAACTTTCATTCGCATCCATATTAACAAGGCAAACCAGCGAACACTACTGTGATGCTTTGACAGAAACAAGATTTATGTTTCCTCTATGTCACAAATCAATGCTTTTATAAAGCTTCATGCAATGTGACATGTTTTTAGAACTGGATCTTTTGATAAATGAAACCCAATTAGTATCATATATCCATAGTCAGGCAGTATGGATGTACTCCACCCAGTATTGATCAGCCGATAAACAGCAGCAACCTTCCTCTGCTTTCTATCTTTGATGCCGATTCTCACATTCTCCTTTAAAATAGCCACTTTTCAGCCGATATCATTTTTAATGGCATATGCTGATATCTAAAGTGGACGGTGCATGCATAAAAATAAAAACACTTTATTAAACAATATTTACTCATAATTGATACAAAAAAAAAAAACAATCAGCCAACTGGGAATGGTTATTTATATTGGCTGATACCAAATGCTCTAAAAAATGGCAAAATATTCAGCTGTCTGCACTAAATAAAACGAGAAATGAATATCTGTAGTGACAGACGATCAACGCCAATCAATCAGTTATTATTTCACCTTCTAAAAGATTATCAGCCGAAGAACTCAAAAAGTTTTCTTTCTTGTAAATGGATAAAATATATTTTTCTTTATTTGAGAGATTGAATATTGAATGAGTTAATATTATTTTAAATATGCATTAATTAGATATAATAAATATACTATTATTTAATACAATAAATATTAATTAAATATTATTAATATTAATTATACTTATTGGTCATAATTAATTTGATATCTGCATTAGCCACTGGAAAAAAATTGTTTTAATAAAAACAAATGTGTTTATTTAAATTAAGTCATTTTGATTTTTGTATCGGCATCGGTCCACCCATAATATTGCCCAATGAAACACCATATCGGTCGACCATAATGACTGTGTAAACAAACAACATTTTGTCTTTTTATAATTACACAATGATTATTTTGTAATGCAAAGCACAACAATGATTCCCAAGTGGATAAACTATGATAAAAGACTAAATTCACATTAGAAACGATCACAACAACAACAACACTAGTGCTGGAGTTCAGAGATTGACTTCAGCTGAAGCGATGTCATGTCACAGGAATTCACTGGCCGACACAACGAACAAAACATTTAATAACGCCATAAAACGACGACCACAAAGAGTTTAAACCAGCACTGTGTACATAACAGCAACGATTAGGTGATATCTGGATTTGACTGTTTATATCTGATAAAAACTCGATTTAAAATGTCCGCCCGAAAATCCCCTCAAGTGCGCGACAAACTTACAGCAGTGTCACTCGATCCATATCGTGCAATATCCAATAAAACACGATACACAGCCGTCACATCTACAAAAGCGATATCAAACAAGAGGTAAAACTGATTTTCGTACCTTGGCTTGCAGGTAAGGGGGGTAATAGTAGGTATACTGGGGGGTACATCTGCCTCCACACCTTGCCCATGAAGATTAGCGGTAAATTTAGACGTGGATGTCACTACTGTGTCAGACCTGAAATCCGGAGAAAAAACAAGACCGACCGCTGCTGTCGACGTCCAAACGCGGAGACTGGTGAGGTGGGCGGTGGAGCTGCAGTGGAGCAGAGCAGAGCAAAACAGCCACCCTCCGGTATACTCAAACTCTGCTGGAAAGTCTGCAAGACAGACTAATGAACACCAACCAAACCCTGCACATTTAAAGCACCAGAGCAAGAATGTTTTTAGATTTAAATATAGATTCACTAATAAGCCTATCTTGAATTATTAGCGACAATCTTTTAAATAAGACATTAAATATGTGATATTATTTGAACCAGGTCATCGTCATGACCATAAACGTGTTAAATAGTGGATACCAGGGCAAGTTGTTAGACGTTTTTAAATGCCAGTTACTGTTTCTGAGGGTGGGTTTATTTTTCAGTTTCAGTTGTCAGTTTCTGAAACCTTAAAATCTTAGTCACCATGAAATCAAAATTCACAATTCTTGGTATTTTTTATTGGAATATTGCAAATGATTTAGGCCGATTCATGCATCATTATCTTTAAAAAAAATCCATGTGCCCTTGTCAGGGTTGCCTGGTTTTCACAAAAAAAACGCCAAGTTGCTCCTCAAAACTAGCCCAATCACATTTCAGGGGGGTCCCACAGTAAAAATCGCGTTCTGGGGGGTAAAATTCGTGTTTTTGGTGGGGCTCCCCTGGTAAAATTCGCATAGAGTGCCCCAGGGATTACGCGTTTTTGTAGGCCAACCCGGAAGTTAGCGGCGCACGGGTTCCCTCGGTTGAAAGCCTATGCATTTTTCTCATAGACTTTTGGAAAATCGCAGAAAATAAGCTCTGTGTTTAACAAAGGGTTATGACTTTTTTGCTCACCAGCCACTGTGGCTAGTGGTTTTCTAAAGTTACTAGCCACTCAGCATTTTCACTGGCCACAATTTTAATGTTGGTAAATTACATTTTATATCAGTGGTTCTCAACTCCAGTCCTCGGGACCCACTGCTCTGCACATTTTGTATGTCTCTCTTATCTGACACACTCAATTCAGTTCATGCAGACTCTCCTAATGAGCTGATGATCTAAATCAGGTGTGTTAAATAAGGGATACATACAAAATGTGCAGAGCAGTGGGTCCCGAGGACTGGAGTTGAGGTGATTAAAGTTGACTTTGTTATGCTTAAATTACTTTATTTTGAGTCATTTTACTTGATTTAGAAGATTTAAAACCCTTTCAAACTTTTAAATGCAGATTGACCACCCAAATCAAGACTACATTGTATATCAGCTGGTATGTAGCCTACAGGTAGGCAAGAAGTGGACATATGAGCATGGGCTAATATGAGATATAAGATATAAGTTATTTGTGTTGGGCTATATAAAAGAACAAAGAAGATTACAAAAACAATAGTAAATTAAAAATAATCTTTTTTCAGATACAGTAGGTTTATTAACATAGCCTAGCCTACATTTATTTAACATCTTTTGTTGTTGATTAACATTAATGACAGACAGGTAGGTCTATTTAATTGGGCTGCTCATGGACTTAACTGACGATTCAGTTATTACCCACCGTTTACGTCCACTTAAGCTATAACCGACTGGATTCAGCGAGATACTCCACACGATGGACATTTAGACATCTGTGTGCACGTGTATTTGACTATTCGAGGAGAACTGATCGCGCGCGCAACAGAGAGAGAACGCACGCGAGAGAGCGCTTCTGTTATGTGTCATTCAGCGCAATTCCGCTTATCCCTCCTTCACTAACTGCACATAAATAACGAATTGTGTGATTGGATTGTAATTTTGTGCTACGACGATCTTCGACGATCATTTGGCTGTAAACTGAAATTATATTCAACTCGCCAAAGTGGCTAGTGGGAGTGGCTGTCTTACCCGCCACAGCTGAAATCTACCCGCATTTGGCGGGTTGGCGGGTGTTGATGTCAAGCCCTGGTTATGACACTTACACGTTTTGTCTATCAAGATAATCTTTACAAGTTAACACAACATTTATATATTTTGAAGCCTAAATAAAGTCGTCAGATATAAAAAGCTAACAGTAGGCTATAAACGGACTACAGCACACCATGGTCGCGGATCAACGTCGTCACCACCAAGCTTCCTCAAACTGTATTTAAAAAACAACTTTATTTAAAAACATGCTCGCTGTGTATGAACACTTATCCACTTTTTCATGAGAAATGCTGTCCAAATGTCCCGTTTTTAATGATGACGTCTAAAGTCCCCGCCAAAGGAAGTAGTCCCTTTTAGCAATTTGTTAGCAACCACCGATTTTAAGACACAGTAAAAGTTTAAAAAAATCACAAGTGGTTATAACTGGTGTGTTTTATGTCATAGATCAAAACGTGAAAGTATTTAGAGGCTTTGTTAACCACATACCTTATTTCAGGCGATTTAGCAAAAACCCATTCAAAAAACCCATAGACTTTACGGCGTTGGAACCGGAAGTCCTAAAATGCTAACTCGCTTCCGGGTTTTGCCTACAAAAACTGCGTCATCCCTGGGGCACTCTATTCCAGGGGCTAAATATCACATTATTTTGGGTCGATTCAACCCGCGGACATGAAAAACAACCCACGGACTTGGCAACACTGGTCCTCTTTAATCAAAAATAACTTCCCCTCCCTCTTACATGAGATCGACCAATAGCAATCCACAACCATCCAATCAATTCCCCATGGACAAAATCAAGGCTGCGTCCGAAAACTGGAAAATGTTGCCTTCTGAGGACACATTTCAAGGTAGTAAGGCATCAAGGCACGTCCAAATCCAGTGTTAGCTTCACTTCCTGTCTCATGAGATACCTTCCTCAGATCGATTTTTGAAGGAAGCATAGATGTATCCTTAGCTGCCTTTGATATCCCACAATCCTGTGCTTTCCATTCTGTGACAGTTGAGCTAGAAAAAATAAAGATGGCATCCGAAAGTTGCATTTGCTGGTCATTTTGTGTATAAATGTACGATTTTGATCAACATATTTCAATTTTGATATCATTTCTATCGAGAAATTACTACTGTAATAATTAAATATTTATTTAGTTCTCACCAAAGCTCTCGCTATATTGCTGTAGATCATTAAACTCTTACGCTGCCTCAGAAGTCTGTCTGAAATCAATTTCGTGAGGTTACCTTCATGCACAAACGCTGCCATACAAGTCATTCTCTTATAAGACAGTGAGGCAGCAAGACAGCTACCTCGGTTTTCGGACGCAGCCCAAGTCCTGCCCTACATTTTTTCTTGTTTGTGAAGCCGTTTCCCTTGATATATACGTCAGTGTTGCCAAGTCCACTACTTTTACACTGTTGCTGTGTTTTTTTTTTTAAATATCCACGGGTTGAAGCAACCCCTAATAACATGATATTTATCCCCTGGGATGTGAATTTTACCAGGGAACCCCGCCAAACACGCAGATTTTCCTCTCTGGGATGCCATTTTTTACCGTGGGACACCCCCTTGAAACGTGATTGGGCTAGTTTTGAGTAGCAATTGGGCGGGTTTTGTTGTGAAAACCTGGTAACCCTAGTCAAAATAGGGAAGGAAGGAAAGATTACCGCAGCTTCCGTTTCATGCCGATATTAACTACAAAAAAAAAAGAAAAGAAAAAAAAGAATATTTTCAATCTTATTAACCAGGAAAAACAAAGATACATTTAATTTAAAACATGCTGACCAATAGCAGGGTAAGTTGTCACAATGGGAGCCAGACATTAAATAGTCTATTTATTATAGGCTTTTCAGGAAAATTTAAATTTGAAACACTCAAAAATATTCCTGAAACAGCAAAAAAGATTCATAATAAGGCTGAAAATAAAAACCAAACCACGTAGCAAGACCTGAATGTGAGTTTTCAGTAGACTGTTAAGGACCACTGTCATTTTTGAGGAGACTTTTTGAATGGGACATGGAAGCTGAAAGTCAAGGTTCAGTTTCAAATCTATCCTTATTTTTTAAAATATATATATATATTTTTTTAATAGTTTTATATGTCCAAACCTTTATAAAAATGACTATTAATTGGCATTAAATCACTGTTTTACCAAGATTAGCATGATTTTACAAACATGATTGATATATTTCAGTGTAGGACCTTTTTGCTGACATCTTGTGTGATAAACTATTTTGGTGCTTTGTTGGTTCACCACATTGTGTCAAATGTAAAATCCGAGTGCTGAAGTGAAATCAGTTGAGAAACACTGAGGTAAAAGAATAAATGCACATCAAATTTTTTAATATTTTTATATGTCCAAACCTTTATAAAAAAGACTATTAATTGGCATTAAATCACTGTTTTTCCAAGATTAGCATGATTTTACAAACATGATTGCTTGATCTTGAATGCCAGTAAATTATATAAAATTCTGCAAGTAATATAATCATCTATGCAAACAGGGTTAAATGCTGCTTTAGCAACACTTTGCAGGCCTCTAGTTTGGAGTCCAGCCAGACACTCATGTGAGTGATGCTTCCTGTTGAGCTTCAGGAGACAGGAAGCATCATGCATGTCTAAGCGCCCTGTGAAGAAGGTTTGGACCAAAGCCTGGTGTAAAAAGCCAAAGCCTTGATGAGTGCAAGATCTTAATCGCCTTAAATCTAGACGACAGAGATAGAGAGACAGAGAGAAAGAGATGACTAAAGCTATAGTCATATAATTAGGTGCATTATATACCTGAAATTGAATGTTTCAACGAATAGCTGTCCCTTTCCAAGTTTACATGTGACTATTGTCTCAATTGCCTTGCTATTAGTCTCAGACGGCACTCCCACAAATCTGTCTGATGCATTTTGCACAAACAAACATGACCTTATGTTATTGCTTAAAAGTTTGGCGCAAACTTCCATTATACTTATTTGATATGCATTAAACCGGCTCAGATCAGCTCCTCATCTGTGACTCTCCCTTTTGCATGCATGTTTTTGTTAAATAAGTGGTAATCACAGAACGAGACGCAATGTCATCCTGTATGATGCGTGGGAAGGGCCTCTTCAGGTCACCTCGTGTTTTTTTTTTTTTTTTCTTTTGTGCATGTCCTGCCCAATTCATTACCCGCTGTTCCTCTGCCCTGATACCAACTTCCAGATGGAGCTGCATGACATACTCATTTATCATAGAAATGCACATTCATGGTGTTAAGAAAAAACACACACAGACTCTATACACTCATTTATTGCAGTGAAACGTTCATTTGCTTTAAATTCAACAAGAAATTGTTTATAATCACATGCTGAACTCAATCAGGGAGGGAACTAGACATCATGTATGATCCTAATACAAGGACTTCAAAATAAAAGTTTACATTAACACAACCAAGATAAAAATGAGACAAAAGACTGTGAACTGCATTATTACTTTAAATCAATCCTTTTCAGCCATATTCAGTTATATTAATAATTTTGCATACTGTCAGGCCTGTGTAGTTTGTGGTGATACTAATATATTTCACTGTAGGACCCTTTTGCTGACATCTTGTGTGACAAACTATTTTGGTGCTTTGTTGGTTCACCACATGATGTCAAATGTAAAATCCGTTGAGAAACACTGAGCTAAATGAATAAATGCACATCAAAATGTTAGTTTAAATGCATATTATTGCTCAAAGGTTGCTTGTAACTCAGACTCAGTTCTCAGTTGTTTCTAAAATTACTTAGAAGAAACCAAAAATAGACCCAGATGAGATAATTGTTTGCATACAGTAAGAGCATAGATATCAAATGAATGTGGGTAACGTAACTTACTGTAAGGGTTATGTTTTGTTCTGTTAGTTCATTGCGTTTCGAGTTTGGTTCTGTTCTTGTTGCCTGCCATTTGTATGTTGCCCTAGCTTCCTAGTGTGTGCCTGTTAGTCACTAATTAAGTTCACCTGTTGTTCATTTGGGTTCCTTGTTAAACTTGTGTATTTAAACCCCAAGTTCTGTCTGTTCTTTTTTCCATGTTTTCATTAACGTTGTTGTGTTATTTTATTTACTAGTGTAATTTCCTGAGTATTTCCGAGTTGGATTTAAAGGGGGCCTATTATGCCCCTTTTCACAAGATGTAATATAAGTCTCTGGTGAAGTTTCAGCTCAAAATACCCCACAGATCATTTATTATAGCCCCTATTTGGGTGTGAGCAAAAACACAGTTTTTGTGTGTGTCCCTTTAAATGCAAATGAGTTGCTGCTCCCGGTCCCCTTTCCAGAAGAGGGTGGAGCTTTAACAGCTCAACAACAACAAAGCTGGAGAATCTCACGCAGCCAAAATGAGGATTGTCAGTAACGGTGTTCAGCCTTACATTGTTCAAACCGGAGTCGACACTGATGGAGAGACTCAGGAAGAAGTTACAACTTTTAGAATGAAACTGGACGTTTCTGAATGGTTAGTGGATAAATTTATGTAGTTGCTGTGGAGTTGATTCAACTCATCCACTAGCATGTGCCGTCATGTTCATCTTTTGTGTTGAATTGACCCTCGTTTGTGAAGCAGTCCGGCGTAAAATGACGGCATGACAACAACACTCTACTACAACAACTCTTCCTCTTCTCTAAAGCAGCCCAATATGGCCCCGCCCCCTTTGTTGTGTTCCCGGGGGCGGGATTTATGCAAATTTTGGGGTTTGGGGTGGAAACGTGCAGATTAAGGGCCGGTAATATTATAATAAGATCCCCTTCCTACATCATTAGAGGAGCGAAATCTGAGCGGCTCATTTATTCACATGCTTGCTAAAAAAGACTTGCCAAAACAAAGTTACTGGGTTGTCCTTTTTCACGTTTTCTGGGTTGGTAGATGCACCGGGGACCTGATTATAGCACTTAAACAAGGAAAAAGTCAGATCCCCTTTAAAGGTGCCCTCGAATGAAAAATTGAATTTATCTTGGCATAGTCAAATAACAAGAGTTCAGTACATGGAAATGACATACAGTGAGTCTCAAACTCCATTGTTTCCTCCTTCTTGTATAAATCTCATTTGTTTAAAAGACCTCTGAAGAACAGGCGAATCTCAACATAACACCGACTGTTATGTAACAGTCGGGGTGTACCCCAATATTTGCATATGCCAGCCCATGTTCCCAACATTATGAAAGGCATTAGACAAGGGCAGCCAGTAACGTCTGGATCTGTGCACAGCTGAATCATCAGACTAGGTAAGCAAGCAGAAAATAGCGAAAAATGGCAGATGGAGCAATAATAACTGACATGATCCATGATATCATGATATTTTTAGTGATATTTGTAAATTGTCTTTCTAAATGTTTCGTTAGCATGTTGCTAATGTACTGTTATATGTGGTTAAAGTTACCACCGTTCTTACTGTATTCACTGAGACAAGAGCGGTCGCTATTTTCATTTTTAAACACTTGCAGTCTGTATAATTCATAAACACAACTTCATTCTTTATAAATCTCTCCAACAGTGTAGCATTAGCCGTTAGCCACGGAGCACAGCCTCAAATTCATTCAGAATCAAATGTAAACAATATAACAGTATACAATACTCACATAATCTGACGCATGCATGACGAACACTTTGTAAAGATCCATTTGAGGGTTATATTAGCTGTGTAAACTTTGTTTATGCACTGTTCAAGGCAAGCGCGAGCTCCGTGGGCGTGGAGCACGAGAATTAAAGGGCCAGTAGCCCTGAATCGGCTCATTTATAATGATGCCCCAAAATAGGCAGTTAAAAAAATGAATAAAAAAAAATCTATGGGGTATTTTGAGCTGAAACTTCACAGACACATTCAGGGGACACCTTAGACTTATATTACATCTTTTTAAAAAAAGTTCTAGGGCACCTTAATATTGAAGACTCTCTAATATTGATTCTTCGTCTTCGTGCGCATCATTACAGCCACCGTAGTGGCCTTAAAACGCAAACTTTTGTTTAAGTGCAAGTTTCTGAAAACTGTACCATTATCGTCTCTGTGTAACCTACAAAAACGTGAATTTGTGAAAACAGTGATGCACATGCATGTTACATGTTCAGTCTATAGACGGGTAGTGTTTCTTTATTAAGTGACATCGCCATCTACTGGCCTGGCAGCAGAATACAGAGTTTTTAGTCATTTTCACAGATCCAAGTGAACGTTGTCGTCTGTTTGCAAAAAACGCAGAGGAAAATATTTTAAATTTTTTAATTCAACATTGTTGTGTAAACATATCCTTAGAAGATAAGTTGGTATTGGAAAAATTTAATGAGAAATGTTTGAGTACATACTGAGATCTCTTTTTCTCTTTGGTGAATCTGAGAACAGTGTAAGACTTTGCTGAGATTTTTCAAACTCTAGAGGAGATGTGACATTACTAAGGTGTTTATCTCAGGAGAAGTCATGCAAATGTTTTAATTTGATCTTTATTTAGTCTCACTGCTGATGCTGTTTGTGATTTTTTTCTTCTTCTTGTTTATGTACTCCATATGCAAACCTCCCTTGATTTGGGGTGAATGCAGGAACATATTAAGTATCAAGGTTCACATGAAGTAACGGCTCAGTGAACGCATGTGTTTCTAAGGACGTTCATTCTGCTGACCTGTGCATTGTGCTGTCATGGCATTTTGCAGAGCTCTCATTCTTTTAGTTTGTTTTTTCTCTTGTCCATCAACTCTGTGACCTTCATGATGGTGCAAGCTCATTGGTCAGCCGCTCCATAGGCCACACCCCCAGGAAGTTTAGAAAACAGCAGCAACATTTTTGAACAATAGAACAGTGTCAGTGCTAATTCAAGAATCTGTGACACAGTTAGATTCTTGTGACAGGAAATGACCATAGGAAAAATCTCAGAAGAAAGCACTGACTGCTTGAGTTTCACTTTTTGCGTTTGTTAAAAAAAAAATAATATAATAATAAATATTATCATTATTTTTATAACCATGATTCACTTGGAAATGGAGAAGAACAGTCAGGTTCCAGAAGTAAAAATGAAAATTTTTCTAAATAGAGAAATTGTTTTTTAATGATATACTGTTTAACATTTAAGACAGATGTGTTATGAGTTCTGTGGTTGGACAGTGACATTTGCTTAGCCATAAGCCATAATTCATTAAAAAAAACTATCCATAATCCCGAAGAGCAATCCACCACACAGATAAGTTACCACTCCCATGAATCATTGTAAATCATGTCTCCAAGTCAGTCAAACTACTGAATATTTTAGAATAACATATATTGTTTTATACTCTTAATTAATGACTGTAAATCAGTTTTTTTATTTAATTTGATTGCCACTCATAATGCTTCACTGGATTGCACTTTCACTCATAATATCTAGTGTCTTAGGCCTTTTTTTTTAAATGGTTTTCATATAATTTTTTGCTTTAAATCAAAGTTGTTATTCATCTCAGAGCTGATTGTTTTGGTTTAAGACTCTTTATTGATGATTTTAAATCCCAAAGCAGAAAATCAATGGGGAATATTTAGGGATGCACCAAAATTTTGGCCGATAAGATAACCGATAATTCTTTATATTTGAAAACCGATAACCGATATATTGGCCAATAAATCTAAATCCATTTTTTTTATATAATTTTTGAGAGCCTGATTACAAAAACAAATGTCTCACCATTAAAAGCCATGTCCCAAGCACACGATTTTAATGTTCTCATTATAATTTTATGTAGCTTATATGACAGACTTGTTGTACTTAACTGTATTTTCCTTTTTGAAGTGATTTCAATCATATTTCAAGCCATTCAAAACCATCATGGTGAACAGTGCTCATCTGAAGGAAATAGTCCTTTATTTATAGGCTTTAATATATCGGCCACATTTTCTTACCGGGCCGATAATGATAACATTAAAAACGAACATATATCATTTATACCGATATGGTGGCCGATATATCGTGCATCCCTAGGAAAAATACTTACAAAAAGTACCACAGAATTGTTTAACTCCGTTGTTTGCATCAGTATTTTCCCGTTCTGTTACGCTTTTTATCAGGGAATTTTAAAATAGTAATTTTCAGGCTGGGAAAAGTCATGGAAATTGGCTAAATCTTCATCATCTTGGATATAAATTTCTGATTATGAATTTGTATTGTTATGCACATCTCAAAAATATTTTGATTGATTGAAATTGCTCTTTTTTAATGCAGTCTCATTTTACAAATTCACAAAATTACAATTAAAAATCATTTTCCATATATATATATAATATATATATATATATATATATATATATGCACACACACACACACACACACACACACACACACACACACACACACACAGACACACACATTTCTGTGGTCTGGGCTTTAGTTTGGACATGTTGGCACAGGATGCTCAGAAATGACACAAAGAAGTGAAACTTCTGAGCAATATGATGCCAGTTGAGTCATCACCAAAAATAGAGCATAAAATCCAAGCCAAATGACTAAGTTCCTTAAATGATTTTTTTTTCTGTAGGTGTACTTATATGTTCAACTAAGTAAACACTTTTTTATTTTCCCCGACAGAGGAGATCAGAGTTTTGGGGATTGGTATACATGTTAAACTGGATTTTTACAAACTTCACCACCATGATGCTATGGTTGGTTGATATGTGGTTGCTAAAGTGTTCTCAGTGGTTTCTAGTGTGTTTCCATATAGTTGCCAAGCCTGAAACATTAACATATGACTGCCCGTCAGTGTCTATTCTGTGTTCAGAAACTAGCTAGATACTATTATTCCTGAACAGCAGGAGAACTAGTGAACATTCTCTCGGCTCATCCTGTGGCTCCGTGAAATGTGATCTTCGAGTGTTCGCTCTGCATTCCTGAGCAAGATTCCTCATTACGTCTCCCTCCCATGGGACGCCCGGCTCTCAGCCGTGCCCTTTGTCTGATCCCAGACCTACAGCAGTCTGTTTATTCTGTGGTCTTTGAGACATGTGGGGGAAAACAACCGATGTGACAAAGATTTACCAGCACCGGCATGTCAGCTTGTCATTCTGCATCACTCTAACTGTGTCCGTGAAGAGGGATCAAGAGAGAGAAAGACAAGATAAACAAAGAGATAGAGACCCTTTGTTTTCTAAATGCATTAATTGCTGCTTTCTTTGTTTACTCGACATTTTTCAGTGGCTGATGCTAACAGACATAACTAGATTATACTGGACATAATACTGATTTTTACTATTTTTTTTTTAACTCAAAATATATTTTAAAGGTGCCCTAGAATCAAAAATTGAATTTATCTTGGCATAGTTAAATAACAAGAGTTCAGTACATGGAAAAGACATACATTGAGTTTCAAACCCCATTGCTTCCTCCTTCTTATATAAATCTCATTTGTTTAAAAGACTTCCGGAAAACACGCGGATCTCAACATAACACCGACTGTTACGTAACAGTCGGGATCATTAATATGTATGACCCCAATATTTGCATATGCCAGCTCATGTTCAATGCATTAGACAAGGAAAGGCAGTATTAACGTCTGGATCTGTGCACAGACAAGGTAAGCAAGCAAGAACAACAGCGAAAAATGGATGGAGCAATAATAACTGACATGATCCATGATAGCATGATATTTTTAGTGATATTTGTAAATTGTCTTTCTAATGTTTCATTAGCATGTTGCTAATGTACTGTTAAATGTGGTTAAAGTTACCATGTTTCTTACTGTATTCACGGAGACAAGAGCCATCGCTATTTTCATTTTAAAACGTGCAGTCTGTATAATTCATAAACACACTTCATTCTTTATAAAATCTCCAACAGTGTAGCATTAGCCGTTAGCCACAGGGCAGAGCCTCAAACTCATACAGAATCAACGTAAACATCAAAATAAATACTTTACTCACATAATTCGAAGCATGCATACAGCATGCATGACGAACATCTTGTAAAGATCCATTTGAGGGTTATATTAGCTGTGTGAACTTTGTAAATGCACTGTAATATAGTCGAGAGCTCGTGTGGCAGGGAGCAGGCGAATTAAAGGGGCGGCGCGCTGCCAAAATCAGTGCATAGTTAATGATGCCCCAAAATAGGCAGTTAAAAAAAAATAAAAAAATCTATGGGGTATTTTGAGCTGAAACTTCACAGACACATTCAGGGGACACCTTAGACTTATATTACATCTTGTGAAAAAGCATTCTTGGGCACCTTTAAATAAAATGAAATAAAAACTGTGCAAACAGCACAACTAAGAAAAGAGCAATTACCAAATTTTGAATAAAATTAATAAAAAGTTATAATATTGTAAGTTGTTTTATTTGGACTATTTCTAGTTTACTGTTAGATCATTGTTAGTATCGTTAGTTTACAGTGTCTGACTGAACAGGCAGAAACCTGTAGAGATAAAAGCAACCATGGGTGACTGTTAAACCCCTGCCGACTACGCCAAAATGTTAGATCGGATGGATCTCCACATCAGAAATATCAGATATATTAGATCTGACCCCGGAGGCTGAATCCCTATCCTATCCCAGAAGATATCGGTCTGAGAGTTTGATTGAGAAAGCCAGGGAAGAGCAGAATCTGGAAAGGAAGTGATAATAATAAAAAGACCAGAGTTTTATTGAATAATCTTACTGCTTCACAACATGATCCTGTGATGTTAAAGACCTTGAAATGAAGACATTCTCTTATCTCTTACTCAACAAATATCACTTCAAACCACTGTAGCAAACAACAATAGCAAGCATTGCAAGAGCAAGGAAATAAGTAAAATAATATGTAATATAAAATATAAAAATGACATGAATAATAATAAAATGAATAAATGATAGAAATCAAATACTAATAATATTAAATGATAAATCAAATGACAACCACATAAATGACTAATGATTATAAATGTTTATAAAATTAAATCATATTAATAAAGAAAATAAAATGCAACACAGTTGTATGGTTTCTCTCTTAAAGTAACACACACAGGTTTCTATTGAAAATCCTTCAGTAACCCTTTGCTAACACTCATGTCATCTCTGTGCCACGACTTCAAAGGAACAAGTAATCATTACACTGACTTGGACACTACAAAAACTCTGAGTCACACTGAGATTGATGAATTAATGAGGGTTTTCTCACTGTAAACCTACTGAAAAGACATTGCACACAATTTTGGATCTGCTTTTGAGATTAGTAGTGATGTGAGAATAAATAAGATTTCCCCTGGAAAATACCTATGAGCAATTATAGCTGGTTCGTCGTCACCTGACCAAGCACTTGAGAACGATCCTGTCAAACATGATATCCTACAGAGCATAAATTCAGCTGGACGTGCAAAAAACTGCATGTCAAAGAAATGTGACACGTTGATGTCAAGTGGTGAGGAGAACTGGTGATCTCAGGTTGTGGTCGTGGTTTACACAGCCACTGAAACTTCAGAAAAAACACTGTGGCAAAGGGTACAAATAAACTCTTTGATTTTGCATTTTACATGTGGTAGAGTTGTATGACATATGTCAAGAACATGTCCAACACAAATGAAGAAAAGTGTGTATCAGCTGCCGTTCATCAACTCACTGCAGACTTTAGTTTCCAGAGTTTGAACAGAAAGTGCTGAGAGATGCTGCTTTTGTGAGTTTCAAGAGCAGTAACAGTCTGTGATCTACACACACACACACACACACCACACACACCTACCTCCTGCTAATTACAGGGAAGTGAGTGCTAGTGTGAATATCTGAGTGTGTGTGATTAAAGCACACGGCTGTGACCTAAAGGAAGGGTGTGGGAACACTGTGGATGACAAGGCAAAGATACTTGACAAGGGAAACAGCAGCAGGGTCTGGCCAGCGGGCAGATGGCTGTGTTTGTTTGCAGTTAAACCGTGGCATGCAGAGAGGTCGGCTGTCAGATCATTGATTGGGAAGTTGTCGACGAGTGGAAGAGAGCATTGTGTTCATCACAGGTGTGTGATGGAGGAGTTTAGTGATATTTCTCAAATGCACTGATATCTAAGACCACTCATAAGTGCAACTTAAATGATTCTTTCATAGTTTATTGTGTTTTGATCATTGCAAAGTCATTATACGTTGTATTAAAGATTAAAAAGTCATGAACCTCATTGGTTCTTGCTGAAAACGTATGCGTTGAACTCTTGGTTCTTGCTGAAGCTCAAACGTGCTGCGTAACACGAGAATGAACTCATTGGTCTTGCTGAAGCTCAACGTGCTGCGTACACTCATGGTTCTTGTGAAGATCAACGTGCTGCGAACCTCACTGTTCTTGTGAAGCTCAAACACGAGAATGTGCTCGTGAAACTGAAATGAACCTCATTGGTTCTTGCTGAAGCTCAAACGTGCTGCGTAACACGAGAATGAACCTCATTGGTTCTTGCTGAAGCTCAAACGTGCTGCGTAACACGAGAATGAATCTCATTGGTTCTTGCTGAAGCTCAAACGTGCTGCGTAACACGAGAATGAATCTCATTGGTTCTTGCTGAAGCTCAAACGTGCTGCGTAACACGAGAATGAAGCTCATTGGTTCAAGCTCAAACGTGCAAACATGAGAATCATTGATTTTTGCAGAAGCTCAAACACAGAACCTCATTGGTTCTTGTATTATATATAAATAAATGTGTTTAAATATTTGTAATTATATATTAATAATTTGTTTACTTTAATTTTGTTGTATATTATATTCATATCTTGCATTATTGCTAGCACAGAAACATTGCCTGTGTTGTTGTCATATTTAGGTGAACTGTCCCTTTAATAACCCCTCCCTACCAGGAAAGCATTTCAGGAATTCGTCTTCTTGTTAATTAGAGTTTATGTCGACAATGGTCCGAGGGCTTAGTGGATAATATGTATGGATAGTTCCTCGAAGGTTCTTGGCAGCCAGAAGACCATTACCTTTCACAGCAGATCTTAAAACGGGCAGTCATAGTGATTCAGACCACAAAAAGGCTTCGTGTAACATGGTGATTTTTAACTGAGAGAGGGATCTAACGTGACAGAGAGGAGCTTTGCATCTCTCGAAGCTGCGGGAAATTCTTCATCAGTACATTTTCTGCCTCCAGCCTGCTGTCACAGCTTTACTGTATTTCATTATGACAGCATTTTACATAAATAACTACATTATAGTAATGTGAATCTAATGAGAATCACCACTGAGATGAATGCAAAAATGCTTAAAAGTAAAACATCCATGCATTAATCCAAACTAATCTCACAATGCAGAAAAATGCATTGGTTCTAAATACAGGCATCATTTTCTTTACTCAAAATATGATTTCTTGTTTTTCTTACAGGGGAAATGTGACCTGGACATGTTCTTTACATGATTTATTATGTACAGAGGGGGGTGAATCTGTCTGCCTTTTAAAGCTCAAAACATGAAAACACACTTCAGAGGCCCATTTCATGCAAGACGCGTTTTATTGCCGGTTTTGTGAAGCCAAGTCCTGGCTTTTATCCTGCTAACCTCTCATACTGCCAAAGTGTTGTGCCAAATGCTGAAGTTGAACCCTCTGACCCAGCACTGTTCTGCTCTGTCTACAGGTCTCTTTGCAGAAGTCTGTCTGTACCGTCGCCCAATTCAACCCCGATTAATGGCTCTTAATGCCTGTGGATTACTGATTGACAGGCCCCGCTGATGATGGTACACACCGGCTTCAGACGGTCCAACAGGATGTCGAGGATTTGATAGGACAACAGTGTAGATTCAGGTTACTGTGTGCTAGTGCAGGTCAGGTGGTTTGATTGACTGCCAAAACAGATTGAATGTACCTGCGATGAGTTCAAGTTTGAAATAAATGATAAAAGTTTTAGCACAAAGATTAGACGCAAACATTGTGTTGCTCTGTAATTCATTTATGCAATTTCCTTAAAGGGGTGTTTGAATGTGATTTCACTTTTTTAACTTTAGTTAGTCTTACAACACTCAAAGTTCAATGCAAAGGGGTACATGTTGCTGGTTATTAGTTTTTAAACAACATCACAAAGCTTCACAACAACACTCAAATTTCATACTGACAAAGCGGAGATTCTCCATTGTTTCTTTTTTGCATTTAATTTTTTTTTTTATATAGATTTTAGATTCATTTTTTACACATACATTAAATTTTTCCCTATTTTTGTGCCTTGCAGTATTCTAGCACAGAAAAGCATTGTCTACATTGTCACATTTATATTAATTAGATGCCATCCTCAATATTGCATATTACTTTTAACTTTGTATGTAGTAAGAATATTAATTAAATATATGTTATCGTCATTTATATTAATGCATTATATAATATATATTTTTAAATGTTTTTAATTTATTTAAAATATTTGTGATTTTATTTATTTATTCATGCATTGGATTTTTATGTAGTGAGAATATTCATTACATGTAAAATATTTTATATTTATTGTATATTTATATAAATAGTCAGTTAAACATTATTGAAATATTTTTTTTCTAAATCTGTATATATTTAAAATGTTCATAATTTTATATTAAGCTTTTGTTTTAATTAAATAAAAATAAATAATATATATTTTTGTATTTATTGTACACAGGAACATCTATGAAAGCAGAATCTATTAAATCACATGCAACAAAGGTATATACACTTGTACAAGTCCTACATAATAATGGAGCAGCAGTCAAACAGTCATTCGGACACATTAACATTCATGCAACACAAAGAGAAATACTCCTGCTTCAGAGAGCCGCTCACCTCGCAATTTATCCCAGTACTTTAATGAATTATTCAGGGTGGTGTCTCAGACTGTAGCCGAGGCGTCAGACTCACCTGCTGGAGACTCCTGGACCATTATCAACATGAGCAGATCATTTCTGGGTTTGCAAAGCTGGAAACTTTATATTGTGAATCTCATGGAGAAATAAATAATATTTCAATTATGTCCCCTTTTAACACTATTCTATTACTGTTGTGCAAGTTGTCCGTTTTGAAAAAGAAGCACACTTTAGCATAGGCCTACTTTTAAAAAGTGTACTCATTACTGAAAGTACTTATGTGCAAACTGAATGTAATGTTTTCAGATGCTTAAGTGCATGTTATTTTCAATTTAATGAAAATGCATTGTAGTTTAAATTATATTAAATTCAATTAGTTGAACTTTAGAGTGTATTTTTGACCTACTTAAGTACACCTTTATGTGTAATTTCATATTACTTCTAGTGTCTTTGAAATACGGTCAAAAGTGCTGCTGAATGTAGTGACAAGCATTTATTGTAAACTAAAATATACTATGGCAATATGTTATTTGAAACTTGTATGTATTAGTAATGATTTGTAAGGATGAAGTTTAGTCCATTTAAAAATATAATAACTTTAAATGTAATATCAACTAACACATTACAGTTTAAATTACTTTATGCTTCAGTATGTTAGTCAACACATCAAAATAAGTGTGTACTTCTTTAAAGCACAACAGACATGATTTAGAATGTACTTCAAAGTAAAAGCTTTTTTAAAGGTTTACTTAAAGGTACAGTAAGCGATTTCTGAGAAACATTGTTAAAATCAACACCCAAACAAGCACACCCCTCCCTTCATGGCTCCGCCCCCAAAATAACAAACACGCTATGCAACACAGGCAACGACTAACAGCTGGAGCATCAGACAGCTTGCGCAAGTATGTATGAATCAGCTGTGGTGCAACAACAGCATATCTTGGTTTTGTGAAACATAGCAAAACTTGAGTAGAAATAAAGCTATCTCTGCATCTGTTTTCAGGCCTTTCCGCTCTTTAGAAAGCTTTTCCAATATTAACGCGGGTCCTATAGCTTCTTTCCAATTATATTCCTCTGACCTTTTTCTCTTCGGTAATATCTCAGCCATCTCTCTTTGCACAAATGTCCCGCTTGCTTGCTGTCTCTCCTCCCCCATCATGAGCGGACACGCCCCCTACTGCTGATTGGCTACAAAAGTGTTGTGGCACTCGGTCTGATCGGTCCAATCCACTTTGTTTTTTCCTCCTATTTACACAGTCAGGACTATGTACAAACACAGTATTTGTTTTAAATATTCACAAAATTCTTTGTTTGGGTTTCTCAGAAATCGCTTACTGCACCTTTAAGTGTTAAACAGTCTACTATTAAGTGGACATTTTACTTAATTAATATTATATTATGTGCAAGTAGGGTACAGTTTTTTAACTGCTGTAAAGATTTGAAGTGCACATTAAGCACACTTCTTTTTTCCACAACGGGTAGTATTTGCTTCAAGAAATGTAGATGTTGTAATTTCTGCAGCACAAAGACTTTGTGTGTTAAACACAAAACCTCACAGGCATTTATAGTAACCAGCATCCACACAGGCTTGAATTTACCAAAACTGAGAAGTCGTCTATATGCGGGTGTCTACAGGGGAATGCATACCTTCAAATAGCAGCCTGCTATGATTTAATCTACTTCCTGTCAGTAAGAGAAGATACTTTAGTGAGATGTCAGTGTGAGATAGGAATGTCAAGCATGTGTGGAGTGTGCGTTGTTTAAACGTTTGGTCTTGAGGCGGCGTCTCGCTATCTGCCGAGGTGGGGCACATTCTTCATCTTCATCTCGTACCTTCTTTGAAAAGCTGTTTGTGTTAGACTGTTCCATTGTAGCTGTCTTAATATAATATAATTTTCTAAATCTAAAAGAATAGCAGAGCCCACACCATGCAAAGACAGCGTTTTCAGATTTATCCACTCTGGGACCCGGTTTCAAAAAATAGCAGTTTCACCTTCCGAAAACGGCGGATACAAAATTTGTGCGTATTCACAAAAACGCGTCTCCGTGTGGACGGGGCCTAAAAAGAACGATAATAAATTTGTAATCTGGCCCTTTAAATGCTCGTGCTCTTTAAAGCAGGATGGATTCTGATTGGCTGTCAAGGTTTCTATCATTTTATCAGCTCGAAAAATCGTTCTGAAAGTGATTCCAACGATATCCTTTCTCTGTGCCATTATTGTTATAGTTGTGGTGTGGACTCTGCTATTCTTTTATGATTTTTAGAACTATATCTTTATCATTATCGTTGTGTGAACGGGCCTTAACGATAGGTTAACTGCACAGAGTAACGATATCATTGGAATTACTTTCGGAACGGATTTTTGAATAAAAGCTTTGACAGCCAATCCGAATCCATCCTCGAGCATTTAAAGGGACAGATGACAAAACTGCAGCGCGCTTAGAACAAAGTCCCTTTAAGACAAGTCATTTCACTCGGTGGCCATCTTTGAAACGCCTCTCGGGCATGTAAGTACAGCTCCTATCTATTTGAATAGGGAAACATCAAATTCTCTAAAGCTGTGCACCAAGCTTTCAATTAAATTTCATATTTGAAATCACCAATGAAATCTGACAACATCTGTCTCATAAATTTGGTTTCTAAACGCTCGAATCATGACAAAAAACTGTATTTTTCAGGCTGGATCAAGCTAATGCATGCACAGTTCTAAATTGCGCGTCTCTTGTGCATCATTTCTGAGGCGCGAGTCTGTTTCTATAGGAACCGGAGCTTCTAACGACGCAGTGACGCGATGACTTTAAAGGCGGGACTTATTCCGCCATATTGCTCGTTGCACTTTCTCCCATTCAAAACAATTCGAGTGACTCGTCTTGTGTTGTTTTATAGTCTTTGCTTAGAATAAACAGAACAATATTGTCAGTAGGTGTGGACGCTAATATCGGTTATCTTTATAGTTCTCATTCTTGGTGTGAACGAGCTTTTATGCTACAACTTTCACAGCTCATCAAACCCAAAGGAAATCCTCCAAAAGTAGGATAATGTGAACAATGTGTATGGATTTATACTGTAAAAGCTGGTTTCCTCTAATGCAGATTAAGCAGATTTAGTCCCAGACCAAAATAGGATTTTCAACAGTGAATTAATATTGACAGTGTGCTTAAATCCAAGGCCAGGCTCAAGCAAGTTAGTCTCTGGAAAAGTACCCCTTTTTTCCTTGCAAAAACATCAACATCATAGCACTGCAAATGTAAATGCTTTTCTGTACATGCAAACTAGATCTTGAATTATTTACCAGGTTGTAACTACTTACACGGCAAACACTTGTCTAAACAGTCGCCTTAGGCTGTGCATCTGGCCCTGGGAGAACAGAGATGGGAAATAAACCTGAAAAGCCAATTAATATGCAACAGCCAAAAAGCAAGGCATAAACAAAGCAAAAGAGGGCTGTCATGCACTCGAGAAAAACACAGCAGCAAAAACCATTCTTTTTATCCATCTGCTGACAGCAGATCTCGAGATCTTTCCACCAGCGTCAGACACACACGTGTGAAGTCATACATTAATGCATGCATTGCGCACACGTCTCATGTGTTGTTAAATACATGCTCTGTCTGTGGTGAGAGAGAGGCTCATCTGAAGAACGCAAGGAATGCAGAGTTGCAGCCGGATGTTGCATGACCAGTGACGTGCTGGAAATATTTTGCCCTACTAAATGACTGGATCAGTTTCAATAACTGATTGATTTCTAAAAAGGATTTAACTAAAGTTATTACTTTTTTATAGGTTACAATGGTGGTAAATGCCCCTTCGGATGAAAGCATGTTCTCCCAAAACACTAAATAATATATAAATATATGTATATGTATATATACACCGATCAGGCATAACATTATGACCAAATATGACAATTATGTCATAATGTTGTGTTGGTCCCTGCTGTTGAGCTCCTGAAGTTGTGAGGGGGACTCCATGGATCGGACTTGTTTGTTCAGCACATCCCACAGATGCTCAATTGGATTGAGATCTGGGGAATTTGGAGGCCAAGTCAACACCTCAAACTCGTTGTTGTGCTCCTCAAACCATTCCTGAACCATTTTTGCTTTGTGTCAGGAGCATTATCCTGCTGAAAGAGGCCACAGCCACCAGGGAATACTGTTTCCATGAAAGGGTGTGCATGGTCTGCAACAATGCTTAGGTAGGTGGTACGTGTCAAAGTAACATCCACATGGATGGCAGGACCCAAGGTTTCCCAGCAGAACATTGCCCAAAGCATCACACTGCCTCCGCCGGCTTGCCTTCTTCCCATAGTGCATCCTGGTGCCATGTGTTCCCCAGGTAAGCGACGCAAAAAACGTGATTCATAAGATCAGACCACCTTCTTCCATTGCTCCGTGGTCCAGTTCTGATGCTCACGTGTCCACTGTTGGCTCTTTCGGCGGTGGACGGGTCAGCACGGGCATACACATGCCCATACGCAACAACCTGTGATGCACTGTGTATTCTGACACCTTTCTATCAGAACCAGCATTAACTTCTTGAGCAATTTGAGCTACAGTAGCTCGTCTGTTGGATCGAACCACACGGACCAGCCTTCGCTCCCCACATGCATCAATGAGTCTTGGCCGCCCATGACCCTGTCATCTGTTTTCCTTGGAGCACTTTTGATAGATACTGACCATTGCAGACCGGGAACACCCCACAAGAGGTGCAGTTTTGGAGATTCTCTGATCCAATCGTCCATCACAATTTGGCTCTTGTCAAACTTGCTCAAATCCTTACGCTTGCCCATTTTTCCTGCTTCCAGGAAATATTATCTCTTCATGTTATTATTTTTTATATGCTATCGTTTTAATTTTAGTTGAAGTTTTAGTAATTTTGTTGTGTGTGTTTCTCATTTTTATTCGTTTTTTGGGTTTTTTAAGTATAGTTTCATTAATTTTATGTCATTTCTAATTATTTTAGTAGCCTACAACAAGTTAAACCAAAATATGTTTTTAAAAATTGTTTTATAATATTTCAATTAAAGTTTATTTTATTTCAAGATCTGTTTTATGGTTTTAGTTTCAGTTTTAGTGATCTATGATCACCCTGTTTGATTCAAAGATGAGTAACGCTTCCATCTAGAGGTCATTTTGTGACATTACATCCAGCCCGCACGGTTTTGTTGACACTCTGAATGGTGAGCTGAAAGTTCAGCAGGCCGGAGAGGTTAAAGTGCAATGAAATGCTTGATTTTGCATTAGCTGAAATCCGCAATCGAGGTCGATCAACAGTGTTTTCACTATCAGCTCACTTATTCATCAATGAACCAAACTGCTTTTACATAGAGTCGCTTTAAAAGCAACATCTATTACTAATCAGATGTATTGAAGGTGTAGTTGATGGTGAAGCAGACAGGAAGTGACACTTGTTACTTGAGCTCTTCATTCTGTTTGAGTGACATACGGATGACTTCATGGGGGAATGCCTTACATTCCTCTGCACAAATAGAGAACAGGTCCTGTGACACTCTATGTAGCGTATGGGTTAATCTATATTTAGAAATCATGATTCTGAAGTTCATTTCTGTAGGACTTTGCATTTCTGTAGAATTGCAAGCACTTTAATGTTGTGACATAAATGTGCTTTCAGATATTTTGATTTTTTTAATTTGCTGACAATATACTACCTATACTGACAAACACAAGGAAAAATAAGATAACGTACATTTATTTGTTCTTGAAAAGTTCACTTCCTGACAGGATGATGGTGTCGTTATGACAGTTTTGTTGATTTTACGCAGAATGTTTCAGTACTTTAAAGAGGGAAAGTTTGATGGTTGATGACGTGTAACATTATAACACATAATACATAAGGTTCAATTGCTACCTGTGTAATATACCGAAAATATGTGTTACAAAGTGCTAATATACAAGGATGGGCATTTAGGCCAAAAGAAAAAGCATCTTCATAATAAAAGAAAAATAACAAAAATGACATACAAATAGAATTAAGTCACAGTTTGTGTGTATTTTATGTTTTATTATGTTTATCTGCCATCAGATATTCATTGTTAAGATTTTTAGACTCAAATGTCATCCATTTTCTACAGTGACCCTTATATACTTAAATACACACACATTTTTAAAGAGAAAGAAAGAAAGAAAGAAAGAAAGAAAGAAAGAAAGAAAGAAAGAAAAAGAAGAATGATGAATGAAGAAAGAAGGCCTACACTGAAAAAAAAAATTTGTTATCACATTTTTTTTTCAGATCAACTTAAATAATGAATGTGGTTCAGATAACACAATATTTTGAGTTTCTGTTCGCCTTCATTGTATTAACTCAAATTTTTAATTTCAGTGAACTCAAAATAAGGCTTTTTACTTTTTTTAAGTTAAACCAACAATTCTTTTTTACAGACCCAGGTGAAAAAATACTATAAACTATATACTATACAGTAAATTAATATTATTTAATGCAGATTTTGGTGAGGTCAAATGTGTGAAAAAATACTATAGTAATTTATAGTAATACTATAGTGTTTTTGAACCATACTATTGTAGTATACTGTATATATTATAGTATTTATAACACTTTGTTAATGAATGCTACAGCATACTGTAGTATTAACTACTGATAAACTGTAATAAATACTGTAGTTTTTACTACAGTAAACTGTAGTGTATTTATTGTAGTATAATATACCCTATAGTTGTACAGTATTGGGTAAAGTAGTTTGTTTATATTACTATAGTTGTTAGCAACTATAGAATAACCACAACAAATTAATTCAAGTACTTTACTATAGTATGGTTCAAAAATCACTATAGTATTTACTATAAATTACTATATTCTTTTTTCACACACCAAAATCTGCATTAAATAATATTCATTTCAGTTTAGTGTGCTCACTGGTACGACCAAAACTGTACATCTGTAACGCCAAAACGATAATAAAAATATAAATCAACATGCTATATATTTATAGCCTATATATTTATAGGATGGGTATTTAGGCCAAAAGAAAAAGCATCTTCATAATAAAAGAAAAATAACAAAAAATGACATACAAATAGAATTAAGTCACAGTTTGTGTGTATTTTATGTTTTATTATGTGTATCTGGCATCAGATATTCATTGTTAAAGACATTTTTATACACAAATGTCATCCATTTTCTACAGTGACCCTTATATACTTAAATACACAACACATTTTTAAAGAGAAAGAAAGAAAGAAAGAAGGCCTACACTGAAAAAAAAAAATATTTTCATGATTTATCACATTTTTTCTTTTGTCAAATCAACTTAAATAATGAATGTGGTTCAGATAACACAATATTTTGAGTTTCTGTTCGCCTTCATTGTATTAACTCAAATTTTTAATTTCAATGAACTCAAAATTTTAAAGCAAACAGGAAACTTACTTTTTTTAAGTTAAACCAACAATTCTTTTTTTTACAGACCCAGGTGAAAAAATACTATAGTAATTTATAGTAAATTACTATAGTGTTTTTGAACCACTATAGTAAATTGTAGTATACTGTATATATTATAGTATTTACAACACTTTGTTAATGAATGTGGTTTGTTTATATTACTATAGTTGTTAGCAACTATAGAATAACCACAACAAATTAATTCAAGTACTTTACTATAGTATGGTTCAAAAATACTATAGTATTTACTATAAATTACTATAGTATTTTTTCACACACCAAAATCTGCATTAAATAATATTCATTTCAGTTTAGTGTGCGCACTGGTACGACCAAAACTAATCTGTAATGCCAAAACGATAATAAAAATATATATCAACATGCTATATATTTATAGGATGGGCATTTAGGCCAAAAGAAAAAGCATCTTCATAATAAAAGAAAAATAACAAAAAATGACATACAAATAGAATTAAGTCACAGTTTGTGTGTATTTTATGTTTTATTATGTGTATCTGGCATCAGATATTCATTGTTAAAGACATTTTATACACAAATGTCATCCATTTCTACAGTGACCCTTATATACTTAAATACACAACACATTTTAAAGAGAAAGAGAAAGAAGAAAGAAAGAAGAAAGAAGAAAGAAAGAAGGCAAGAAAGAAGGCTACACTGAAAAAAAAATATTTCATGATTTATCACATTTTTTCTTTTGTCAAATCAACTTAAATAATTAATGTGGTTCAGATAACACAATATTTTGAGTTTCTGTTCGCCTTCATTGTATTAACTCAAATTTTTAATTTCAATGAACTCAAAATTTTAAAGCAACCAGGAAACTTACTTTTTTTTTTAAGTTAAACCAACAATTCTTTTTTACAGACCCAGGTGAAAAAATACTATAGTAATTTATAATAAAATACTATATGTTTTGAGCCATACTATAGTAAATTGTAGTATACTGTATATATTATAGTATTTACAACACTTTGTTAATGAATGCTACAGCATACTGTAGTATTAACTACTGATAAACTGTAATAAAGACTGTAGTATACTTTAGTTTTTACTACAGTAAACTGTAGTGTATTTTTTGTAGTATAATATACACTAACTTAGTACAGAATTGCGTAAAGAGGGTTGTTTATATTACTATAGTTGTTAGCAACTATAGAATTACCACAACAAATTAATTCAAGTACTTTACTATAGTATGGTTCAAAAACACTATAATATTTACTATAAATTACTATAGTATTTTTTCACACACCAAAATCTGCATTAAATAATATTCATTTCAGTTTAGTGTGCTCACTGGTACGACCAAAACTGTACATCTGTAACGCCAAAACGATAATAAAAATATAAATCAGCATGCTATTGAGTGTTTCAGTAGATCAAACTGGATCCACAAGCACAGTGATATTTATAACAGACACACAGGCACAAAAACACACTCGCCGCTGATTGGTGGAGCCTCGGCAGGCGGAAGTCGAAGGCGCTTGGGGATTCCCCGCGAGGGAAGTTCCAGCTCATTGTAAAACATACAAAATGTTCATTTGTACGAAATAGTTCATTTCCTCCCGTTAAACGCGTAAATATACGTGTGGCACCGTCGCGATGTCCAAACTGCGTTTAAGTGTATGCGTTTGGGCTGTTTTGGAGTGAAGGTAAGACGCCAGTGATGCACACTAATGAGTGCACTTACTTCATTCACTTCAGTGTGTTCAGATATGAGGAGGTTTGATGGGTCGCTTTTGCTTTTAGTTGGTCGAAAACGCCTCGGGTTTTCAGTCACTGGGTAGTTTGGTTGGGTTATTGTGTTATATTTCTGTTGCTTCACTTGTTTTGTTAACATTGAACGTGTTTTCTTAGTGTAAAGTTTGGTGAAAAACTGTTTTGAAACACATTATTTGTTGTAGTGTCTAGGCCGGGGCTAGTTGTCACAAGGGCTGTTTCTTAATAACTCTTTTGAGTTTTGAGGGTTTTTTTGTTTCAAACACATTGTGAGAACTGTCTTTCAAACTAAAATTGCGATATCATTATGTTTTTTATCTGTTTGTTAACAAGTGAACACAGTAGACAGCTATAGTCACTAAAGAAACTGAAATGTTGAACTGAGTATTTAACTTAAATGTCACATTAGGGCTGGCTGTCACATGTTTTATATATTGGGAATTTTTACAGTATATATTGTCCTAAACAAAGGTGTGGCATTTTGCATATTTCCTTTTATATTTCTGCTTTTTCATGATAATTTTGTTAAAGAAACCTACAGTAGGTTGTTTAATGCCAAGTTCCCATTGTGACAACTTACCCCACATAGCCAGTATGTGTCATGAGCTGTGTTTTCCTTTTTTCCTGTGCAGTAATTGTGAACATTTTCAATAGGTTTCAAATAGGTTTAAATCTATGGCTTTAAAAAAAAAACAAATCTAGCCTGAGAAATATAAAGATCGGACTCCTTATAGACCCAGAAATGAAATTTGTTAAAGTTACACTTTAAATTATTCCTCGTGTGACATTTATTTCAATCTTTGCCTGTTTGGCAAGACTAAATACTGACATTAAACTGAATCTAATTGAACACAGTGGTATTATTATTATTAATTTACATGCATGTTTCTTAAAAGTTACAAAAAATGTGTTTATTCTTTAACACCAGCGAGGTTTGCAATGTGAAATTAAGATAGAAAGGAGGGAAAATACTTCTAAAAATTGTTAGCCACGATGTTTTGTAATTTAATATGTATAATAAATAATAATATTCATATTGAAGCACTAATGCAGATGCATAAACTTAGTCACTATATTAAGACTGTGTCTTAAGAACTAGTTTTGACCAACTTGCAATTAATCAATGTTATTTTTCCAATTCAAATTACACCAATCTACCTTTTTATGTAACGGACCACTCTTCAAGAAAAACATTAGTGTCTTAACTTTTAAGATTAGTCTAAGTGGTTTATGCAACCGGCTCCAGGTGCTGGAAAATAAAAGACTTTTGTCAAAGTTTATCACGTTCATGTGATGTTGGCAAAATATGAGACATTAAACTGGCGTTTTATGTTATTAGTAGCAGTTTGAAAATCTGTGTTGATGAAGCTCGTGTGTGTTTTTAGCTGTTACTGACAGGTCCTGTTGCTGATCTCACTCCTCTTGAGTTAAAGAAGGGGTTTGTGTGTGCCTGGGACGAGGGCCCGGGACCACCCGTTCGGAATGTTACTGAAGGCCCCGGAATGGACAGGAACATCAGTGAGCAGCTCAACAAAGCCTTCGAAGCGTACCGTAATGCGTCTATTGAAAAAGAGTTGGCCAGAAAGGAACTTCAGCATAAGGTGCCGTTTGTGAACTATCAGTTCCATCAGAAGCGTTTTGTTTTAATCAGTTTGTTTGCGTGAGAGTGGGCAGACACACTAACGCGGACCCATTGCTTTTGCAGACCGAGCAGTATCAACGGCACACTCAGCAGCTGGAGAGACAGATAGAGGAGCAGGCCAAGACCATCTTAAATCTCAAAGCTGAGCTCGGCTCGCTCCGTAAACATGCACCAGGTTAGAAACTATAACAACTGATTCAACTGTCTGTAAATCAACTTAAAAGCATCAGGTGGAAATAGTCATGAGGTGAAAAAAACGAGGTTGTACATTTTAATATAAAAGTAGTCATTAAAACAGTGAAGTAACACAAATGGAAATATAGGAACTATCTGATGTTCAAACTTCTTCAAAATCGCAACCTTTTGTTTATGAGCAGTGAAGTTTATGAGGTGCATTTTTTAAAAATAATTTATAATTAAATATTTATTCATTAAATAAATTTGTATTTGGACACAATTTATTTGCGTTTAACCAGAAGCATTTAGATCAAATAGTTTTTTATTAGTAAATTCACATTTTTGACTGATAGTGTACATTGCGCAAATACAAATTATGAGAAAATATTATGTATATAATACATTTATAAGTGAATATTTATTAAAAAATATATATAATGCATTTATAATAGGGATGCACGACATATCGGCCACAATATCGGTATAAATGATATATGTTCGTTTTTAATGTTATCATTATCGGCCCGGTAAGAAAATGTGGCCGATATATTAAAGCCTATAAATAAAGGACTATTTCCTTCAGATGAGCACTGTTCACCATGATGGTTTTGAATGGCTTGAAATATGATTGAAATCACTTCAAAAAGGAAAATACAGTTAAGTGCAACAAGTCTGTCATATAGAAAACATAATATTATAATGAGAACATTATAATCGTGCATTTGGGACATGGCTTTTAATGATGAGACTTTTTTTGTAATCAGGCTCTCAAAAATTATATAAACATTTTGATTTAGATTTATCAGGCAATATATCGGTTATCAGCTTTCAAACATAAAGAATTATTGTATCGGCCAAAATTTTCATATCGGTGCATCCCTAATTTTTAAGGATCAATTTCTGCTGTCACACTCTTTATATGGAATATAAATATATAAAATACGTTTTAATATGGAACAATAAAATTTGGTTGTGTATTACATCCTCTGATTTAAAGAATTAAAAATCAAGAAAAGATTATGTTCAATATAAGATGAAAAATGTTTAGAAATCATTCCTACTAATTAGGGATGCACTGATATGAAAAATTTGGCTGATACCGATAACCGATAATTCTTTATATTTGAAAACCGATATATTGGCCAATAAATCTAAATCCAAATTTTTATATAATTTTTGAGAGCCTGATTACAAAAACAAAAGTCTCATCATTAAAAGCCATGTCCCAAGCACACAATTATAATGTTCTCATTGTAATTTTATGTAGTCTGCATGACAGACTTGTGCTGCACATGTTGCACTTAACTGTATTTTCCTTTTTGAAGTGATTTCAATCATATTTCAAGCAATTCAAAACCATCATAGTGAACAGTGCGCATCTGAAGTGTCTCAGCTGAAAGAAATAATCCATTATTTATAGGCTTTAATAAATCGGCTAAATTTTCTTATCGGGATGATAACGACAACATTAAAAATGAACATATATTGGCTGATACCGATATTGTGGCCGATATGTGGTGCATCCCTATTATAAATGCATTATATATATATTTTTTATAAATATTCACCTATAAATGTATTATATACATAATATTTTTCTTAATCTTTTTTAATCAATTTGTATTTGCACAATGTACACTATCAGTCAAAAATGTGAATTTACTAATAAAAAACTATTTGATCTAAATGCTTCTGGTTAAACGCAAATAAATTGTGTCCAAATACAAATTTCTTTAATGAATAAACATTTAATTATAAATAATTTTTAAAAAATCGTGCATCCCTGCTACTCATGTCTTTTCCGTATTCATATGTTGTAAAAATTTCTTTGTATACGCTATATAAACCAAACCTGAGCTATCTGTAAGACTATAAATATACTTCGAAAGCATCATACAGTTTAACAAACTGCATTATGCCCATGAAAATCTATATATGTTAAATTATAGCATTATTATTACAACTTCAAATATAATTTAACACAATTTTATGCACATGCTAGATCATCATGCTCAGTATGAGAGTGTTATTTTAACATGTTACCAGTCACATGCACGTTTTGATTTGATGACTGCACTTGTTATTGTTGATGAGTTTGACTGTGATACCGTGGCCCTGTTTTTTTTTCTTCAGAGGAGGTCTGTGAGCCTGCGTACAGAAAACAGGAAGTAGAAACCTTGTCACCTAGCGATCATCGCTCTGACAACCCGTCCAGTTCCCACAGGACTAACCATTTCCTGGTGGGTGTTTTCTCTTAATGTCCATATAAAGGGATGTGACTCCGGCCTATGATTGATTTCAGAGTTTTGCATTTCCCCTCGTGACTTGCAACACTTTGTCCAAACACAAGGATATGCACCATGTAGTTTTTTCCAGTTATTGTGCAAATGCACATTTGCTTGTGATGTAATTGTTCTGAAAGGACTTCTCTGACCGTGACCCCAGACCTTCCAGCCTTTATATTGTGTTATCATTGTTAACCGCCTGTAGGCACAGACAAACCTAATAGCTGAGTTTGCAATGCTTTGCTAGTTATCCACAGTTCACTCGAGGGTTAAGTTGTGAGAAATGTGTGAAAAAGATGTAGTTCTCTCTCTTCACAGTTTGATATCATTTTTCATCGCTATCTGTCCATAGTGAGAATGTTTCTCTAATTGAATCCAGTGTGATAATTCTTCTCAATTGTTTTAATCGCACACACATTTTAACCCACAGGGGGCACTAGAGCATAACGCTTTCTTGTGCTCGACCAGATCTCTAACCAGTGTAGCAGAGGCACCGAGAATTGAGTTCTCTCTTAGGAAAGGAGGTGTCACTTTTTTTAGATGACTGTTACTGAAAGATATAGACATAACGGTTTGAAATGGCCACTTTCTCCTTTTCCTGAACTTAATCTTGGGTAGATAATGGCCTCCATTCAAGATCTGTAGTGGGTTGAACCTGTAAATGCAACAAAGTATGTTATTCTATAGCAAATTCACTCAAAGGTGCCATCATTAAGGGAGTAGGTGGTTTTTTTGTCAAATTGTGCAGACTTTTGAGCTTTTTAATGGACTTTTTAAAGTATTTTCTGCTGGGTGAATCATACGAAACCTCTTTAGATTCAGACATTATTTTCACAACAATTAAGCACATCTAGGTCCGCTCCAGTTCTCATTACTGTAATGAGAAAAAAAATCACTTTTAATAAATTATTAAACATTAATATAAGAATTTGTTGTGCCTTAAATTGGTGCTATTTAAATTGTGTGTGTGTGTATATAATATATATATATATATATATATATATATATAATATATGATAAAATATGTATATATGATAAAAATGCGTTATGAAAATGAAAAATGTGTAATAAAACTTGTACATTGTGAAATGTCACAATAGAAAAATCTTTATTTTGGGATAATATATAATATATATATATATATATATATATATAAAAAAAATTTATATATATTTTAATGTAGATATGTTTTAGTTTGATTCATCCAGCGAAGCTTTATGGCTTTTAGTACTACATCTTGTTCATGCATTTAGAGAGAAAAATGTGAAATAAATATTTGATCATTTTGATTTTATGTGCTGACATACTGTAGCCATATATATTTGTTTTCTGTTTGTTTTTGTGCAGATAAACGAACCCACAGAGTATTCTGGGATTCTTCCTCGTACAAAATCTGCTCCTGCGCAATGAAGAGGTAGATGAATCATATCACTTTAAAAAATACTTAAATTTTAATGAAGGATTTTACACTTCAGTCCCATGGGCGCCCAGACTAAAGGTTTAAACTTGAACTAAAACAACTGATTAACAACTCTGTTAAGTTTGTTTATTGGAATTAGCAGGTCAGTATTGTTCTTGCAGATTATATCTTGTATAATATCTGAATAACATTCAAACTGATCCAGAGACAACACCGTGCTCATGAAATACTAATGCAGTTCAGTTTGGATGGAAGGGGAGGTGAACATGTCTATATATACTTAAATGTCATGTTGTGTTGAAATTCAGAAGTGGGGAGGTTAAACTTTATGGTTTATGGCTTTTTTGGTTTAACTTTAAGTTAACTAGGGCTTATGGGAGAAAATGTCACCAAAAGTGAAAAGTATGGCCCAGATATTTCAAATATGGTGGTTAAATGCTGCCGTGATGAACTCCATATGATGGATTGGGTAATACAGTGTTCCAGCTGTTTATACCATATAGAAATGGTTGTAATGTACAGCACCTATAGAAACCAGCAATTAACTTTATATTTCATGTCAGGACTAGATATTGTATTGGAAAGATGGGACTTAATGTTAAATAAAATGAAAAATTGTGTTCTTTACCATTTTATAAGGCACTCAAGGCTTTTATATTTTATGTTTTTATTTATATCTTTATTTATATAGTTAGGTATTGAAGTTATTTTCTTAGTTTTTTTATTGATTTCCTTAGTTTAGTTATTTACAACAAGTTACTTAATTGCCTAGTTTAGTTAGTTCATTTATTTATTTCAATTATTAACTTAATTAGTTTTGTTATTTCATTTATTTACTTTAGTTATTTACAAGTCACTTAAATACTTAGTTTAGTTATTTACATAGTTTGGTTATTTACTCATATTTGGTTTTGTATTTATATAAAGTTTTTTATACCATATATATTTAAATGAAGTGTTTAAATGTGTTTCCAAAAAGTTTCTTTTAAAGTTCTTCCCTAGTGAATTGTGAGTGACTGGAAAAAGTTCTTTGTTTTTCTAATCTTAACGCTGGTTTTGTGTTTTATTAGCATTATTATTTTGAAAGACCCCAGCAGACATTTGACTTCTCTTTCTCTTTCGATTAGTGAGAATTTTCTGGACACTTGGCAGGAAATCCAGGGGACTTTCCAGAGGATTCAGACTCTAACCAGAAGGCAGAAAGATCACCTGAAGAGAATACACAAAGGAAACGAGACCTCTAATGGTAAAATAATTTTTTAGAACCTAATTTGAAATTTCTGACTAATATCCTTTATTAAATTATAGCTGTTATACCACCTCACCCAAGTGCGTTTCTTTCCATTCTAATTAAATTAGGTAAAATAAAAACGGCGGAGTTACAATTACTTTAGAAATGTCACAACAAATTAGTAATATATAGCTAGTAGTGTAATGCAGCATACTAGTAATTATACATTTCATTGTTTGTTTGTTCTTTCATGCAATTAAAAGCAGAAATACTCGACGCAATGCCACGGTGTAAGGGCTTTTTGCTCCAATGACCTCTGACCTCCACACAGCATTAAAATAGACTGAGCAGATGAGCGTGTTCAATTATCACTTTGATAAATGTTGTTTTGAAGCAGCACACTGTTACACAATTACGTGTCCTCTGTGAAATCACTTGGAAAACAATACGCCAGTGAGATGTATTTTTGGACGTGGTTGCATGATGGAAAGCGTGCAGAAAGGACGGTGTGTTTTTGCCCCATGGAACTTCCATACGTATTAAACGCAATTAGGAGCGTTTGCTAAGGCAAGGATTACTAATAGCTGATACTATTGCTCATACTCATGGTTAGGGCTTCTGGAAAACCGTACTGTAAATATGTCAGTATTTCAGTATTTGTCATGTAGTAAAAAACACATTTAAGGACCACATAGCTACATCTTGGCAATCACTGGTGTTGTATAATTCTGGTTTTAAAAATGCAAAGTCCTTTTTTTTTCACATCACAGACTAGTACAAATAACAGTAGATTTATTGGCATCGCTGTCAGGGTAATTGTTGAGGGATTATGGAAATAATAATCACCAATCATTTGAAAGTAATATATACTTTTATTTCAAGATTATAGGAATAGCTCACCTAGCAAAATCAGTGAAAAACAGCTTAAAATTGGGTCTGTTCCTCACATGAAACTATCATATGACTGTAGAAGACTTTGCACAAATCACATAATATAATATCATACTGTTTTGATACTTTTATGGTGCTTTTTGTCCTTTTTGGGGTATAAATCAGCACTTTTGTTTATGGAAAAGAGCAGCTCAGACATCCTGCCTAACATTTTCTTTGGTTTCACTGAAGAACGGAAATCAAAATCTCAAAATAGTAGTCATAAAAAATAATAATAATAATAATAATAATAATAATATACGATGCACGATACATCGGCCACAATATCGGTATCGGCCGATATATGTTCATTTTTAATGTTATCGTTATCGGCCCGATAAGAATATTTGGCCGATGTATTAAAAGCCGATAAATAAAGGATTATTTCCTTCAGATGAGACACTTCAGATGCACGCTGTCCGCCATTATTGTTTTGAAATATGATTGAAATCACTTCAAAAAGGAAAATACAGTTAAGTGCAACATGTGCAGCGCAAGTCTTTCATATAAGCTACATAATATTATAATGAGAACATTATAATTGTTTGTTTAGGACATGGTAAGACTTTTGTTTTTGTAATCAGGCTCTCAAAAATTATTTAGATTTATCGGCCGATATATCGGTTATCGGCTTTCAAATAGAAAGAATTATCGTTTTCGGCCAAAATTTTCATATCGGTGCATCCCTATAATAATAATATACTACTACTTTTTCTCACAGTGATCTCAGACTTGCTGCCTTTTTTAATAAATGTCTCCATCATTTATGAGGAAGTTAAATTATGGATGTCAGTAACTAAATCTTAGCCATGCTTTTATGTTTATGATTTCATAATGTTACATTACTAGCCTTCTCAGTGTGATCACAGATTTTGATCAGGACACATTGGAGGTGAATTTGTACTCTGTAGTTGATTTTAATTGCTCTTGCAGCGGCAGCGGCTGACGCAGTTGTTATGGTAGAGCAATTCTCACTGCATTGTTTGGTGCTAAAATTGACAGAGTTCCTCATTAATAGTCAGCGTTGCATGGTGTGCATATCACTGCTGTGCTTTCTTTGCATTTGCATACTAATGTCCTCATATCTATATGAGCGAGAGAGAGAAAAATGCTCGATTCAGAGCTGTTCCTTGATGCTAAAGCACAATCAGTTTATCTTGATCTGGTTCTAATTGCAGGGAAAGTTTGAGACTTTTCTCCACCATTTATATGAGGTCTGTCTGTGTCCATTTGTGTTCCTCTTAAAGGGGTGGTTGATTATGATTTTACTTTTTTTAACTTTAGAAAGTGTGTAATGTTGCTGTTTGAGCATAAACAACATGTGCAAAATTACGACACTCTAAGAGTTGTTGTAGTAGAGTGTTGTTGTC
This sequence comes from Culter alburnus, assembly GCA_028476615.1. Taxonomy (NCBI): domain Eukaryota; kingdom Metazoa; phylum Chordata; class Actinopteri; order Cypriniformes; family Xenocyprididae; genus Culter; species Culter alburnus. Next base: position 479,798 of record JAOTNS010003934.1, on the reverse strand, counting down.
ATGCCATCATTTTACGCCGGACTGCTTCACAAACGAGGGTCAATTCAACACAAAAGATGAACATGACGGCACATGCTAGTGGATGAGTTGAATCAACTCCACAGCAACTACAGGCTGAAGGCTGAACACCGTTACTGACAATCCTCATTTTGGCTGCGTGAGATTCTCCAGCTTTGTTGTTGTTGAGCTTTTAAAGCTCCGCCCTCTTCTGGAAAGGGGGCGGGAGCAGCAGCTCATTTGCATTTAAAGGGACACACACAAAAACGGCGTGTTTTTGCTCATACCCAAATAGGGGCAAATTTGACAAGCTATAATAAATGATCTGTGGGGTATTTTGAGCTGAAACTTCACACACACATTTTATTTATTTAGCAAACACTTCTATGCAAAATTACTTACCTTTACGGCTTGTGATGGTCAAAAAGCGTTGCTTGTGTAAGTGAGCTTAAAGCAATCACTTTTGATTGTAATGTCTTGTTTTATTGTACCAGAAACTTGTTTTTGATGCTGGAAATACCTGATAACACATTTACCACAAGTATTGATTATTTCACAAGATTTGATGCCACTTTCCTGAAACTTTGACAAATGCAACGATTACTTCTTCCTCTTAATACATTTACATATATGCATTTAGCAAATGCTTTTATCCAGAACAACTTATAAAAAGGCACTTATCACAATAGGAATTATGATGTGTAAATGTGGTAAACAGTTGAGTTACATTCTACACCATGCCCTTTTATTTCATAAGATAAACATTTGTTAATATTAATGCATTAGCTAAAATGAACTAATAATGAGCAATATATTTTTCTTTAATTCTTTCTGGGCTCTACTAGAATATGTTTCCATGCTTGAATGTTAAAAAAACACATTGTTTTTCACATATTTTACACTGTTGCAGCTCCTCTCTTCCCAGTCTGTCAGTAACGCTCTGTTTAGTTTCTCTCTATGAAGCTCCTCCTTCTGAAAAGCACAGTGTGCTCTGATTGGTCGGCTGGATCAGTGTGTTGTGCGAGCATGTAGAGCGTGTTTGGGAAATGTCCCGCCCCTTACTATAACTGTTCAGTTCAACACACTACTAACTAACTCAACCAGGCCCCGCCCCTTTATTTTGCGTATGCCTTGGGCGGGAATTATTTAAATGAGGAATATTGTGTTGTGTTCGTTCCTGGAAGAAAACTCAAGACTACAATGGAAGCGTTTCAGGGAGTTCAGAAACACTGACACTGATATAGAGAAGAACTTTTTCATGTTCAAACAGCAACATTACAAGCTAAAGAAAGTTGAACATTGAAAAAAGCATCAGAGGACCCCTTTAATAAAAATACAATTGTTTATTTGTTGTTCATGTTAGTTTAAAGGACATTTACTAATGTTAAAAGATAGAAGTTTTGATTTTAAAAATGTGTTCATCATCATTTACTAAGATTAATAAATACTATAGAAGTATTGTTATTTGTTAGTTCACATTAATGTTAAAAATATGTTACCATATTTTTCATGATACGAGCACTGGTGTTGGACAAACACATATAAATTTTTTGTTGATTTCCTATCTGACTCCAGTGCAGTTTTCCATGCCCATCCAGTGCACCGACGACACGGCGGAACAAGCCGAGGTGCCCTTTTCCTCAGCGCTAAGGCCAGAGGTCAGCGAATCTTCGACCTCCGCGTCCCTCGCGTCACGCGGCGCCGTTCCAGACGACGCCATTTTCGATTCCCTAAGAGGCCTGAGTGTGAAGTTTCCCCCAAACACAGACGACGAGTACGACTTTCTCAACAGTACACCAGATAAAACGGGTGGACCTGCCTCTGCACAGGCTGGACATGGGAGACCAAATGCACACAATGAGGGAGGAGTCTTATTCGTCATACTCCGCCCCCTCTTCGTCAGCTCACACATCTGCATCTTCTGCGTCGCACGAAAATGTACGAGGACCCCAACAGGTAAGATGGATTTCAACCGTCACAGCTTTAATTATGTAGCGGAGGGGGAGGGGCTAACAGACTGCATAAAATACATACACTACACGGTTGAGTACATAGTGTATAAGTGTATAGTGCGACATTTGGACAAACTTAAGTGATGTGAGCGACATACAACCCGTCTGCTTAAGAAAACGTTTATAATAGCAGTCATTTTTTAAGATTATTCACAACCCAGTCAGGTTAAAAACACTACATTGGATTTGGCTAATGTCGCTCAAAAAAAGATGATTTTTATGGCATTAAAGTATTCTGTTCCAAAACCTAGTGAGCTGCCTTCATGTCTACTGCCTACAACTTAATGCCAATGCAGAGAAGTGACTCATTCAGAATGCTCTTTATGTGAAGTTAATCCACGTGCCACACAAAATAGCATTTCTTATGTGAAGTGCACAGGAGACTATTGCTTACAATAGAGTTTGAGGTCAGCTTTCTAATCTAATAATTTGGTTCATTAGCATAGAAATACACAGAATTTTTATTTAGAATGTATTTCATTCAGTAGGTATTGTTTTAATCGCCTTTCTCTTGACTTAGAACCCTTGAAAAGGTTTTTTATCAAGTTAATCCAAATTAAGTTTTAGAAATCTCAATCCCAATACTCAAGTATGGTTTTCACTATTAAAATAGATAGTTTACACTTTAGATATTCTGCACCTACATGTCAACTAACTCTCATTAGAGCATTAATTGAGTATTAGTAGACTGTTAGCTGTAGGATTAGGCTTAGTAGAATAAGTTCACATGTACTTGCAAAGTTACCTATAGTTAGTAGAGCGTCTAAGTGGACCATCGAAATAAAGTGTAACCTAAAAAAAACTTAATTTCAGCTATTTGCTAAGGCAACATTTCTCATTTTAGTTTAGTTGAACTTGATGTACTAAAAATAACTAAAACTAATTTTAAAAAATTAAAACATGTAATAAAAAATAATAAAAATGTCAAAATCACAAAACAAAATAACTAAAACTTTAACTAAAATTAAAGTGAAAACAAAATATAAAAAGTTAAAATCTTAACAAAACCTAAAGTGATACTAAACTATAACACCGAAACATTGATTGACTTGTACTGAGCTCATCGCAATGCATTTTTGGATTGTCTGCAAAGAATACATGCAGTGCTGCCTGCAATACAACAGTGCATGAATAAAGATGACTGATAACACATTTTACCAAAGCATAGTCTCTTTGTGCTTCAGAATCAGACACGTCCCCTGCAGTCGGCACTGGACCGGTGAAATCTTTCCCTCGTAACAGTGTACGAGCACTGAAGGACTCATGCAACAGGAAGTGGTTTAAATCTGAAAGTTTACTTGGAAAATCCTTTGGTCATTGTTTTTTAGGAAAAACTCCAGCTTTCCATTTCGTTCTGGAAAAAAAAAAAAACTATTTGTTTTCAGTTTTTGTTCCTTGAATCATTTCTAATCTCTGCATAGAAAGTAATGTAATATGTCACCAATTATTCTGGTTACTTTTTGATCAGCATTCATGTCAGTAGTGTGTCTGTGATGCCTGAAAATGCTGCCTATGTAGCCAGCTCCCTAAGTATTAACATAAAACCATAATGTCTTAATAACATAATGTCTTTGCTTAGCTGCCTAACTCATGTGTTAAACACTTTTTCTAAAGCCTGATATCAAAAACATAATGTAAGTATGAGGTTGTTTTTTTGCATCAAAAAGAATGCATTAATATTCCAATAATAGTAATTGCTTCACTTAATATAAATACAAATGCATAGGTAGCATTTTAAGTCACCATTTAAGGTGCTTTAAAAGCAAAGACTAAGGTACAGCTAAGCAGCATGTGATTATGATGCCTGTTAGAACAACCTATTTTCCAGCAATGCATGTATTCTAGAGAAGGCAATTGTGATGAGCATTGTGTAAATGCATTAAATGCATTTCATTCAAAACCTGACGTGTTGATAAAAATGACTTCAATCTACTTTAATCTATTTTACTCAGTATTTTTGTGTGCTACTGAAGGGTGATTCTAGGATTTCAATATTAGGGGTGCTCAGTCCACAATGAGGGTATGATTCAAAAAATAATTTAATATATTGTTTGTATACTAGGGTAGGCATGAACAATACAGTTTCTACACTACCCTGAATATTGAATTAATTTCTAATAATTTTAAATAACCAGCTAATATTTCATTAATATTCATTAAGAATACAGACAAACTTTATATTACTGTAATTGTCTAGATTGGCAATATGTGGGAAAAATATATATATTTTTTCTCAACACGTAATGTTTTAAACACTGTTATGTTTTAACTTAACATTTGTGCAGTAAAATTAACTTCTAAGATCTACATTTATCATTTTCATTCATGGTGATAACATGGAAATTGCGCCATGCTTTAGCAGGGATTTCTGTCACCTGCTGGAAAACAAACACTTTTAACATGAAAATGACATGAAATTACCACTATAACCAGTAGATGGCAGCAGAGGACCACTCATTAGCTCATTTGCCATTTCCACTCCCTTTTTATAGTTATTTTCTTGCATTTTGCATTTGGATTTATTATAAAATGAATATTATAACAAATTTTAGCAATTTTATTGGACTAAAGTATGAAGTCTAGAAAGAGTAGGAAAAGTCTTATGCCATTTAGATGAAACAAATTAAAAAAAAAGAAATAAGCCCAGATTTTACAGTGGATGGGAAACCATCTTGAACTGTTCCTGCATCATATATGTAAACTGCATTTATGACAAAAAACTACACAGATGCAGATATCATAACAATCTATCAATAAATGAACACACGTTGTCCTCTGCTGTTGACGTT